>CM044109.1:19337169-19472965 GCA_024174645.1 Lemna minuta | reverse complement strand
GCAGTATGACATCTCCTAATGAGCTCCTCGTCAAAGAGCGTTGGCCCACCTGTAGAGAGAGATAAGGCAAATGTATTCACAAATTGAGAGAGAAACAAGGCTCTCTCTCTTAATGATCATCGACCTCGATTGATCGACGATATATCAACGATCGATCGTTGCACATAACAATTTGATCCATTGATGCGTCAACCTTTTGCGGATCGATTTTGATCAATCATGATTGTCCAACCCTACTTGTCACCCAATGGGCTAGCAACTAAACCTATCGATTGTGTTAAAATTGATTCTTAATTAATCTTTTTTTTAATGTAACTAATTAATAAAATTTTGCCAATAAGGTTTTATTGGGTCAATGGAATTATTAACTAGTGAGATATATAACTTTATAGGGTTACACACATGAGGCTTATGGATGTTGGTAGACATAATCATCATTATGAGGGTTTTTATGAAAAATTTATATGCCAAATATCTCTAAATAGGGAGAGAAGGAATGGAACTCAAGGTTCCCATGAAAGCCTTATTAGAATTTTCTCATTTCTTCTCTTTCTCTCTTGGTGAAGAGATTTAAAGAGGAGATCTAACCATTCAGTGATTGTGTGGATACCGCTCAAGGCTAGACACTTAAATAGCTTTAAGAACTCCTTCAAGTGAACTGATAACATGCAAAAGAGAGTCAGTAAGGATGCTCATCTTTGTCATAATTCAATTATAACTGTTAAAATCATTTATCTTTTGCATGTTATTATATGATTTTACCAAGATGAAAAACTTCTAGATGAATGAGATAAAAGTCTTCTAAGAGGTGATTTATAGATATTCAAGACAGCTTTAAGTTCTTTTAATTGCATGTTTTCTTTAATGAATTTCCTTTTAATTACTGTAATCTCGTTTTAAGAAAATAATTGTGTTGATTTTAGTAGCATTGTGGGCAGGATATGTATGCAGAAATCGTCAACCAATAAATAATGAAAGCACGATGTTGGGTGTAAAGCAACATATACAGAGAACTCAGTGAATGTGAGGTGTGTGGTGCTTTTCACAGTAATAAAGTACCACCAATCAGCTGAGATTATGACTAACTGATAACATGCATTTATAACTTAAATTTTTATCCTATTTAACTCATATTCATGCTTATTTTATGTGAATATAATGCATGTTATCATAGTTTTTATAAATTTTCTCCATTGGTATGCCATTTTATTAAAGCTCATATTTATGCATAAATTAGGGTTAATTAGATGCCTTCTTGATGATTAATCTTTTTGCAAGGCTAAATTAATAGGAATTAAGATTTTCCCTGACTTATTTTGACTTTAGTAAATGATTTAAAGGATTAATTATAAGAAGAAAATTATTGGATGATTAAAAGAGAGAGATCTTAATGAATGCATTTATGTTATTTTTAATTCATCCTATATTCTTCATTAAAATTATATTTTAAATGGCATTATATTAAAAAGGAAGAGAATTGTGATCCAATGGAGAAAATTTGATATTAAAAGGAGTTGTATTTTCAAATTTATTGATTTTTGAAGTTTTTAGACTTTTTTCGAATTTTTACTGATTTTTAGTTTAATTATTTCTTAACTAAAATCGCGAAAAAGGGGTTTTTATATTCCACAGACCCCACGGAGCTGACGTGGCGCAGACACTGATGTGGCGTGCGGGACCCGCACGGATGCGACGCAGCACGCAAGGTCACGTGGCAGAGCCGTGAGGCCCACACGACGTGCAGGTGGCGCGCAGGTAGCACACAGGTGGCGCGGACACGTGGTAGGGGCCATGCGAGTCCACGCGGATGCCCGGGTGGCACCACGTGGCAGGGGGATGGCTGGTGAAGGGCCCACGGGTTAGTGGGCCCTTGTAAGTTGGGATCTGAGGTCAATAAACTTTCCAAAATTTTGATCAAAACATCGAATGCAGCGGAATTCATTGAATTGGACATTCAAAATACCAAGCCACCAAGAACAGATGATCCTATCATCTTGTATGTATGAGAAAACATACTTACAGGTTTCCTTGAAGGAGTTCTTGAAGCTATTCAAGTGTCTAGCCTCTAGAGGTATCCATTCGGTCTCCTGATGGTTGGATCTCCTCTTCAACGCTCTTCACCAAGAGAGAAAGAGAAGAAAGGAGAGAATTCCCACAAGGCTTGCATGAGAACCTTTAGTTGTGGTCGTTCTCCCCCTATTTATAGACATTTGGAATGAGGTTTTTTCATAAAAACCCTCATAATTATGTCTATATCCACCAACATCCATAAACCTTATGTGTGTGACCCTCTAGGTCTATATATCTCACTAGTTAATAACTCTATAGACCAAATAACACCTTATTGGTCAACCTTAATTAATTATCCACATCCACATATAGATTAATTAATCAATGATCGATTTAACCCAATCGATAGGTTGAGTTGCCAGCCCATTAGGTGCCAAACTACACCACGTACTCTAGGAGATATGGAGTATGTAAGAACTCACTTATGGAACCTTCCCGTCATTGATTACTATGTATGTATAATCCTTCATCCACATTAGACTCATGAATGACTTAGGGTATGGTCAACTGTCAAACCCTAATCGGTCACTCAAGTTAGTACTGATGCGTGTAGAAATCATCGAGAACTCCTTCTTCGATATTTCTACTACCTTGGCCAAGGATTTCATCTCATCTCATTCCTTTGAGTCAATCTCCTCAAATACCGAGGGTGGATGATCCCATCTTGACCACACAATCATCTTTGTGGACTTCATGTCATATCTAATATATGACGTTTTAGATATCCCGTGGCTAGGGATTCGTAAGTCATAATCAAAACACGATCATCCATCCACAAGATGTCTTTGGTGTCTCAAGTCAAAGGACCACATACACAATCATGACATGAATCAACCTGATTGACAGTTTGGTATAATACCATTCAGGGATTCATACGGATCAATTCAGTGAACTCTTTCTCCAAAGAGCACCCACTATCTATCCTTAGTGTCTCCACACCGATGGCTATAGGATTGGCCATACTCATCATATGAGATGGATTAGATAGTGCTATTCTTTCCGGATAATTCGATGTCCTTCTCGAATATCCCACGAATAGGAATATTTAGAACATATGTTTAAAGACTAGTGATCACTATATTATGATCTCATCATAATTCACTTAGTCATTGCACCTGCTCATGGACTTCATTGCAAACATCACACAAGAATGACAATGAATAAATTTCATTTCAATGAACATCAACAAGATACATGAAAGTGTGATTGGCTTATAGGCCACATAATATCCATCAGTAAGATTATTGGGGCGGTAACGCAAATGCTTACCGCCCCTCTACGTTTTATACATGCGAATCTCTCTGTTTTTCTCCGTGTGGGACTATGTCTCGTTTAATCGTCTAAATGCAGGTGACGTGGATGCGTTGCACGCATTGGATGCAAATCGCATCAAGCAAGGCGCGTCGATCGAATGGACCAGAGTCCACCCAATCTCCATCACGAGCACGTGCACAAAATGAAAGAGTAAGGGGTGCAATCAGTGACTTACCTAGCGACACGTGGATGCTTCGGGAGCGTCTGATCTTCATCGGATGCGCGATTGTGAAAATGCACCACACATCTTCATCGAACCGTGCGATCTTCATCGGACATGATCACGATCTTCATCGAACGGTTGCAACTAATCGCAATTATGGCGCATCAAAGGATGACACGTGGATGCATCTTGACTCACCTCGATGCGGCGATGACGATCAGATGGCGGACACCTGATGATTGCGTGATCGTAGCTCACGATCGCGAGATCGTGGCTCACGATCGTAAGATCGGCGAAAATCCAATATTGTGATCATGGGAGACATGTGGAGCCTTCGATCTTCATCAGACGGCTCTCATTTAAGGAAAACATGGACCGCATCGTGGGCCACGATTCCTACAGCTTCGCGCGATCTAACGGTGCAGATCTCATCGCGAAATGGACGGCTCACATTGCTCGCGGAATTTCTCTTATAAAAATCGATGTATTTCTCTTCTTTTCTTAACTCTTGATTTATTCGTGAAGCAATTAAGCAAATTTGGAGGAAAATCTTGAGTTCATCACAATTCTCTTGCATTTAGCAAGATTAATCATGATTCATCATTGGATTTCATTGCATTTTCCCCTTGAATTCCGAATGTCTGCGAGGAAGAAATCAAGAAAAATCCGCTTCAATCCACGTGAATGAAGCCCCATCCTTGTGGCTATCGGGTTAGTAGTGAGATTTGATCAATTATCAGGTGGTAATTTGAGTTTTAATTAGATTTAGATCGTTAATTTTGAGTTTTAGTTCTTAGTGTTCTCCAATTTTGACTAATTTTAGTCCAAAATTTTGCTGATTTTGAAAAAAGGATATCTCTTGGATTATAATTCCGAATCACTTGATTCTAATTTCATTGTATTTCTTATTTCATCAGCTTTCCGTGGATAGCAAATTCGTTAAATTCTGAGATCATTTGACCCCTCAATTTAACGCTTGACCGAGCACTGTTTATTTTCAATCTGAATTTGAGCATTGACTTTCGGGGTCAATTAATTTCAAAATATAAATCAGAATTTGATCATTTTGGTCTTTTTAGAATCCTCTGGTTCTTAGATTTCTATTGATATATAAATTTCATGATTTGGATATCATTTGACTAGTCAATTTGAAGATTTTCTCTGAAGTATTCATTTCGGGAATTCTCTGATCTTTGATTTTTAGTAATTCATAGTAAATCCATTTCTTATTAATAAATTATGAATTTTATGCCAATAAATTCCATTTTCTCTCTAGTTTCTAAATATATAATTTTTGTAATCTTCTTACATCTTTTGATTATCTGATTTTACAGAACTTCGACTATTGGTCAATGTCAATGCTTTGACTTTGACTTTTGACTTTTCTTTGTAA
Organism: Lemna minuta; assembly: GCA_024174645.1. NCBI lineage: Eukaryota > Viridiplantae > Streptophyta > Magnoliopsida > Alismatales > Araceae > Lemna > Lemna minuta. Next base: position 19,468,025 of record CM044109.1, on the reverse strand, counting down.
AATCCGAGTTCTAAAATCTTAAAATTCTCTATTTAGTATATTTTTATCATTTCTATTCATAAAATTTCATTTCTACTTCTTTAAAACCTCTTTTAAACCTAAGTTTGACCAAGTCAACTATGCAATAAAAGTCAACCTTGTTCTTATTGGATCGACCCGATACTTACACTTTACTTAATTTTCTCTTTGTCATTGTGAGTTCGGTATAATAAAATTTTTTTTACCGACGTTTGTGTGTTTTAACGACTGCATAAAACGCTTCATCGCTAACTACCTACAAAAATAAAGACAAAGCACGCAAGGGTGCAAGGCGGCGAGCATCAATATCCTAACTAGCTTGCATACTCTCTAAATTGCAAACCAGTTAGGTTAAATAGAAAGAACGAAGAAGAAGGAAGCATTCTTGAATTTCTACCCAACTAAGCTTCGTCGGGAGGACACAGTAAGGAGAAGAGCCTAGGATTGATCTGAGAGACCTTCAAAGCATAGCTCGTGCTCATTCTATGCAGTTCAGAGTTGCTACGAGGTATCGAAGAGTAGTTTAAGGTTACTTTGTTCTTAAGTTTTTAAAAATTTTCGTTCAAATTGATTTAGTTTCTTGTCTTAGATTTAGACTCAGTTGTTTATCACTTTCAGGATTTATTTCTTCTTATTCTAAAAAGATTCATTGAATTTAATTTCAACATTTATTTTGCAGTAAAAGTAATCGTTTTCATTTTCTTTTCTTTTCGGTAAATGTGTGTGTAATCAGTGTAAGATTTGGAATTACGAAGAGAAATATGCTTGATTACCTTTTCATAGTCGTTTCCTTTCTTTAACTCTATTTCAGTCAATTACAATAATAGAAATCTTACTGTAAGCCTTAGATCTTGTTTGATTTAGAAGAGATTTATTAAAAAGTATCTCAAACAGGGAATAATCAAATAGAAATCCTTCTTTGCATTTCTGTTTTATGTTTAGATTCAAGGAAGTTAGTAAGAGGGGATATAGTGAATGTAGTGAAGTCATATCAGCAAGATAAATCCATTAGGGATCTAGTCTATTTAGGAATAATAATAAAAAGAAAACAAAAAACATAGTAGTAGGATAAGTACAGATAAAAGGTGACATGAAGAAAGAGAATTGATACATTGATATAGGATTGATATAAACAATTACAACTAGAGAAGTATTCTTATAAAAAGAAAAGAAAAGATGCACAAAAGTCCTTGTAATTCACCCTTTTATAGATAATAGCCATAAGGTTTAGCTAAAAATAAGAGCTACGGAGTAGTCTTACTAATTTGAGGTTGATAACATGCAATCTTAACACGCAAAAACATAATTATTAATGCAAATTAAGGCATCAAACATTCCATTTGTATGCATGTTATCATACTTTGAGTACATTTCTATCATTTCATGTCATTTTAAGTTATAATCTCAAAATGTACTAAATTAGAGATAATTATGCATAATTAAGAATATATTTTAGAATAGATTATTCCCATCTGTGGAAGAGAGACACCCGAGAGAGAGAGAGAGCCGATGGAAGAAGGAGGCTAGGGTTAGAAAAATAGAAATGTATGATATTACGGATACATGCATGCAGAGTTATATAGGAGAGAGAGAGAAGAGAGAAAGTGGGCTTCAGCCCAATAGGAGAGAGGAGATAGAAAAGGGGCTTTAACACTCCCCCCTCAAGCTGGAGCGTGGAGGTCAAACATGCCCAGCTTGGACCCGATGGTCTCATATGCAAGGCCTGGTAGGGCCTTAGTAAAGATGTCTGCCAACTGATGTGCGAAAGCGACGTGTGGGGTACAGATGGTACCGTTAACGACGTACTGTCGTATAAAGTGGCAGTCGATCTCAATATGCTTCGTCCGCATATGGAACGTCGCATTACTGGCGATAAAGGTAGCAGCCATGTTATCGTAGTACATCTCCATAGGCCCTTTGACGTATCATTTTTGTGCGTCGTTAAAACACAAAGACGATGGTCAAACAAAATTTATAAAACCGAACTCACAAAGACAAGATATAATGATCAAGTATTGGGTAAGTATCGGGTCGATCCACAGAGAGCAGGGTTGACTTTAATCGGAGAGTTGACTTGGTCAAACTTAGGTTTAAAAGGAGTTTTAAATAAGAGAAAATAAGATGTAAGATATGGAAATGATATAAATAAGCTAAATAAGAAGTTTTAATAATTGAAATCTCGGATTTGACAGAGAAAAGTCAAAAGTCAAAGTCAATGCATTGACTTTGACCAACAGTAGGTGTTCTGCAAAATCAGAGAATCAAACAGAGTCAGAAGATTACGAAAGTAGATATTTGGAAACTAGAGAGAAAATGAAATTTATTGATATATATTTCGTAATTTTTGGATAAGAAATGGATTTATTATGAATTAAAGAATATCAATGATCAGAAAATCCCCGAAATTAACACCTCAGAGGAAATCTTCAAATTGAATGACCAAATGAAATCCAAATCTTGAAATTTATATTTCAATATAAAGATAAGAACTAGAGGAATCCAAAAAGACCGAAATTATCAAATTCTGATTTGTCAATCGAAAGAAATTGACCCCAAAAGTCAACGTTTGACTTCTAATGAAAGATGAACAGTCTTTGGTCAAACGTTAAATTGGAGGGTCAAATGAACTCGGAATTTAATGAATTTGCTATCCACGGAAAGCTGATGAAAAGAGAAATCCAATGAAACCAAAATCAAGTGATTTGGAATTATAATCAGAGAGATATCCTATTTTCAAAATCAGCAACTTTTCGGACCTAAAATTGGGAAAAATGAAGAACACTATGAACTAATTTGCAAAATTAAACTTCTAAATCTAATAAAAACTCAAATTTCCTCCTGATAATCGATCGAATCTCACTACTAACCCGATTGCCGCAAGGATGGGGCTCCAATTCTCGTGGATTGAAGCGAATTTGCTCGGATTCTTCCTCGTGGACGTTCGGAATTCAAGGGGAAAATTCGATGAAATCAAGGAGAAATTCGTGATCAATCCCGCTCCAATTTCTTCGCAATCGAGGCTAAACGCGGGGGGAACACGATGAACTAGAGATCTTCCTCGAAACTCGCTTAATTTCTTCACGAGTCAATCAAAAGTTGAAGAACAAAGAAGAAATACATGGGTTTTAAAGAAGAAATTGGCCCGAGGATCGTGGGCAATTGGAGCGGTCGTGATGGCGGTTTTTGCGGAGTCGTGGGAGCGATTCCTTCGTGCGGCAGCGTGGCTTCAATTTCGCTACAATTCCGCTTCAATTTAGCTTCCAAAACCCCACAATCGAGCCACGTTTTTCGCCTCGATCAGCCACGATCGCGCCACGATCGAGCCATGATCGGGCGCCGATCGTGGCATGGATGCTTCGACGACTCCCGTCCGAACATGTAGGAAACTCGCCGCTCCGATTCCACGCTGAAGGGGGCACGATCGCGGCTCGATCGCACCGCGATCGCGGTTCGATCGCGCCGCGATCGTGGAGTTCTTCCACGAGTTCTCTCTGCCGTTCGATGAGAATCATGTGAGCCGTCCGATGTCGATCAGGTAAGCCGTCCGATCTTTATCGCTTTTGATCAACTTGCAGCGGCCGTCTGATGGAGATCTATCGCCCGATGGAGCGTTCACCGTTCGATGAAGATCGGGAGCTTCTTGTGATGCCACGTGTCTAAAGGTGAGCCGTCGATCGATTTCAATTAATCTCTTTTTTAAACACGTGCTTGATGGATGATCGCGTGGACTCGGGTCCACGCGATCACCGCTGTTCCTCCCACATCTAACGCTCCTCGCGCCGCCACGTGTCCTGCAAAACAGAAACCGTGTGGGAACATAGTCCCACACGGAGAAAATAGAGGGAAAGAATGCGCTTAAATAGGGGAACGGATTCCCGTATTGATATTCTTCTTTCTCCCTCTAAGTCCAGCCACACGTGTCACCCCACGTGGGCGCCCACGTGGCCGCGTGGCCTCCCTGCCACTTGGCGCGCCCTGTGCGCCTCCTGCGCGGGCCACCCGGGCGCTGCCACGTGGCCTTAGTGCCGCATCGCAACCCGGGTTGGTCCGTGCGCCACTTCACCCTGGCCCGTGCGCCACGTCAGCCGCCGCCTGGGCTCGGTCGCCACGTCACCTGCAAGTACGTAAAACCCTTTTTGCGAATTTTTAATTAGAAATTCAATTTATAAATCAATTAAAAATCCGAAAAAATGCATAAAACTTAAGAAATTCATATTTCTCAAAATACAACTCCTTTTAATCTCAAATTTTCTCCATTGGATCACAAATTCTTTTCTTTTTAATATCATATCATTTACAATATATTTTGAAAGAAGAAATCAAGATGAATTAAAATTTACTTAAATCATTTCTCATTAAACATTTTAAATCATAAATTCATCATAAAATCATCCTTCCAAACATTTACCAAAGTCAAAACTCAGCCAATAACAGAGATTAACTTCTATTAATTCAAACAAAAGATTAATCATCTATTAAACATGAAATTATCTCTAATTAATGCATAAATATCAACTTTAGTGAAATGACATGCCAATGGAGAAAATTCCTAAAAGGTATGATAACATGCATCATATTCACATAAAATAAGCATGAATATGAGTTAATTTAGATAAGAATTCAAGTTATAAATGCATGTTATCACCTTTCTGGCGGGAAGCCAAGCTCGGTGAGAAGAGAGCGTAGCCACAACATTTCTGCCGTGGTATCTGCCATGGCTCGATACTCGGCTTCAGCACTAGAGCGGGACACGATAGACTGCTTCTGAGAGCGCCATGTGACCAGGTTACCTCCAACATAGGTGGCATATCCACCATGTGACTTCTGATCCTCCTTGTCACCAGCGAACCCAGAGTCAGAGTAGGCCTCAATGTGTAGATGAACCTGTCGCCGATACAAGAGGCCCTTCCCCGGAGCTCTCTTAAGGTATTACAGAACTCGATATACACCCTCCAGATGGATAGTACGAGGAGCCTGCATAAACTGACTCAAGACACTAACCGCATAGGAGATGTCCGGGCGAGTCACGGTGAGGAAGATCAATTTCCCCACAAGTCGGCGGTAGAGGCCTGCATCCTCAAGAAGTGCGGTAGCATTGTCCCACCAGTCCACATTACGCTCCATGGGTGAAGAAGCCGGCTTGCACCCCCAGCATCCTGTCTCCTCCAGTAGATCAAGTACGTACTTCCGCTCGACAAATGGACATCTGCCCCGGACGGTAAGCTATCTCAAGTCCAAGAAAGTACCCGGGGAGACAAGTCTCGTGTCACGAAGTGCTTGAGCCGAATAAGCCTTGGTCGTGATCACCTCGGCGTCGTCACTACCGGTGATGATGATGTCATCCACATACACAGCCGAGGATAACACATCCATGCGGGGTGCGTTTCCGCATGAGCGGTCGGATCGGATACGGTGAGAGACGAAGCCATACGAGAAGAGCGACTGCGAGAACTTGTGGAACCACGCACGCGGGCTTTGCTTCAGCCCATAGATAGCCTTCTTGAGGAGACACACCGCAGAAGACTCCCCTTGAGCAACATACCCAGGCGGTTGCTCCATGAATACCTTCTCATCGAGGTCTCCGTAAAGGAAGGCATTGGACACGTCCAGTGATGAAGCGGCCGGGACGCGATCTAGAGCGATGGAGAAGAGAACACGGATGGAGTGAAAGCGCCACGAGGCGAGAATGTCTCATGATAATCAAGACCGTAGGCTTGAGAAAAGCCACGGGCCACGAGACGCGCCTTGTAGCGAGCGATGGAGCCATCGGGATTGTACTTGAGGAGTACACCCACTTGCGAGGAGACAACATTGGCATCAAGAGGCTGAGGAACCAGCGTCCCGGGTCTCCCGCTCGGATGAAGGCCGCATACTCCTCATCCATCGCCGCTTTCCACGCCGAGTACACGCAACGCCTCAATATACGACTTGGGGAATTGACTCGGTTAGAACGGCAAGGGCAAAGGAGCTGATAGGAAGGAGAAAGGCGGGCGGGGAGAGACATGATGGGCGATAGGGTAGTGCGTGCCTTGGTGAGTGCCCTTGCGAAGGGCAATGGGAAGGTCAAGGTCAGATACGGAAGGCGGTGGGGAAGGGGGTGGTGATGTATCCAGAACAGTGGATAGCGGCGAGGAGGGAGGTTCCGGCTCAGAGTCAGAACCTTGTCTCCATTCTGATTGATGGATCAGACTGGAGGGATGCCGAAGGGGGTGACGCCTCAGGCAAGGGAATCGGGACAATCATAGGGAGATCGGTAATAGTGGTAGCAGATACCGAAGGAAGGATGGATGGAGAGGAGAGATCCTTGCCAGACTGAGTAGATGTAAAGTAGGGAACGTCCTCATGGAAGGTCACATCTGCCGAGGTAACGTACTGGCGCCGATCGGGGAAGTACACATGGTAGCCCTTCGAGTCAGAGAGTAGCAGACGAGACACACCCTTTTGTGCACGAGGAGCCAGCTTGGAGAGGCCGGGGGTGTGATCCTGGACAAAGGCAGTGCAGTCGAACACTCGAGGTGGTAGTGAGAAGATATCAGCAGCAGGAGTCAATCGTTGAAGGGGAATAGCACCTCCAAGAGCAGCAGATGGAAGACAGTTCACCAGGTATGTAGCAGTCAGAACAGCTTCGCACCAGAGATAATGAGGTACCCTCATAGCAAGTAGCAGTGTGCGTACCATGTCCAGGAGGTGTCGATGTTTCCGCTCTGCCACCCCATTCTGCTGCGAGGTGTATGGGCAGGTAGTCTGATGAACTATGCCATGAGCTAGACAGAGTTCCTCAATCGCCTTCTGAGTAAACTCAAGGGCATTGTCCGTGCGGAGGACTTTGACTATCATGTCGTACTGGGTAATAATATCAAGTAGAAAGTGTTGAACGCGAGAAAGTACCTCCTTTCGACTCTTCAGGATATATGTCCAACTCGCCCGGGTGTAGTCATCAACGAACACCATGTAGTACTTTCCTCCTGTAGGCGATGGATGCAGGGCCGGACCCCAAACGTCACAGTGGACCAAGTCAAACGGGCGATGGGTAGGTGGACCAGTGCGCGATGGATACGACGATCTATGGTGCTTCCCTAGTTCACAAGACTCACAATGAAACTCAGATAAGTTTAACCAAGGTAGAGTTTCTTTAAGTTTGACAAAACTAGGGTGCCCCAATCGACAGTGCCACAAAAAAGAGTCATGAAGGGAACTAGAGGAAGTAGAGAGTGCAAAAAGGGCTTGAAGTCCCGTAGATGGAGTGTCAGCCACTAGCTCGTAGATGCCTCGTCCATTCTCACGGCCCAGTCCAATCCTCCGGCCCGTGTCGAGATCCTGGAAGACGCAGTGATGAGGAAAGAAAAACACACCACAGTGAAGGGCTTTAGTGATCGCACTGATGGACAGCAGATTCGCAGGGAAGCCAGGAATATACAGGACGTTCTGTAGAGGAAGGGAAGAGGTGGCACGAGACGGCGCAGAGCCAAGGACGGGACAGGAACGACCGTCGGCAATACTGGACGTCGGGAATGGAGGTTTCGAGCCGATAAGCGGTGAGGACGAGAGGGAAGCCGATCATATGGGAAGATGCCCCCGAGTCAATAACCCAAGAAGTAATATGAGGAGTTGAGATAGGCGGCGTACCTGGAGAAGAGCCCCGTCCTCCCGCATATGACACCAAGCTGCTCGTTAGTGCCGCAAGACTAGCTGATGGTGCCGTGGTCGGACAAAGTGAGGAGGCCCGTGATGCCTGAATGTAGGCCAGCTCCGAGGGAGATAGGGCGAGGCTGACCGTCCCCGACGTCGAGGGAGTAGTCGATGATGACCCGTCCGCCGTGGACAGAGTCGAGGATGTCTTGCCTCCAGAGGCAGCCATACCCCAAGCAGGCTTCCCGAACTCCTTCCAGCACTTCTCTGAAGGGTGAGACGTCTTCCCACAGTACTTGTAGGGTGGATAGGAGTTCCGGGTCTTCCCGAAAGGTGTGCTCCGCCTGGGAGCCCCACCGGATGCGATGAGTGAGGAAGTCTCGAGGGGCTGCGAGGACTGGGAGGTAGGCAGGTTGTCCTGCACTCGAAGCGCGGCCGCAAAGATCTCCTCAGTGGGTAATACCCGGGATCCCCCAAGCACCTGTCCTCGGATCATGTCAGCCAACTCAGGACGTAACCCGCTGAGAAATGCTCCCGCTCAGAGCTCGGAGCTCGTCGCGGTACCGTCTAAGTGTATCAAGATCCAAGACCAGCGCCTGATAAAGCTCGAGGTTAGTGAAGATGGCATCGACCGATCCATAGTAGCTCTGGAGAGTCCGGGTTCCCTGGCGACAGGCAAATAGCTCCTCATATAGGCGAACTGTCCGGCTTACGTTGCTCTTGTTGGCATACATCGTCACCAACTTGAGCCACAGGGCGCGGGCAGGACGGGTCATGCTGAGTGGCTCCATGATCTGAGTCGCTACACTAGAGATAAGCTAGGAACATACCGCGGACTCCAGTCTGCTCCATTCCAAGTACTCCGGGTCCGACTCCTTCGGCGAGGGATCAGTCAGATGATGCCGAAGGCCGTGGGCGTTGAGGAACTCCAGGAAAGAACCCCTCCAGGGCCCATAATTGGACTCGTCAAACGTGTATGTCGGCTTGGCCAGGGCACTCACGATAGAGTGCTTTCCGGATTGCTAAGGCAACCCCGTCTGCTGAGAAGGCCTGCTGAGCGACTCCAGAGGATGAGAGGGCTGAGTGACATCAGAGGATGACGACACGGTGGTCGGCTCGGCCATGAGGAGAGTAGCAGCGGTGAAGATGCAGAGTAGACGGGAACGACGGCCGGCTAGACGAGAGTAGCAGCGGCGGCAGAGCGGCAGGGCAGGGCGTCAGCGTCGGCGTCGGCAGCAGGGCATCGGCGTCTGCAGAGCGGCAGGCAGGGCGTCGTCGTCGGCAGCAGGGCGTCGGCGTCGGCAGGGAGGTAGGCAGGGCGTCGGCGTCGGCGGCAAGGCGTCGGCATCGGCGGCAGGGCATCGGCGTCTACAGGGCGGAAGGCAGGGCGTCGGCGGCAAGAGGTGGGTCGTCGGGGCGACAAGGCGGCAGGGCGGCAGGGATACGGATCGCCGGGCGGGGGGCAGAGCTTAGCGTCGGAGGCAGGGCGGCAGGGCGGCATCGCAAGACGGCAGGGAGACGGATCGCCGCGGCGTCGCAGGATGTCGCAGGGCGGCATCGCAAGGCATTGCAGCGGGGCGGCGTCGCAGGGTAAGGCAGCGCAAGACAAGGCGTCGCATGGCAGGGCAAACCCTAGATCTCTCCTCTAGGTTGCTCTGATACCATGTGGAAGAGAGACACCCGAGAGAGAGAGAGAGAGAGAGAGAGAGAGAGCCGATGGAAGAAGGAGGCTAGGGTTAGAAAAATAGAAATGTATGATATGACGGATACATGCATGCGGAGTTATATAGGAGATAGAGAGAAGAGAGAAAGTGGGCTTCAGCCCAATAGGAGAGAGGAGATAGAAAAGGGGCTTTAACACCATCTAAATTTGAGATTATAATTAGGTTTTAATGTTAAATAATAAGAGAAAATGTTCATATACACTCATTTATTTTTCTAAGTTTTGTTTTTCAAGAAGAAATGAGTGTATTTTTTAAATAATAATTTATTCTCTTGTTATTTAAATATTTTGACTTTTTATAATGATAGATAATTGAATTTCTAATCCAATGAAACAAATTTGGATTATTTTGGAGTTGTATTTTGAAAGTTATAAATTTTCTAATATTTACGGATTTTTTCAGATTTTTCAGAACTAAAAATCGATTTTTCTAATTAAAAATCAATTTTTTGGATTTTTATAAGTGTGCAAGTGACGTGGCACAATCTGGAGCGTCCGATCAATAGCGATCGACGATCAAACGCAGGAGATGACGTGGCAGCACTTGAAGCATCCGATCGCGCAATTAAATCGTGATCGTCGATTGTCACTTAAAGGTGGGAGTACCTGGCGCATTATTACTCGTCAGTGAATCATTTTAAAAATGATATAATCACAGCCGTTTATCAAAAGAGTTATAACGGCTGAGATTAAACTGAAGAAAACACATCCTGAGCGTTAGATCAAGATAAGACGGATGACGTTTCAAGCGTTATTTCTAAAGCCTGCGACGTGGCTTCATCATGGCGGTCCATCTCCGATCCAGCGGCCACGACTTAACCGTAATAGTTCACATTGATGCGTTTCATCAGATCCGTTGATCGAAGATGAAGCGTTTCATTGGATGGTTACGCCCAAATTCACTATAAATTGAGATATTCTTCGACATTTTCATGTATTATTGGATGATTTCGATCAATTGAACCATCTATACACCACCATCCTTGAATCTCTTACTTCCAATCACTTCTATACTCATTTTCGTGTCCATGGAGTGGTTGAAAGTAAGATTTCATTGATCAATTAGGGAGAATTCGCCTCTTGAACACCGAAGATCGTTTTCAAAATCGCGGAATGAAAAGCCTTGAATCCGGCGATTAATTGGATCATTTCGATCGCTATCTAGGGCTAGATTATATTTTTTCCTCCTAATCTTTCATCATGTATCATTAATTTGTAATTTAGGATCGTTAATTTAGTTAATTTAGTTTTTTCATTTCAGATTTCTCTTAATTCGCGTTCGGAAATTTCTCTCTAATTTACTCATCAATTTCTCCGCGAATCTTGATCCGAATCAAGTGATTTTTTATTCCGTGGATTCGTCTTTGAGTTATCTTTACAAATATACCATTTTTTCTAAATTCTCACCTCAATTCATCATCCAATTTGATCAAATTCCAAAATATCTCTCGAAAATCCCTTATTTCTCCGTGGATTTGACCCCTATTTACCAATATACTATTCAATTCGTAATTAAATCATAAAATTGGTGAGTTTGGCTTTATTTTTTACACGAATTGGTGTGCAATTAACGAACGCAAGGATTTGTTCCGTCAGAGGTGCAAGGGAAGAACATTGCATAAGTAAAAGAAGGATTAGCCTTGTCTCCCTTGGATTCGACCCCTTACTGAGCTATACTTTGGGAAGATAGGAGGTTAAGGGAAAAGATTTATGATAAATGATATTGCATAAGCCCCATAAAACCATTACAATGACATAAGATCTATATCTGTATTTGGACTTATCATGAACCTTGTAAGTATGTTTTCTCATACATACTAGATGATAAGATCATCTATTTTTAGTGTCTTGACGTTTTGAATATCCGATTCAATGTATTGTGCTCCATTCAATGTTTTGATCAAAATTTTAGAAGGCTTATCGACCGTAGACCCCAATAAGATGGCCTTGAAATGACCCTCGTAGTTTGTGTCTTTTTTCTCCTTCTCTGCTTTTGATCTTTGGTATTCTCTATTTGGCTGTTACAACACTAGCATTGTAAATATGTACCCATTCTATCCTTGAAAGGACCATGAGTTAAATCATTATTGTTCTATATTCTTGTTCCTTATCATCATTGACCAACAATTATGTGGATACCTCTAAAGGCTAGAAACTTAAATAGCTTCAAGGACTCCTTTAATAAAACCTTTTAAGTACATTTTTCTCATAGTACAAGATGATAGGATCATCTATTCTTGGTGTCTTAACATTTTGAATATCTGATTCAATTTATTCTATTGCACTCAATGTTTTTGATAAAAATTTAGAAGGCTTATCAACCTTAAATCCTAAAACTAGTTAGAACCATGTTTTAATCATCATGAGCTTTGATACAAGCCCAAGAATGTCCAAATCAGACAAGCAATGAGGGAGATATGACCATTTGAACAATGGACCGTGATTAAGAAAAAAAAGCTCGCTAGAGCTCCGCCACTTGCTAGAGCTCTGTCACCAGAGCGCATCCCATTTGTCGGAGCCATCGCCAGTGATCGCCAAAGTGCCACCACCAGCCGCCGCTAGAGCACCAACACGGGAGAAGTCAACACTGCCAACATCACCAGCATCAAAAACCTTAGCCATTTGATTGAGATCGTACATCCAAGCCCGCCTAGTAACATGCTCTTATTGCACTAAAAAAAGGTGTGTGACGAAAAAAATTTGTGCGGTCATTGAATACACACCATGTCGTGTCAAAACAAAGTCCAAACTTACCAATTTAAAGATTAATTCACTAATTGAAGGGTATAATGGTAAATAAGGGTCGAATCCACGGAGAATTAGGGAAATTTTTGAGATACCTTTGAAATTCAATTAAATCAGACAATGAATTAAGGTTAGAAATTAGGCAATTTAGTATATTTAGAAAGATAACTCCAATACGAATCCATGGAATCAAAAATCAAGAGATTTAGATTAGAATTCACGGAGAAATCAAAGTTTAAAATTGAGAGAAAATTCGATCGCGAACTTTGATTAAAAGCCAAAATTAAATTGAAATTAAACTTAATCTACGATTCAAAATGTAAATCTAATGCTAAATGATGAAAGATTAAGATGAAAACATGCAATCTAACCTAAATTCGCGCTCGAAATGATCCAATTAATCACCGGATTCATGGCTTTTCATTCCGCGATTTCAAAAACGAAGATGATATTCAAGATGTGATTTCTCCCAATTCCTTCGATCAAATTCTGATTTCTTGCACTCCTCGGATGCGGAAATGAGTCAAGAAGCTTAAGAATCAAAAGACTCTCAAATTGTGGTGTCTAGACAGTTCAATTTGCTTGAAAATCCAAGAATACTCTTCCATCGCGAAGAACATTCTAATTTATAGAAGAAATTGGGTGTAACCGTTGGATGCGTCGGTTCATCGCGATCAACGGTTGAGATCACACGTCAATTGATGAATCGACGTGTGATTAAGTCGCGTCCATCTGATCTTTGATGGAGCGTCTGGATGAGTCCATGTCGCGCATGTGAAGAGAAGCGTCGTTTCGTTTCATCCTTCTAATCTCCATCGGATGACTGCGATAAATCCAAGGGTCCATCGGGCGCTTTGAATCTCGACCTTTATAACTCACTTGATGGACCACTGAGATTGAATGAATTTAATCGAATTGACATGTGATAAGATATCGCCACGTATCCCTTGAATAAGTGACATCCAACACACGTGATTAAATCATGCGATCAGATGTCTCACGCGTCGCCACATCACCTGAAATCAAAGTGCGATAGAAATAATCCCACACGGAGTAAAATATAGGTTTTTATCGGGTATAAAACATATATGGATTTAAGGGGTTAGCTTAAATCCGATTATGGATGCTCTAACCCATTTATAATTCCACGCACACGTGTCACGCACACACACGCGTGTCACGCACACACATCGCACACACATGTCCACGTGTCACATGGTTAGACGTCCGCATGCCACCTCGTCAGCATGTGGTAATATAAAACCCTTTTTTATTCTTTTTAATTATTTTAAAATAAAAAATAGATTTAAATAAATTCAAAAAAATTCTAGAAAATTCTTAAAAATTAGAAAAATCATAACTTTCAAAATACAACTCCAAATTAATTCAAATTTGTTTTGTTGGATCAGAAATTGAATTATCCATTATTATAAAAAGTTAAAATATTAAAATAAAAATAGAATGAATTTTAATTAAATAAATATACTCATGTATATGAGAGTTAATAAACATCTTTTCTCTTATCATTTAATCATGAAAATATAATTATGATCTCAAATATAAATAGGATTAAAATTACATTGTTTAATTATGCATAATTATCCATAAAATGATGTATTGTTAGATCATAACATGAAATTACATAAAATGATAGAAATGTACTTAAAATATGATAACATGCATACAATTAGAACAATTAATGCCTTTATTTGTATTAATAATCATGTAAATTTATGTATAAATGCATGTTATCAGTGTGTCATCCTTTATAAATGAGAAGTGCCCTTTTGAAAATTCTATTTCATAATTTGGTGGTGTTCTTTTTGTAAAAATGCTCTAATAACTGGGAAAATCCTTAAAAATCTCTAAATTATTTTTAGAAAAATCTCTAAAATTAGAGATTTAATATCTCACATAATAGAAATTTTTTCTATAAAATTTTCTCCATTAGATCAAGAATTTAATTATTTATCTTTTCATTTATTAATTTATAAAATCATAGAAAATTAAGGGGTCATTTAATAAAAAATTAGTTTGGTCCAACCTCTTTTAAAATAAGGAGGTTGACCCAACTTTCACTTCCCAAATAATTTTGGATCATCCCATTAAGATTAGGATTATCCCTTTATCAAATTCAAACTTTATTTAACACTAATTTCATAAAAATAGGGTTGACATGATGTTCAAATTTAGTGCAGAGTTGTTTCCTCTTCTCTCTCATCACTGTTTGTATCCATGCTCTCCTACTTGCATGCCTATGTCCTTGCATCCGTATCACTCGTAGAAAATATAAGAATTAGACTTCTTGACTTTGAAGGAATCAAATGGGGTTAGTGTCATGATATAGGCCATTGAAAAGCAAGATACATGATAGGACATATTTATTTTATTTACCTAATTAAAAATAAATAGATACATACTGAGTATATGAATGGAATGAAATGATGAATGCAAAGTTATCATAAAAAATATGATAACTAACATTATATCAACAATAATTATGTATTAAAATCCATTGATAATATTGAAAATGAATGCATCAATAACATATTATCACTAATCCAATTGTAGGGAAGGGCCCTAGAAGTGCCTACTAGTACACCACTTGGCTCTACAAATTTACAGAGCTAACTTGTCCAATGTCTGACAAAACATTAGGGGCTTTACTTCGTATCCTTATCCCCACCCAAGCTAATATAACCTTACTTATTCATGGGGGGAGAGTAGAACCTTGATAAGCACTCTTTAGAGGAACCTTCAGAACCTCTTCATTCTCAATAGGGTCTCTTCTCTACCCACATGGAAGCGAGGTTGTACAAGTATCATCACTCCGCTTTTTTTTTCCTAATTTTTTCCCTAGAGAAGAAACAAACTAAGATTTTCTGGTAAAAAATAACTCACCAAGGGTTCCAAAGGGAAGAGTTGTAGAGGGTTACCAAAGTTCTGCAAGAAAACATTATGAATGAAAGAATTCTCCCAAGGTAATAACCTTGGTTAGAGGGACAAGTTGTAAAGACCATAGGAAGATAAAGAAGGGTAATGATGATAAAAAAGGTGAGCGAGCAAGGTTATGAAGTTGAGAACTAATCAAGGGATGCTAGTTGTTGGGTGAGCTTGAGAGAAGTAATAACCTATGGTTTTAACAAAGGTTATAAAGTCACTTTCAGAACGTAAAGTTCGATCGCAAGTGTAGGTGTAGGTTTGACCAAAAGAGAACAAGATTCTTATTACAAAGTAATTTAGAAGTCAAGTATATTATTACATAAAAAATTCATATAAAGATTCTTAAGAAAGGTTATCTGAAAGATAATACTCCTAATCCCTTCTTCCAGCACTATATTGTAAGTGATTTGAACCTGCCCCAAGCGAGAGCCCCCTTAGAGGCAAGTGTTGCTGGTGAGAGGTATGATGGGCAGCTATCTCATGCAGTTCAAAGAGGACTTAGCAGAGTTCTTCCAAAACTTCTCCTGCTCTTAAAGCCACCCTCAAAACCTTTCACTTTATTTTACTATATACACTAAGCGAAAGAATTTTTTTGATAGACTTAGGACATGGAACTTGTAGAATTTATTGCAAATATCACACAAGAATAAAATGGATAAATTTTATGTTAATGAACATAAAAGACATACATGGAAGTGTGATTTGGCTTGTAGGCTATATAATATTCATCACTCATATCCATAATTACAATCCCATTTATGCCATATGACTTTGGTTGAAATAATAAGCTGCATGGGCTCACTAATACAAGTAACCATTTCATAACTATCTAATCATCAATGGACCATATCATTTGGCTTGGATCTCCAAAAGAGGGAGGCTCTTTTGTAAGAATGGATAGGCGACCATATATCTTTAAAGTCAAAAGTTAGCAAACCAAGTAACATGGTCCCATTGAAGATGGAGCACAAACTCTTAAGATGATAGACAAATGCACTTGTCATAGATTGTGCACTAGGTACAAATTGGTGAGAAAATATAAGAGGAGCAAGACCCAGATGTACTGCTAGCGTAGGACCAATAACTTCATGCACTTGTGTGAGTGATCGTTGTATGTGTGATGACAACAAAGGAACCAATGTCCTCACAAGAAAATAGAGATGAAGAGGAACAAGAGAGGTTGTCCTTTTGTGTAGAAGAGAAACCCCAAATGCAAGAGAGAGAGAGAGAGAAAGAGTTATAACATTACTATTAAGTCTCATACTCATTGATCAATTCACTGAACTCTTTCTCGAAAGAGTACCCATTATTTATCCTTAAAGTCTGCACACCGATAGCCATAGGATCAACCATGCCCATCATATGAGTTAGATCAAAGAGTGTTACTCTTTTTGAGTAGTTAGATGTCCTTCTCAAACACCCCTCGAATAAGAATTTTTAGACCATATGTTTAAAGACTAGTAGTCTTTATATTTTAATCTCATCATAATTCACTTAGTTATTGCATACCTTGATGGACTTCATTACAAACATCGTATATAAATAATAATAAATATATTTTATTTAATAAATAGATATGATACATGGAAGTATGATTTGGATTTTAGGCCACATAATATACATCAGTGTGTACCCCTTCTAAGAGTCCCTTTTCTTCTCATTTACTGGTTCTAGAGGTGAATATATTTGTGCTAATTGGTTTGGTTTGGTAGGGTCCTATTCTTCTATCATATATATGGTTTAAGAGGATGAAAGGATTATTGGGTTTGAGGACTCTACTTTTTCATCCATCCTTTTATGCCATCTTTTATAGTTGAATCTTCTCATAAGTTATTTTTACTCTTTCTCTCTCCTACTTTTTTAGTGTTGAGAGAGAAGACATGTTGATTCCACCAGAAAGATTAAATATAGTATTCTTATCTTTCATTTTTAGAAATAATATGAAGTTTTTTATTGCCAAGATCCACTGAATTTGTGGTCCTTGTTTAACCAGACTGTTGGTATATATACATATATACATATCAACCAAGGCTTTTATTCAAGGGTTATTATCCAAATCTAGCACCAACTCTTGAATTTTATCCAAATCTAGCACTAACTCTTATTTTCTCCAAATCTAGCACCAACTCTCGGTCTTTTATCCAAATCTAGCACAGCCGCAATTCTTGACTCTTTCCGGATCCAGTTGGCAACAGCCAGGTGACGCAACGTCAGCACTGTAGCTTCGGCGAGATCCATGTGGCAGCCACGTCATAGAAAGATAAATCAAGAGATAGAGAGAGAGAAATAGAGAGATAGAGAGAGAGCAGTCCGCCGCGGCGAGAGAGAGAGAGAGGGAGGGAGAAAGGCAAGAGAGAGAGAGAGAGAGGGAGGGAGGGCGGGAGAGAAAGAGAGGGAGGGCAAGAGAGAAAGAGAGGGAGGGCGAGAGAGAGAGAGAGAGGGAGGCGAGAGGGAGAGGGAGGGAGGGTGGAAGAGAGGGAGGGAGGGAGAGCTGGGAGAGAGATAGGGAGGGAGGGCTGAAGAGAGGGAGGGAGGGAGGGAGAGAGGGAGGGAGGGAGAGCGGAGAGAGATAGGGAGGGAGAGCGGGAGAGAGGGAGGGCAGGGAGAGAGAGAGAGAGAGGAGAGGAGGGAAGGGCGGGGAGAGAGAGAGGAGGAGGGAGGGGAGGCGGGAGAGAGAAAGAGTGGAGGGGAGGGAGGGAGGGAGGGAGGGCGGGAGAGAGATAGGGAGGGAGGGCGGAAGAGAGGGAGGGAGGGCGGGCGGGAGAGAGAGAGAGCGCAGGAGGCCCTCTCTCTCTCTCCCGCCCGCCCTCCCTCTCCTGACCTCCCTCGCTCTCTCCCTCTCTCTCCCGCTCTCCCTCCCTCTCTCTCTCTCCCGCAGTCCCTCCTCTCTCCCGCTCTCCCTCCCTCTCTCTCTCTCTCCCTCCCTCTCTCTCTCTCTCTCCCGCAGTCCCTCCTCTCTCTCTCCCGCCCGCCCTCCCTCCCTCCCTCTCCCGGCCTCCCTCCCTCTCTCCCGCCCCTCCATCACCCACCCTCTCTCCTCTCTCTCTCTCTCTCTCTCTCTCTCTCTCTCCCGCTCTCCCTCCCTCCCTCCCTCTCTCTCTCTCTCTCTCTCTCTCTCGCTCTCTCTCTCTCTCCCGCGCAGTCCCTCCTCTCTCTCCCGCCCTCTCCTCCTCTCTCTCTCTCTCCTGCCCTCCCTCTCTCCCGCTCTCCCTCTCTCCCTCCCTCCCTCTCTTCCGCCCTCCCTCTCTCTCTCTCTCTCGCCCTTCCTCTCTTTCTCTCTCTCCCTCCCTCTCTTTCTCTCCCGCCCTCCCTCCCTCTCTCTCTCTTGCCTTTCTCCCTCCCTCTCTCTCTC
This sequence comes from Lemna minuta, assembly GCA_024174645.1. Taxonomy (NCBI): domain Eukaryota; kingdom Viridiplantae; phylum Streptophyta; class Magnoliopsida; order Alismatales; family Araceae; genus Lemna; species Lemna minuta. The sequence goes on along the minus strand of CM044109.1, from coordinate 19,449,615 downwards.
TCGCCGCGGCGGACTGCTCTCTCTCTATCTCTCAATTTATCTTTCTATGACGTGGCTGCCACATGGATCTCGCCGAAGCTAGATTTGGATAGCGTGGCGTCACCTGGCTGTGCGGCTGTGCTAGATTTGGATAAAAGACCGAGAGTTGGTGGTAGATTTGGAGAAAATAAGAGTTGGTGCTAGATTTGGATAATAACCCTTTATTTATTACCACCTGGTGTAGTGGTGCTTCGACCAAAAAGGTCACGTTATCCGAAGGTTCTGATTTCTCAGAAGTCAATAAACCGAACTTATGTAAACATATCCTTGGAACGTCGATTCCATGGAAGGACCGCTCCATGCATGAACCACGGCAGAGGAGAAAGGACGGATCACCTGCCGATCTTTGATCCAACAAAACTATGCCAGAAGAATAGGGCACAAAAGCCTTCTTCATCAATCTACGCTCATTGAGGAAACGGTGACATAGAGAAAAGGGGCGGCGAAAGAGATGTGTGGCTGAAGTTAAAATATAGGGACCAGCCTGCAGGCGGTAGACGACAGTGTGCTTTAATGGGCTGAACGGGCCAAATATGTCTTTGGCCGGGCTGTCTGACCCTATAAACATAGTCGCGAACTTCCCATTTTTCCCTGCATGGCTAACTCCACCGTCTCTCTGGGGAGACGAATCTCCATTCTGGTCCTCTTCTTCCTTCCGGGAGCCTTGTCCTGGGGAAAGGAAGGTCACTACGCGATCTGCAAGCTAGCCGAGGCAAGTATTCTTCCTTTCTCTACGAGATACGATTCCCCTTTCTCTCGTGAAAACACTTTTCGTTTTACCTTCTGCGCGGACTTTCTCTCTGTTTGCGACAGGGGCTTTTGTCGGAGAGAGCTCGGGATTCAGTGAAGAATCTACTGCCGAGCTATGCGGGCGGAGAGCTCTCTGCACTCTGCTCTTGGCCCGATCAGATTCGCCGCCAATCCCGGTGGCGCTGGACTTCCCCTTTGCATTACATCGACACCCCAGATTTCTTCTGCAATTACGCCTTCTGCCGTATCATCAATCGTCATAATCGAGCATCACCATCGTCTTCTCAGTTCTCATCATCATCATCTTCATCTTCTTCAGGAGATTGTCACGATTCAGCTGCGCGCCAGAACAGATGCGTCGCCGGAGCAGTCTATAATTATTCTAATCAGCTATCAGCCGGCCGAAATCTCCGCTCAGGCCACGTCTGTGAGTTATCAAACTAGAACAGACGTCCCTGACTTCCTTTGGAAAGATAGATGATTAAGAAAAAAATTGACTTTTTCCTCCAAATTACGGCAGTTAATCTGACGGAGGCGCTCCTGTTCTTATCTCATTTTATGGGCGATATCCATCAGGTCAGACGACTCGGATCAAGCGTAAAAGATACAAATGTAATTATAGAATTATAATTTTTGCAGCCCCTGCATGTGGGATTCACCGGAGATGAGGGAGGGAACACCGTGGCAGTCCGTTGGTTCAGGCGGAGGACAAATCTTCACCATGTAACCTTAGATTTTTTTTCATTTTTCGTCGAACATTCATTGTGATAACGACTGGATGATGCTGAAGATGGGGATGGGTAGTGATGATGATAGGATGAAGATTACAGTGTTGATGATGATGATGATGATGATTATAGAATGGATATGGTGGTACTGATGATGATGATGATGATTATAGAATGGATATGGTGGTACTGATGATGATACCACGGATATGACGGTGACGACGACAAGAATGGGATGAATATGATTGATGATGACGATGATGATGATGATGATGATGAAAACTTCCTAACCGGGAATTTCTGCAGGTGTGGGATTCCATGATAATCCAGACTGCCCTGAACAAGTTCTACAAATCAGATCTTTCAAACATGATTCATGAAATAGAAACCAAGTATCTGGTAAAGTGTTTTTACATCGAACTTTTTAAATTTTCCTGACAATTATAGCAATTTTCTTTTTATTACTCGGGAGCAGATGGATCATGCAGCTGATAATATCTTTAAATGGGGGCACTGCCCATTAAATGTGACTGTTTGTCCAAACATGTGAGAACCCTTTCAGATCCATCTTGTCAACCGTTTTCTTGTTCATCACGTTCTTTCTTAAAACGACATTTTTCATAAACTTATCTGTAGACATGCTGCGGAGAGTGTCCACTTGGCCTGCCGCTATGCTTACCGGAATGCTACGCCAGGAACCACTTTAGAAGGTATGACATTGATGATAAGAAGTGTGATGATGATTATATGGTGATAATGATTTCAGATGATTACTTCCTCTCTCGCCTGCCGCTGGTTGAGAAGCGATTGGCCCAAGCTGCAACCCGCCTGGCCTTCACCCTGAACTCCATCTTCTCTGCCGAATGGTCGCCAACCTCTCCAACAGTGGTCAAGGATGAATTTCGCATGGTGGTAAGTGAGCCATCTCGAGTCCAATTGACGCAGTAAAAGAATGTCATCTTCCAATACCCAGCACCTTTAGTGTAGACAGGTCAGCCCTTCTGAAGAACATTAAAAATCAGACAAAATCTGTGAATATATACCGACAAAGTTCTCTGATTAGATACTTGAGCGTCCCTGCCCGTGCTTCTATCAGGGTTGAAGAAATTGAAAACTTGTTTGATCACGTTCATGGCTCAACTTATATCGTTCAAGTATCCTGAGTTTATTGAGGAACCAGAACAGACTGCTTGATGGGACTTGGTCACTATGACTTCTGTTTACGCCTGATTGCACAAAAATCTCTTGAATTATTAGTGTGAAAGTGCTTCGCATAGACATCAAGCTCTTTCTGAATCACATTCACCAACTTTATTAAACCGGATAGATCCAGCTGAATTGACTGAAATCAGACCGAAACCATTTATGAACACTTCATTTATCTACGATGGTCTCTGAAAACGCCATATCCAAAGACTGACCAAACGCATTTCAGGAAACATATCTTTTACGAGAGAACAAGACGGATGACCCAGATGTCCTTCACGGTGAATCCTACGCCTTTGCTGACAGAAATTTGGATGAGATCTGCTAATCCCTATCCGTTGAAATATGCCATTACAGACTTCACTCTCTGAAATCTATTGGGCACGCCCGAACCCATTCAAACAGTGAAAAGATTCTATGTTTCTCATCTATGAGCATAAGACTCATCTAATATACAGGATAACAAGGGTCAACCCATCTTTAGAACCAAGAAAAAATTACGCTAGAACCCATAAATATTATGCCAAAATTTCAGCCTCTGCCACTACCTCTGAATCTCCCACCACCCCTACTAAAGGATCTCCGGCCGCGGCCAAAAGGCCTCTGACTTCTTCCTCCATTCCTCATTGCTCCTCGGACCTCCTCCCCTCCGTGCCGCGGCAGTGTTGCCTGTCCAGAGCCCTTCTCTCTTGTGGGCACTGAGCTTTGCCATTGCACAGCAGCAGCTGGAGGTGGCTGCTGGTTTCCTGGATGAGGAAAAGGAATCTGAAACCCCGGAAAAGCTTGGTTTTGAATCTGCTGGTTCTGAATCATCCCCGGGAAAACTTGGTTCTGGATCTGCTGATTCTGAAGCATCCCTGGGAAAACTTGGTTCTGAATCTGCTGATTCTGAAGCATCCCCTGCAATGCAGCGATCCCAGGCTGCCAGAATATGTTTGGGAACAAATTCTGCCCCCCGTAGGCCATGCTCTGCATCTGTAGCTGCCCCATTGCAAATGCTGCCGCTGGCGAGCCCACTGTAAATGGCTGTACTGGCGGTGGTCCAGTCATAGGTCCCTGAATCTGCAGCTGCGGGGTAGGGGCCATCCCAAACAGCTGTACTGGTGGCGGCGCTGCAGCAGGACCCTGAATTTGTGGCGCTGGCGATGGCGACAGCGCAGCATGAGGCTTGTTCTGATTGGAGCGAATCACTGGCATCCTTGTCCGATTGAAGGACATCTCCTTTGCATCAAGAGCAGCGGCACTGCTGCCACTGCGCTTGGCCTGACGGAGTGAGCGGCGGTACTCAGCCTCCTTCTCATCATCTGAGAACTCAGTTTCTTCGTCGACCTCCTCATCGTTCGCCCCAGAGGCATCATAGCCCTTCTTGGACAGAGAGAGCAGGTTCAGGACATGGCCTGCGAATTCAGAAGCGAAAGAGACGGCAGTCCCAACACTGACTGCACCAGCGGGAATCTCTGCCACAGAGTTGAAGCGGACGACATAGAAGGGGTTCTTCACTGGCCCAAAGATCTCATCGACAATGCCCAGCGGCGTCCTGGTCACAGTCAACCAAAGAATGGAGCCCTCATTCAGGGGGTTGTGCTTCTCCACTCCCTCCACGATCACCCTGCAACCCACAATCTGCAAGCAACAGGGAGAAGACCAGTTCAGTTTCAAAAAAAAGAACCCTCCATAATCGCGCTCATCGTTGGTTGACCAGGAGGAAGATCTTTCAAAAATCCGCACGAGCTCACCGATGAAACGACTCCCACAGCAAATATCTGGTGATGCGGCTCCAAGCTAACATTCACGGGAGGGACAGATGGCAGATCCTGCGACGCGATCCCAAAGTTAACGCTCAAGAACTTGAATAGTAACCAATGTTTTGCTCATTTCAGACGTAAAAATACGCGTCAAAGAAGATTCACGAAATAGTGAAACACAAGCGATATCGAGGAAGGCAAACATTGAACCAGACAATTGAAGTCTCTTACAAGTGACCGAAAACTTACCTCGATCTCGTTTTTCGATTTGATCGGCCCTTTAAACCCTCCATTTTCATCGTCGCTGCTCATCGAGAACGCTTCAGCTTCCAGTTCGCCGATTTCCCCGTCCTCCAATTCCGCATCACCCTTCCTGTTCCTCTTCTTCTCGTCAACATCGTCATCTTCACTGGATTCTTCCTCGCTTGAAGAAGATTCTTCGTCGTCGTCGTCGGAGTCCGACGACTCCCCGCTCTCCGACTTAACTTCCCCCTTGACCACGCCATCCGTATTAACCTCGGAAGGAGTAACCGGCGCTTCCAGCACAATAGCCCTCTCCTCTCCGGGGACTTCATCTCTAGGCGCTTCCAGCACAACAGCCCTCTCCACTCCGGGGACTTCATCTATAGGCTCTTCTTTCACCAAGGAAATCTTCTGGGACATGGCTTCCGACAACCCCAAAACCTCTTCTCCTTGGGCTCTACTATCGTCGACGTCGGGCATGGGATCGACGAGCCAATCCTCGACGGGACCGAATCCGGGAGGATAGAGCAGGTAGGACGATGGATCGTCGTCCCCGTCGGTGTTATGGAAGAAGAGGAGAGGGTCGTCTTCGGTGGAGGAAGGCCAGCTGCCCACCATCACGGAAAAAAGATGAGCGCTTCAGCGCAGGAGCGTGCGCCGAATTCCATTCTTATGGCTTGTTGGCGGGCGGGAACAAAACTCCGTTCATGGGCTCAGCTAGGGTTTTTAGGGTTTTTGGTGCCTCGATGCCGATTCCACGACTCGATCTGATCTATTGGTGGCTCGGAAATTATGAAAACTACCAATTCTACCCCCAGAGATTATCCTGCGCCGCTGTAGATGGGCCCACGTAAATCTAAAGAATTACAGAACACACCAGTTCAGTCTCAGATAAAAGGAGACACGTGGCGGGTGAGGGGGAAGGACCTTTGGGGTCATACTCAAACGGGCTGGCTGCCGGAATAAGCCGCCTGGTTGATCCCATATTCTCCGACCCTCATCCCCTTCGCCGCCGCCTCCTCAAAATCTCTCTTTTCTCTCTCAAGAACCTTGTCGCCGTCGGAGAGCGATAGTCGATATTTTTCAAATTACGTGATTCGTTCTTTCTCTCTCATCTGTCTTTCCAGATTCCATACGCCAAGCCGGGATAATAAATATCCCCTCAAAGAGGCCACGATGCATCCACGCTCTCTCGCCGCCGCCGGCCACCTCTATTCCCCCGCTCCGGCGACAATTCGCCGACCCGCAACCCTCTTCCACCGGAGAAGAATCTCCTCTCTTCTCCTCCTCCCCCCTTCCCATCGCCGTCGTCGTCCTCCCGCCGCCGCCTCCGCCGCGGCCCCCGCCGCCCCGGGCGGCGCCTCCCTCGCGCCGCTCCCCCGCGTTCTCCGCGACGAGGAAGAAGACTTCTCCCGAAAGCTCGCCGTCGCCATCGGAGTCGTCCAGCTGGCATGCTCCCTCTGCAAGCAAATTCAGCAGTCTCTCCTCCGGAGAGCCCCCAACCACGTTCACGCCAAACGCGACGACTCCCCCGTCACCGTCGCAGGTTCTTTACAGAGAATTAATTTTTTTGTTTATCTTTTTGCGCAGACGATAATTTGCATGTTATTTTTTACTTGCAGATTGGAGCGTGCAAGCGGTAGCGAGCTGGCTGCTGGCGGAGAGCTTCCCCGGAGAGAGAATATCGATCATGGCTGAGGAGGACGCGGAGTCGCTGTCCTCGCCGGAGCAAGCCGCCGTGCTGGACACCGTCGTTGCCGCCGTCAACGACTGCCTGACGGCAGCGCCGCGCTTCGGCTTGGCGGCACCGCCGCCAGCCGGGTTGAGCCGGCGCGATATCCTGGATGCCATCGGCCGGTGCGGCTCGACCGACGGGTCCAAGGGCCGGCGGTGGGTGCTCGACCCGGTGGACGGGACGCTCGGATTCGTGCGCGGGGACCAGTACGCCGTCGCGCTGGCGCTAATCGACGGCGGCGAGCCGGCGCTGGGAGTACTGGGATGCCCCAACTACCCTCTCCGCCGGGAGTGGCTCCGCTACCCTTACCGCTACTTCAGGGCAGCGGAGCGGGTGGCGCCGCCCCCAGAGGGGAGCTGGCACAGTGGGTGCGTAATGTACGCTCGGCGCGGCGGCGGCGCTTGGATGCAGCCGGTGGGCGGGGGCGGCGGGGAGAGGGCGGTGCGGGTGTCGGGGGTGGAGGACCCGGCGGCGGCGACGTTCTGCGAGCCGGTTGAGACGGGGAACTCGTCGCACGCCTTCTCAGCGGGGGTAGCGGAGCAAGCGGGGCTAAGGAAGAGGCCGCTCAGAGTTTACAGCATGGTGAAGTACGCAGCGGTGGCGAGGGGGGACGCCGAGGTGTTCATCAAGTTTGCGCGGAACGGGTACAGGGAGAAGGCGTGGGACCACGCCGCCGGGGCCATAATCGTCGAGGAGGCAGGGGGAGTCGTCACCGACGCAGGGGGCCGCCGCCTCGACTTCTCCGCCGGCGAGTTCCTTCGAGGATTGGACCGCGGCATCGTGGTCTGCTCGGGAGCTGCCCTCCACGCCAAGATCATCGCCGCCGTCGACGCCAGCTGGGGTTCCTCCCAGCTCTGAAAGCGGATAAGAGGAGCGAGAGTCCAGTTAGGAGCGCGTGTGGGGTCGTGCTGTGGACCCCGCGTGCGACGGGAAGGAGCCGTGATGTCTAGAGAACCACCATATACCTGATAATAATAATGCGGCATAATATTCTCTATAACAAGCGAGGAGGTCTCCAATTTATGCGATGTGGAAACTCCGATATTTGAACAGAAATCAAGATATAAAGATAATAACAATGACGACTTTGATAATTGATATCTATGATTCGAAGTAATGTTTTTAAATCATTAGATGATCCGTTGTCGGTGACGAATGTAGTATTTTAAGTCGTTTGAGGTCGAGCCAACCCCTCCCCGCAACTTCATTTCATAAATTTATACCCGCATGATCATAAAATTAGGTCTACTATAGTTATAACTAGTTTATATGACATATGATATCTACTTTATATATGACACGATTTATATTTTGTCATTTATTTTTATTATTTAATTATCTAATGGATTTCCTTTTAGCAAGCTTTGCCGGAGGGCATATAGACAAAACACGTAGGAAATAGGGTTAGGGCTGGCTCTTTGTCTTTTGGCATTTCCTCTCCCTCGCCTCTCTCTATCTCTATCTATCTTGGTTCTTCATTCCCCACATTTCTAGGAATGTAGAAGATGACAATACAACCATGACATGAATCAACCTGATTGACAATTAGGTATAATATCATTCAGGGATTCATACAGATCAATTCAATAAACTCTTTTTCCAAAGAACACCCACTATCTATCCTTAGTGTCTCCACACCGGTGGCTACAGGATCAGCCATATTCATCGTATGAGTTAGATTACATAGTGTTATTCTTTCCGAATAATTCGATGTCCTTCTCGAATATCCCATGAATAGGAATATTTAGAACATATGTTAAAAGAGTATTGATCATTGTAGTATGATCTCATCATAATTCACTTAGTCATTGCACATGCTTGTGGACTTTATTGCAAGCATCACAAAAAGAATGACAATGAACAAATTTAATTTCAATGAACACAAACAAGATACATGAAAGTGTGATTGGCTTATAGGCCACATAATATCCATCAATAATACCTTTCAGGGATTCATACATATCAATTTAGTGAACTCTTTCTCCAGATAGCACCTATTATTTATCCTCAGCGTCTCTACACCGATGGCTACAAGATCACACACACTCATCATATGAGTTGGATAAAATAGTGTGTTATCCTTTTTGGATAATTCGATATCCTTCTCGAATATCTCACGAATAGGAATATTTGGAATATATGTTTAAAGACTATTGATCACGGTATTTTGATCTCATCATAATTCACTGAGTCATTGTATAAGCTCATGGACCTCACTGCAAACATCACACAAGAGTAGATGATCACACAATCATCTTTAAAAACTTCATGTCGTATCAATATATTATATTTTAGAGATCTCATGGTTAGAGAATCATAAGTCATAATCAAAACATAATTATCCATCCATAAAGATATCTTTAGTGTCTCAAATCAAAGGACCACATACACAACTGTGACATTAATCAACCTGATTGATAGCTAGGTATAATATCATTCAGTGATTCATATAAATCAATTCAGTGAACTCTTTCTTCAAAGAGCACCTACTATCTATCTTCAGTGTCTCTACACTAATGGATACATGATCAACCATACTTATCATATGAGTCATATTAGATAGTACTATTCTTTTTAAATAATTGAATGTCCTTATTGAATATCTCACGAATAGGAATGTTTAGACCATATGTTTAAATATTAGTGATCATTATATGATGATCTTATCATAATTCACTTAGTCATTACATGTGCTCATGGACCTCATTACATATCACACAAAAATGATAATGAATAAATTTCATTTTAATGAACATAAACGAGATACAAGAATGTGTGATTGGTTTGTAGTCCACATAATATCCATCACACGTAGGCATTTATAAGATGTGCTCGAAGTTGATAACAGAGTTGTGATAACATGCAATCTTAACATGTAAAAATATGATTATTAATGCAAATTAAGGCATAAAACATTCCATTTTTATGTATATTATCATAATTTGAGTGCATTTCTATCATTTTATACAATTTTAAGTGATAATCTCGAAATGCACTATTTTAGGTATAATTATATATTTTTAAGAATATATTTTAGATTATATTATTCCCATATAAATTTGAGGTTATCATTAGGTTTTGATGTTAAATAATAGGAGAAAATATTTATAGACACTCACTTATTTTTCTAAGTTTTGTTTTTCAAGTAGAAGTGAGTGTATTTTTTAAATGAAAATTAAGTATCTTGTTATTTAAATATTTTAATTTTTTACAATGATAGATAATTAAATTTCTGATCCAATGAAAAAAATCTGGATTAATTTGGAGTTGTATTTTGAAAGTTATGAATTTTTTAATTTTTAGGGACTTTTTCGGAATTTTTCTAAATTTTTAAGGATTTTCCAGAATTAAAAATCGAATTTTCTTATTAAAATTGATTTTCCCTGAATTTTATAAGTGTGCAGGTGATGTGGCACGATCAGAACCGTTCGATCGCCATCGCGATCACAGTCGAGGCGGGGAGGCGACGTGGCAACCTGTGGAGCATCCGATCGTGCGAAGAATCTAAGCCGTCAATCTTCACTTAAAGAGGGGGTTTACGTGACACACTATTACTCATCGGCGAATCATTTTAAAAACAATCTAATCTCAGCCGTTCATCAACCGAGTTATAACGGTTGAGATTAAACCGACGAGAAATGCATGTGAGCGTCCGATCGCGATCAAATGACGGACATCACACGCGTTTTTATAACGCATGCGACGTGGAAAAATCTCGGCGGTCGATCGGCGATCCAACAGATAGGACTTCCATAACGATTCACACTCATGTGTTTTATATAGGCCGTTGATTGAAGATTAAAAGCCCCTTCCGATGGTTACGCCAAAATTCACTATAAATTGAGATGTTCTTCGACATTTTGATGTATTATGTGATGATTTTGCTCAATTGATCTATCTAAACACCTCCATCCTTGAATCTCTTGCTTCCAATCACTTATAGACTCATTTTTCGCGTCACGGAGTGATAGAAAGGTAGATTTCATCGATCGATTAGGGAGAATTTGCCTCTTGAACACCGACGATCGTTTTCGAAATCGCGAAATGAAAAATCTTGAATACAGTGATTAATTGGATCATTTCGATCGCTATCTCAGGTTAGATTACGTGTTTTCCTCTTAATATTTCGTCATGTATCATTAATTTGTAATTTAGGATAGTTAATTTCATCTTTAATTTCGTATTTTTTGTTAAATCGCGTTCAGAAATTTCTCTCTAATTCGCTCATCGATTTCTCCGCGAATATTGATCCAAATCGAGTGATTTTTGATTTCGTAGATTTGTCTTTGAGTTATCTTTCTAAATTTACCCTTTTCCCTAATTTCTATCACCAATTCATCGTTCAAGTTGATCAAATTTCAAAAGATCTCTTGAAAATCCCTTATTTCTCTGTGGGTTCGACCCTTGTTTACCATTATACCCCTCAATTCGCATTAATTTTATAAAATTGATAAGTTTGGTATTATTTTTGACATGAATCGGTGTGCAATTAACGACCGCATTGATTCGTTCCGTCAAGTTGTCTCTTCAAGAGCCGAGCAAAGCCATGACAAAGACAAGGCGTACAAACAACAAACAAGGGCAAGCTAGAGGTAGGACCACTCAATGGTGTTAGGACCATGTAATGGTGTCATGATCCCACAATGGATGCAAGACTACTAGAGCCATCTAGGGCTACAAGAGGAAAATTAGGCGTGGCAAGGGTTGATGGGGTGGCAAGTGTAGTAGTAGGGTAGTCACTAGCTTCAAAGGCTACACAAAGACAATTACTGGCAGAAAGGGTTTTAGTATCTACCAAAGCATCAAGGCTACGTCATGGAGGTTGACATCTATGTTACTTGAAAACCACCCCAATGTTGTCCAAGGCAACATGAGATTGCCTAGGTGGTGACCATGACACTGTTGCATGATGTTATCAACATAGAGGATGGGTCATCAAGAAACTACCTTGATGGCAGCAACTATGAAAATTTGAGCGTTGCACCACCCAAAAAACCAAGGGTTCATGGACCACATGCTAGGATCTGAGGCTCGAAAAGCTCTCCAAATCTTCGTCCAAAATAATGATTGCAGCGGAAGGTGTTGAATCAAAACATTCAACATCGTGGAAGCACCAAGAATGGATGATCTCATCATCCATTCTAGGTGATCCTATCATCTAGTATGCAATAAAATCCATACTTACTTGGATCATTTGAAAGAGTTCTTCAACCGTTCAAGCGTCCGGCCTCTAGCTGTATCCACACAGTCTCCAGATGATCGGATCTCCTCTTGAACACTCGTCACCACGAGAGGAAGAGAAGAGGGAGGAGAAGTTCCACTAGGCTTGCATGGGCCCCTCTATTATGGTCGTTCTCCCCCTATTTATAGACTTTGGGAATGTGAAATTTTCACAAAAACCCTTATTATTATGTCTATATCCACCGACGTCCATTGACCTTATGTGTGTGACCCTCTAGGTCCATATATCTCGCCAGTTAATGACTCTATCAACCCAATAACACTTATTGGTCCTTCTTATCAATTAACTATATCAACATATAGATTAATTGAATAAGGATCGATTTGACCCAATCGACAGGTTGAGTCGCCAGCCCGGTGGGTGCCAAGCTACACCACGTACTCTAGGAGATATGGAGTATATTAGAACTCTTTCATGGAACCTTTCTGTCATTGGTTACCGTGTACGTATAATCCTTCATCCACACGAGACTCATGAATGACTTAGGGTATGGTTAATTGTCAAACCCTAATCCATCACTCAATTTAGTACTGATGCGAGTAGGAAATCATTGAGAACAACTTCTCTAATATTTTCGCTACCTTGGCCAAGGATTTAACCGCATCTCATTCCTTGAGTCGATCTCCTCATATACCGAGGGTGGATGATCCCATCTTGACCACACAATCATCTTCGTGGACTTCATGTCGTATCTAATATATGACGTTTTAGATATCCCGTGACTAGGGATTCGTAAGTCATAATCAAAACACGATCATCCATCCACAAGATGTCTTTGGTGTCTCAAGTCAAAGGATCACATACACAATCAGGACATGAATCAACCTGATTGACAATTAGGTATATTCCCATTCAGGGATTCATACGGATAAATTCAGTGAACTCTTTCTCCAAAGAGCACCCACTATCTATCCTTAGTGTCTCCACACCGATAGCTATAGGATCGGCCATACTCATCATATGAGATGGATCAGATAGTGCTATTCTTTCCAGATAATTCGATGTCCTTATCGAATATCCCACGAATAGGAATGTTTAGAACATATGTTTAAAGACTAGCGATCACTATATTATGATCTCATCATAATTCACTTAGTCATTGCACATGCTCATGGACTTCATTGCAAACATCACACAAGAATGACAATGAATAAATTTTATTTCAACGAACATAAACAAGATTGATGAAAGTGTGATTGGCTTATAGGCCACATAATATCCATCACCACAGTCATTGATGGAAAGCAAGTAGGGCACTAGAACCATGTCCTAGTTGTGGCTAGGGTAGCAAGAGGCTTCCCTAAAGCAATGAGGGTAGTTGAGGGCCACCATTGATGGTTGCTAGTTAGGGCACCATGATGTCACCCCAATGACATCTAGGATAGCAAGAGGTTGCTTCAAAGAAAATCGAGGCTCCAAGGGCCACTATTGTTGATGGCGCTAGCTAGGGTTCCAAGACATTTAAAAGAGCAAAAAACACTCATTGAAGCATATTGAAGTTCCCAATATGGTGGTAGATTAACCTAAGAGGGGGGGGTGAATTAGGTTTATGAGTTATTTATAAAATTATTGATTTCTGATTAACTGTTTACTACGATTCATGGGTTAATCACTCACTCCTTATCTTCTCGATGCACTGGATATTATTATACTAGTTGGGGGACCTAATGTCCCTTAATCCAGTCCCGAGTACTATAGACTTGGAGCCTCCTCCTCACCAAATGAAACCTAATCCTCTCACCCCTCAAAAGGGTGAAGGACAATGTTCAAATACACGGTTTTAGATTTGCCCCCTACGGCAAACCAAACACTCACCTTTACTTGTCCCTACGGCACTACCCACTAGGCCTCGACCTCCTCGGCTCTCGGACACTCTAACTCCCTCAAGCCGATCTCCTCTCGATCTCTCGTCCCTTCACACCCTGTCATGCCTCTTCCGCTAATGCCGCCGACTACCGGTAAATTGAGACCTTGTCTTCCGGCTTCACTCGATCTTCCCGCTCCCCAAGTATAGACTCCTTCTCGTCCCAACGATTGAGACGCTCCCGTCCTCGGCGTGTGTGAATGAAGAGAGGTGTGTATCTAACCACTTCTACTTATATGAGTGGCTCTCCTGACTAATGATGACTTTCCGTCCAGTGTTGACTTTCTGCTAAGGTTGACTTTTTCTAACAGAGTTGACTTTCTTGATTCTAGTTGACTTTGATTGAACTTTGACCTAGAGTTGACTTTTATGATTTCTGTTGACTTTGAGTTGACTTATAAACTAGAGTTGACTTTCTGCTAAGGTTGACTTTTTCTAACAGAGTTGACTTTCTTGATTCTAGTTGACTTTGATTGAACTTTGACCTAGAGTTGACTTTTCTGATTTCTGTTGACTCTGAGTTGACTTATAAACTAGAGTTGACTTTCTGCTAAAGTTGACTTTTTATGATAGATTTGACTTTCTTGACACTAGTTGACTTTGAATGAACTTTGACCTAGTTGACTTTTCTGATTTCTGTTGACTATGAGTTGACTTCTAGACTAGAGTTGACTTTCTACTAAAGTTGACTTTTTTCTGACATAGTTGACTTTCTTGACACCAATTGACTTTGAATGAACTTTGACCTAGTTGACTTCCTAACAAAGTTGACTTCTTGACTGAGATTGACCGTACTGACACGGGTTGACTCTTGACAGAGTTGACTTTCCTCACTCAGAATGCTGGATGTTAAGAAAGTACAAATTTTGATAGCAGAAAATAAATTTGATGCAAACAAACCAATTACGTTGATCACTGAACAAACTGAACAACAATTTAGACTATGCAAACGATGAGATAGCAGAGAATAACTAGATGCAAGTTATCCAACTAAATTAATCAATAGACAACCTGAACGATAATTTAAGAACTATGTAATTGATGAGATAAATTAATGGAATATAACAAGCAAAATACCTCCTGTTTGTCATTATTGATTTCAATCTGCAGAATGTTGAACAGAAGAAAACACTATACGATATATATCTATAATTGGATCGAGATTAAACAAAACTTACTTGAAATGCCTCTTGATCCTAACTGTCAGTGTTAATCCACAGAGGAATAAGATATTGATAATAACAGACCTTGAAGTTTACAAAATATATCTTTCTATATTACTGAGAGCGTAATCGAAACGAACTAATTTAACAGAGGGGTAATTCTGAATAAATTGAAGTACCTAACTAAGAGCTTATTTAAATTGAACATACAGAGATTTAAATCTTAATGTTATAAATTAGCTAACTGAGATCTTAATTAACGGGAAAACATAAGGGTTCAATAGGTGCAAGTTTAGATCTCGTGTAAAACACACTTCGTATAAACAACTAATAATCAAGCTTAGAGCAGGGTGAGCTAATCAAACTAGATTATATAGGAATCTGTAGCAGGAGAAAAATAGATTGATTCAGTCAATAACTTGATTAATATTCTGAATGACTCAAACTTACTACAGTTAAGATTTCATGAACAGTAGAACAAATTCAAAACAGACAACGGAAGATTCGATCCAGATGATTTAGCACCAAATAAAAAAAAACAAATGATCTAAGAGCAAGATATAATCAAATGACTGACGGAACTTCCGATCGATTGAAGAATGGATGTGCTTCAGCGTGTTGTCGTCAGAAGAGCTCAGAAGGCTTTTCTCGTCTGCTGCTTTGACGGAAAACTAAAAGGTTGGATTCGTCGCCTTCTTAACTCAAGATCACCAGAGAGCGATGTTGTTCTTCTCTTTGAAAAAAAAATGAAATCGTGATTTCTCTGTCTACCTTTCCGTTTGAAACCCTAATGCCTTTTAGTGAGACGGATTGGAAAGAGCAAATTACAATAATGCCATCAACAACATTAAATAAGTGAAACAATAAATAAAGACATTATATTATCTTTACAGTAACTAAATAAAGATATTGTGTTAACATCAAAGCAATAAGTAGAGATATTGCTTACAACAAATAAGCAATAATCAATAAGTAAATAAGTAAAGCATAATCAATAAGCAATAAGTAAAGCAATATGAATAAGGCACTAAGTAAAGATATCATCATATGATTCTTAAGTAAACTTAGAGATTCCTATTTCTTTTCCTGAAACCACACACACCCATTAGCCTTAGATAAGAAATGATGGGCTAGACCAACATACTTGTAAAAACATAAGATATTAATGATCTAAATTAATGATTTAAATTAATAATAGAATGAAATCAATAATGATTGATAAAATTAACGATCCTCAATTCCGAAGCCTTAACTATACCAATGACAATTCAAGATACAAGTTACATCAGAACTACCGCTCTAACACATATATTAAGGCCAAGGTTTATCCATTAAACATTAACTAAATACACTATAATGAGAGTTTAAATCAGGTACAATGATAAATTCATGTCAAATCCACATGGAATTAGGTTGACATCAAGGATAAATAATGATTTGTTTGAGTTCAATCAAATCAAATAAAAAAAAAGAGGTGATGAAATAAATATAAAATAGGGATAGAGAAAAAGGGAGAAGAAAAGAATCCAATAAATCAAATTAGAACAATCAAATTTTTAATGAGCACGGTATAGAAGAAAGAAGCCATCACAAACATACGAGAACTAATCATGACAAATGATAACAAAAAGTTAATAATCTGATCCTGATCCTAGTCTAACCTTATGATTGAATACGGGCCTTAGCGGTGAATATGTAATATTCTCTCTCTCTCTCTCTCTCTCTCTCTCTTGTGTAGGGTTTCCTCCTCACTTTATAAGACAAGAAGCCTTACCCTCTCTTACCTTAAATAATTTTGATTATCTGTTTCCACATAATATCAAAGCAAGCCCAGGGTTTCTTTTTGGTGGAAGTGATGGATCTCTATGATGGATGTACCATCATCCTCCACCTCCTTCTTTTGTTCCTCTATTGCGATAGTGGCATCTAACAATGCCCTATTAGCTGTCCCATTGCCACCCTCTCTAGATTCTCCTTGCCTAGGGCTACTCTACTCAGGGATGCCCTTCCCACTGATGCCTACCCCGGCATTGTCCTCTTTAGTAGTGGCTCTGCCAAGTTGTGCCTTGCCTAGGGCTGTCTTGAATAGGGAGCACCTTGCCCAATGTGACCCTTTTCTATTAGTGCCTTATTCAAGCAATGCCTTGCTCTACTAGTCGTTGTCCTATCTCTAGGAGTTCACCTGGCCACCTCTTTAACACCTCCTTTGATGCATCTGCTAATTAAAGATACCATATAATTGATGCATTCATTTTCATTATTATAAACATATTTAATGCATAATTCTTGCTAATTTAGTGCGAGTTATCATGTTTTTATGATGTTTCTTGCATCATAGACTCAATTTACACATATTTAGTGCTAATTATGTATAAATAATAATATATCTTATCATACATCAGTCTTTTGATCTTTATATCTCGAGACTAACCCTCTTAAACTTTGTTGAAATCAAGTGATTGAAATCTCACATTTTTTAAAATTTTTATGGATGCAAGGACATAGTTAAACATCTGGAAGAACACATAGACAAATTGTAATGAAAGAGAAGATAAAATGAACTCTCCACCTTTTTAAGGAGTAAGTCAACTCTAATTCTATGAAGTGAAAAGATAAAATTAAGGGTCAGAGGTGGTCAATAGTATCATTAGGCTTCTATATGAAGGTAAATATTTCAAAATCAATAATTATTATATCATGTGTAAATATTTTAGGGTTATGTTCAAGGTGGAAAGCATAGTCTTAGATGCACACTTGTGTTGGAGGTGTTCTCCTAGCTCAAGACATGAAGTGCAAATGTTGAGAACTAAATAATGAGGAAGATCAAGGTTTTGTGGCTTAATAATGGAATTGACTTCAAGATTGGATTATGAAAGGTTTTTGGATAGTGCGAGAGGAGAGCATGAGATGACGATAGTGGGCCGGACTCTCCTGGTTCCAGGAGAGAAGTGAAGCCCACCGATCCCTTTCAAGCTGAAAACATCACTGCGGACTGACCGGGTGAGGGATGCAGTTAGTTATTCACGCCGCGATGGTCGCCTCGTCGCTCCTCTCCACCACATATCTGCCCGCCCGCGCCACCTCTCTTCGCCGGAGCGAGCAGCGGCGCCTCCAGTACTCCTTCGCTCTTTTTACTCCTCCGCAATTCCGAGGTCAGCGATGGGCGCTGGCGCGCCCGGCCTTTCCGAGGGCCTTCTTCTGCGAATGTCGCTCTTCGACGGTCAGTCTCTCTTTCCCCGACCTCACCCAGTTCCGGGAATGGCGGAAGAATCCCAGGAGTTCTTATCCTTCCGCTCGAGATTCGAGAATTGGGATCCGAATCTCAGAATTTTTTAGGTATTGTTTGTGCAGGAACGGCGAGGAATGCAAATTATGGAGAATATCGTGGCGGCTTTCCTGTTGTTGGTTCAGATGTCGGTCCCTCTGCCGGCGGAGGCGGTTTTGTATTCGCCGGACACTAATGTCCCTAAAACCGGTGAACTGGCTCTCCGAAGAGCCATTCCAGCCAACTCCAACATGAAGGCTATCCAGGTGAACAGCTTTACTATTTTGATTCCCGTCAGATGAAAGCTATCTTTTGATACCTGTTCCTTCTCGCTTTTCTGTCCGAACTCAGGCGTCTCTGGAGGATATCTCTTACCTACTGCGTATTCCCCAGAGAAAACCGTTTGGTACGATGGAGGGCGACGTGAAGAAATCTCTCAAGGTTCGCACATCATCCGTTCGAATCTCCGAATAATCCCTTCAGTTCCTCTCTCTCTCTCTCTCTCTCTCTCTCTCTCTCTCTCAGAGTCTGTCTATCTATCTCTTCGCATTTTCCAGATCGCGACAGAACAAAAGGACTCCATTCTCGGCGGCATACCATCCGATCTTCGAGACGAGGGAGAGCTGCTCTACGCTTCCTTACTAGACGGCAAGGTTTGACTCTTTTCTCCCCTCTTTGGGTCAACGGTCGCGAAGACTGCTGAGATTTCTTGGAGGGGGTTCCGCTTTTCCAGGGCGGTTTGAAGGATCTTCTGAAGTATGTGAATGAAAAGGACCCGGATAGGGTGTCTGTCAGCCTCGCGTCCTCTCTCGACACTCTTGCGAAGCTCGAGCTGTTGCAGGTGAATTTTAGAGAGAAAAAGTTCGAGAGAGAAACAGAGAGCGACTAAGAATGTTAAAACTAGTGAGTTGTGACAGGCACCGGGTTTGTCCTTCCTTCTGCCCCAGCAGTACACTGAGTACCCCAGGTTTGACTTTCTTTGACTCTCCTGGTCAGCCTTAACCTGTCAAACCACCTTCGTTGCAAGCGGGGTCAACGATTTGCAGGCTAACGGGGAGAGGATTGGTAGAGCTGATCGTGGAGAAGGGCGACGGGTCAACCTTCTTCCCGGCCGGCGGCGGCCAACCGAAGAGCACCGCCACGATCCAGGTCCGTTAACCGGCGCCACCGCCTGAATATTGACCGTGGTTGACGCCGCTGCCGTTTACAGGTGGTGCTGGACGGGTACTCTGCGCCGTTGACCGCGGGGAACTTCGCTAAGCTAGTCGAGGACGGCGCGTATAATGGCGTGCGGCTCAAATGCGTCAACCTCGCCATTCTTTCCGACAACGAGACGACCCCCGCCGGAGGCGTCGCCGCTCCTCTCGAGGTCATGCCAGCGGGAGAGTTCGAGCCTCTCTATAAGACCAAGCTTAGTATTCAGGTTAGAACGCCAAACTCTGTCTGTCTGTCTCTCTCGCTCTCTCTCTCTCTCTCTCTCTCTATATATATTAATAGCATCTGATTTTTGTCCCCGAGGTTAGGACGGGGAGTTGCCGGTGCTGCCGTTGTCGGTGTATGGAGCGGTGGCCATGGCGCACAATGCGGACTCGGAGGAGTACTCTTCGCCGTCTCAGTTCTTCTTCTACCTCTACGACAAGCGGAACGTGAGACCTCTCTCTCTCTCTCTCTCTCTCTCTCCTCCCTCTCTTAGTTCTTTCTCTTTCTCCTGTGCAGTCGGGTCTGGGCGGGCTGTCATTTGACGAAGGGCAGTTTTCCGTGTTCGGGTAAGAAAACGAAGTCTCTGTCTCTCTCTCGGATTATTTAATGCTGACGACGGCATGGGCAATTGGGCAGGTACACGACGGCGGCGGGAAGAAATGTTCTGCCCGAGATCAAGACGGGGGACATCATCCGCTCTGCCAAGCTGGTGCAAGGGCGAGATCGGCTCCTTCTCCCGCCCCCTACGAGCTGACCAGCACGAGATGATGAAGATGATGATCATGATTATGATGTTTTGAACTATAGCTGCGAAGAAGAAAATCTATATTTTTGGAGGGTGCTGTCAGAGAAAGATGAAGCACTCTAACGAGACAAGAGGGTTTTCCATGGAATCCAGGTGAGCGGGAGGTGCCGCCTTCCTCATGGACGAGCTTCTGCTGACGCCGGCGACGCGGCGATCATCCGGCCGCTTGGTCGCTGGCGAGGCCGATCTCCTTCCGGACCTCTCGCCGTTATCTTTCCATAACGGCGCCGGCGAGGTCGGCATTCTGCCCGACCTCTCACCGGCGTCCCTCCGTATCGCCGACGGCGACCGCGACCTTCTGCCGGACCTCTCGCCGGCGTCCCTTCTCAGGGCCGGCGGCGGGTGGCGCCGCCGTTGTTGTGGCTGTTGGGGATGTTGGCGTCGGCGATGGAGACACTTATTCTCTTGGGGAAGGATCGACTTGGCCGAAATCTCGTCCGCCTCGGACGGCGTGTTGGAGACGAAGCTCTCGCTAAAGCTGCAACTCTCCGACGCTTCGTATGATCTGTCCTCCACGAGAGAGATGGGCCGCGGCAGGACAGTCGGCGTCTCCGTGAGTACCTGCTTCACCACGGCCTCCTCCTCCGACGGGAATGTCGGCGGAGTTGCCGAGGAACAATGGTTTCTGCCGGCGGCAGCGCCCTTGATCTTCGTCTTCAACTTCCGCTTGCTCAGGCAGATCCCCATTCTCTTGCTCAAGCTTCTCTCTCACTCGGCGGTAAGATGGCACTGGTACTCGAGCATGGACGCCGATTTAACCGAGATGAATTTCCCTCTCTTTCTCTCTCTAGCTTGGCGCAGTGACAATAAAGAAACGGGCAGGGTGGTGGGTAGAGAGCGTTGACTGCGGGAGGGACGGGAGCACGTGAGAATGAAATCCGATCGGGATCGCGACGAGAGACCGGACAGACGGCGGCAAGACCGAGAACGTCGAACTGGGACACGCCACGTTCTGCGGGACCCACAAGAATCCTACTATATTAAAAAGAAACCCGATTCGGCCCGGTAAGCCTTATCTTCAAGGCCCGGGCCCAAACGTCTACCTCCAAGAGACTAATTAGCCGATGTGGGCCCTCCATTCGTAGTTGTCAGCGGCGGAGGCGGCGGGTTTGCGGAAAGAGACGATGTGGCTGCCGACGAGGTAAGCGGTGACGCGCTCGGAGACCCGCACGTCTTCCATGCGCATTTCCCGCAGCCGCTGAGCGTACTCCGGCGCGCAGACGAGGTCCCACACGACGCCGACGCCCCCCGGGCTTGAGCACTCTCACCACTCTCCCAGCCCGCGCCCTCGCTCCGCTGCCGCCGCCGCCGAGAGCCCCCGCGCTATTTCGCTCAGGTGCACGGCGGAGACTACGACGTCGAAGTAGCCGTCGGGGAAGGGAAGGCAGCGGGCGTCGCCGTCGCGACACGTGACGTACTCGCCGACGCCCTCCGCCCAGGCGCGCCGGAGCGCCGCCACTGCCGCATCGCGGCGCGGCGCCAAGCCCACCACTCGACCGCCGCCTCCCTCCTTCTTGAGCCGGCCGGCGACGGAGTTGAGGAGGATGCCGCGGCCGCAGCCGACATCGAGTGCGGACCGCACCGCGGACCAGTCCGGCAGGACAGTCGGCGTCTCCGTGAGTACCTGCTTCACCACGGCCTCCTCCTCCGACGGGAATGTCGGCGGAGTTGCCGAGGAACAATGGTTTCTGCCGGCGGCAGCGCCCTTGATCTTCGTCTTCAACTTCCGCTTGCTCAGGCAGATCCCCATTCTCTTGCTCAAGCTTCTCTCTCACTCGGCGGTAAGATGGCACTGGTACTCGAGCATGGACGCCGATTTAACCGAGATGAATTTCCCTCTCTTTCTCTCTCTAGCTTGGCGCAGTGACAATAAAGAAACGGGCAGGGTGGTGGGTAGAGAGCGTTGACTGCGGGAGGGACGGGAGCACGTGAGAATGAAATCCGATCGGGATCGGGACGAGAGACTGGACAGACGGCGGCAAGACCGAGAACGTCGAACTGGGACACGCCACGTTCTGCGGGACCCACAAGAATCCTACTATATTAAAAAGAAACCCGATTCGGCCCGGTAAGCCTTATCTTCAAGGCCCGGGCCCAAACGTCTACCTCCAAGAGACTAATTAGCCGATGTGGGCCCTCCATTCGTAGTTGTCAGCGGCGGAGGCGGCGGGTTTGCGGAAAGAGACGATGTGGCTGCCGACGAGGTAAGCGGTGACGCGCTCGGAGACCCGCACGTCTTCCATGCGCATTTCCCGCAGCCGCTGAGCGTACTCCGGCGCGCAGACGAGGTCCCACACGACGCCGACGCCCCCGGGCTTGAGCACTCTCACCAATTCTCCCAGCCCGCGCCCTCGCTCCGCTGCCGCCGCCGCCGAGAGCCCCCGCGCTATTTCGCTCAGGTGCACGGCGGAGACTACGACGTCGAAGTAGCCGTCGGGGAAGGGAAGGCAGCGGGCGTCGCCGTCGCGACACGTGACGTACTCGCCGACGCCCTCCGCCCAGGCGCGCCGGAGCGCCGCCACTGCCGCATCGCGGCGCGGCGCCAAGCCCACCACTCGACCGCCGCCTCCCTCCTTCTTGAGCCGGCCGGCGACGGAGTTGAGGAGGATGCCGCGGCCGCAGCCGACATCGAGTGCGGACCGCACCGCGGACCAGTCCGGCACCACCTGCAGCATCCGCTGCGCCATCTCCCAGTGCAGCGCCAGCGACGAGTGGATCACGTTCCCGGCGGCAAATACTAGGCACGCCGAGAAGAACCCCGACGTGGACCCCACAAATCCCAGGAGGAATCGCGCCACCGGTGGCGGGAACTGCAATTTGTCTGCGCGGAGGAGCTCGAGCAGAGAAGATGAGTAGATCAAGAGGAGCAGCGAGAGGGAGGCGAAGATGGCGGCGTGGAGGAGGAGGAAGGCGACGGTCTGGCCCTCGCCGCTGCCGTAAATGGCGTAGATCTGCCTCCAGTCCTTACCTCCGCTGCAGAATCTCCCTGCCGGCGACTGCGACTGCGACTGCGACTGCGCGTGCGAGCGCCGCCGGCCGGGTCCTATGATTCTCTCGGCCATCGCGCTTCCACGGACGTCTTCTGCTTCACTGTCTCCACTCTTTCGCCTTTAATCCGCCATGGCGCGGATTCTCGGTCTGAACGTAAGACCGGGGCGGTAGGTGAGGACTCAAGACTTTGGAACTGCAAGGGGAACCGGCTATCGCCCGTGCCTGCTCCCCGGCTGTTGCCGGTTCCTTCCAAGGAATAGTCAATAGAGTTCGAGAAAACTAGCTGTTCGCGACCGTTCGATTTCCACACGTGGCTGGCTACGATGGGGTAGGATTAATACTGTGATTTAGAATGTTAATGAGGAATTAATTAACATGAGTAAAGTTTAAGGTCCTCGAAAGAAACTCCTCCTTCCCTCCGTTTTCGGGATACGTAACGGAACGGCGGAGATGACGACCGAGGAGGCGGAGGGGCAGCTCTGGGGCACGTGGCAGCAGCTGGTTCTCGGAGGAGCGGTGCTGAGGCATGGTACCGCCGATTGGAGCACCGTGGCTGCCGAAATGCGCCGCCGATTCCCCCATCCGTTCACTCCTGAGGCAACTGCGTGAAATCCCGTCGAAAATTAATTCATCATTAGTTTTAGATGCTCGTTAAGCTAGAATTTTGCGAAAATCGTCGTCAGCTTCGCTTCTTCGTCCTCGCATATTACTTTTATTTTTCTTTACTTCAATTCCTTCTTGGCGGGTAACCAAGCAATATTGTAGACTTTGATTAGTTAGGAATGAATTAGGAATCGACTGATCGGTTTGCTTCTCAGGAATGCGCGGCCAAGTACGCGGACAGTCGCAAACGATTCCTCGACTTCGGGTGGTTTTCTGTTGATGAAACCTTAATCAAAGCTCTGTGGAGCTATGTTGCTGAATTTTTACACGTCCGTGATTTCCGCTCTTTCTAAGTTCTGATTAAAAGTCTGATCGTCTTTTCAAGCGCGTGGTTTGCGACGCTTCGGAAACAGAGAGTGGAGGAACTAAAGACGGTGCTCGCGAAATCAGAGGGCTCCATCGGGTAAGAAGAAGGTGCCCCCTCGAATTATATTTATTTCATAATCCCAGCATCATTTCTCTCTCGCCCCAAGAATATCTCGAATATTCTCTCGCCCCAAGAAAAGCATTCGCAAGAGAGCCAGTGTTTCGTAGGTGCTTGCAGTCGAAGCTCGAAAATCTCATGCGTTCTGCCAAGGTGCAAAAAAAGAAGAAGTCTCGGCTATGTGAATCTTTTGAAAGAACTGATCTTTCCAACAAAGAGTCATTGGACAACGACAGATCGTCCGCCGGCAGCTTTATCGACGAAGCGGGATGCGGTTTTTCGTCAACGTCATCGATCAAAACGGAAAATGAATCCCCCAATGGCTATACCGCTTCAATGCCTGGAAGTCTCAGAAGGAAGAGAGGGACGAGGAAGAGGAGGTTCCAATGTCAAGAGAAATATCTGGAAGGAATACTAGATGCCATTGCCGGGCATAGGGAGGTCTCTCTCTTCCGCCATCGTCTCGACAGCCAGGTAACGTCGCTTTGTCTCACTCTTTCGCCCCATTTTGAGCTCTGAATTGTTCGGATTCTTCTTCGCGCAGAAGAGATCGCGATACAGGAAGATGATCCGGAGACACGTGGATTTCAAGACAGTGAGAATGGGGATAAGAGATGAGACGATCTCCTCCGATAGGGAGATGTTCAGGGAGCTACTTCTGATCTGCAACAACGCTCTCGTCTTCTTCTCGAAGCGCTCGCCGGAGCACGAGGCTGCTCTCGTACTTCGGAAGCTCGTCGCCGAAAAACTGTAGGAGGTCCGGAAATGAAGACGGATGCTCAAAGCGGTGAAATACTGAAAATGTGTTTCCTTTTTCTACGTTTGATGAACGTCTCTCTCTCTCTCCTCCCTCTCTCTCTGTGGCTTGGCCACCTGTCGAGCAAACAGAGTCCATGCAAACGAGAGGGGCTTGTTCGTGCGACGAATGGTGTCTCTCCACCTTTTCGGGTCTGTCGGACCCTCTTCGTCCTCTTCGCCTCTCTCTCTCTCTCTCTTCCGCGACTTCCAACTTTCTCGCATGGAGCAGCAAGCGTTGTGGCCGAGACGCGAAAGGTCGGTCTTCTTCTCCTCCTTCATTGATCCCCGAGCTCTCTTCCACGGAAGGGAGGAGATTTAGATCTTCGGAAGTAGAGAATCAAGCTTTCATTACTCAATATTTCACCTATTACCTGACATTTTTCTGCTCTGGGTTAATTATTCCTAATTTCTTGGATCTTCCTTCTCCCTCGATGCAGCCCTCTGGAACGATGAATTCGAAGTCCACCATATACTACGGGAAGCGAGATGAAGAGGCTCCATCTGTGCATCATCGCCTCATGCATCGCCATGCTCTTCATCCTCTATCAGATCACAAGCTTCCAGTATTTCCACGCCAAGGTAGAGGACAGTGGAACTGCCAACTGCTGGTTTCTTTTTTCGCCGCTTACCCCGTGACCCAAGTCCTTTTTTCCAGATAGAAACAAAATTACATCCGTTCGACTCGTCGATGGTATTAATCTACTGCCGGGTTCTCTAATTTGTTTCTAGTTCATCTCTTCCTCTTGAAAGATATGAAACTTCGATCAGGATTCGCGCTCAGACTCAAGGAAGATTGGTCATCTACCGCGGGGGATAGTACAAGAGAACTCGGACATGCAGCTGAAGCCTCTATGGCCTGCGAAAAGATCGACGTCAAAGGTTCTCTCTCTCATATCCTCTCTTCACCGGTGTCGCATGTCTCTCATACTCTCTCTCGCTCCCTCCATGTCGCCCAATCTCTCTCTGTTTCTCTTCTGCTCTTTCCCTCATCTCTTTCTCTCGTCCTCCCTCTCTCCATACGTATACGCACATCCATTCTTAGTCACTCCATCTCGATGCTTCACACTTGTAATCTCTCTCTCTCTTTCTCCCTCCATCTCTTGCTCTCTCGCTCCCTCCAACCAGTTCTCTCTTTCTCTTCCTTTTCATGCCTATATATCGTCTATTTATTTCTTTGTCCTTCAGTCTATCGTCTATTCGTCAAAAATTTGTCTTCCGTGCCATTTGAAGGGAGAATTATCTCCACAAGATGACTGCAAAGGACGTGGTGGAAAAGAACGCTCCTGGAACCTGCTCGCGATCTCCGCCGGAATCGCCCAGAAGAGTAGCGTTGACCTCATCGTCAGAAAGGTATTAACATCTAGTCTGTCATATTTCTCCGTTAACTATCTGACGTCTGGGTGCAGTTCCTTGCAGAGAACTTCACGGTCATTCTCTTCCACTACGACGACCACGTCGACGGCTGGCGTGATCTTCAGTGGTTCCCCTCCTCCATTCACGTGTCGGCTCATAATCAAACGAAATGGTCTCTTGACGCTTTTTTCCCGAGAAATTTCTTTTTATTGTTGTTCCTTCCTTTTTTGAATCTTATCGATTATAGGTGGTTCGCCAAACGATTTCTCCACCCAGACGTGGTGTCCATCTACGATTACATCTTCCTCTGGGACGAAGATCTGGGAGTGGACAATTTCCATCCCGGAAGGTTATGGCGTTGACCCGCTTTCTCTCTCCCCTCTAGCGCCTTGGCGTTGATCCGTTTTCTCTCTCTCTCTCTCTGTGACAGATACCTTAAGGTGGTGAAGTCGGAAGGGCTAGAGATATCGCAGCCGGCACTGGACAGCCGCAGTGCTGAAATACATCACAAGATCACGACCCGCAAAGAAGGGCGGCTGGTCCACAGGTTTGACCTCCTGCTCATACTCTTAACCGGGGGTTTGACGCGTTGACTCATTTAACTTCTTCCTTAGGAAAGTCAACGACAGGGAGAGATGCTCGGATAACGAGGCGCCTCCATGTTCTGGGTAATATTGTCAGCTGCCCTCCGGTGCATCGGTCGTGGGTGACCTTTTTCACCGTTGACTTTGTGAGTTTAAAGCAGGTGGGTAGAAGGGATGGCGCCCGTCTTTTCTAGGTCCGCGTGGCGTTGTGCGTGGCATCTCATCCAGGTGCGTTCTTTGTCTGAGTGCATAATAGTTTTGCGCTGAATTTTCAAAATCATCTGGGTGGCGGGAAAGACGTTGACTGGTATTGTTTTGTTTGTTATCAGAATGATCTGATCCACGGGTGGGGATTGGACATGAAGCTCGGCTACTGCGCCCAGGTCGAGCGACGGTCGCTTTGATCGTTGGTGGACGTCGAATTCTTAGTGGGCAGACACCCTAACAAGAGGTTAATTCTTGCAGGGGGATCGGAGGAAGAAGGTGGGTATCGTGGACAGTGATTTCGTCCTCCACTTGGGAATACGGACGTTGGGCGGGTCTTCCTCCTCGCCCTCCAGCAGGGTTCTTAACCCATCTCTCTCTCCACATCCTATTGAATATTGATTGCTTTAAGGGTTGGTGTCCCGCAGGTTCCGGTAACGAGGAGAGACGACGTGAGAATGGAGAGCCGGCGGAGGGCCAAGGTGGAGCTCCGTATCTTTGAGAAGCGATGGGACGAGGCGGCCAGGGAAGATAGGCACTGGGTGGACCCCTACCAACGCCCGCTCACTACACCACTAACAGGGTTCACTGAAACCTAAACAGAAGACAACGGTAGATGGGTACTGAATCCTCCACAATTTGTTTTCTGAGATCACCGTCCTCGTCAGGAATGGAACTGATTAGAAGAGGGCGATCGTATTTTTCTCCATTTTTCAACACACCAGTGATTAGCAGAGACCCCATGAAACGCACATCCCGGTGCGCTGCTTGGTCACATCCATTAAGGCGATGAAGTGAGAGTCGACTTTAACTGGCGAGAGGATCTTGATTCTCAATTCCCTAATAAATAAATTGATTCACAGGTTTGCAGAAAACCCTTGGTCCATCCACATCGTAGAACTCAACCTGGGAGACCATAGACTACTTGCTTGGTTGATATCAATATTAGTGTGAGATAAGGATAGAGATAATGTTATGAGTGGGTATGACAAAGGTAAGATGCATGATTAGTTATATGTAGGGAAGTGCAAAGACCGACCAAATGTCAGTCAACCGGACCCGACCGAGATCGTCGGTCCCTCAAAATGGGCATTTGACTGTCTCAGTCCAAGTTCGGTCTAGTCTTCTTCACACATTTGGTCTTGGACCAAGTTGAACAAAGAACATCTCCTCTCGATAACCTCGCGATTTGGTCTTCGGTCTCCTCATCTACTCTAGGCAACCTCTCGCTTTGGTCTTCGGTCTGCACATCTCCTCCAGGTAACCTCGTGCTTCGATCTTGTGAGAGGAAGTGAGAGAGACGGAAAGGGAACCCAAGAGAGGAGGAATAAAGCTGTCTTGACATTGGGTATACTTTTGTCCAAGTAGGTAATAAGTAGCGAGCTCTCCTAATCTCTGCTACATGTTCTTCTATAATTGCTTATTCGCTGTATCGTCTCTATGTTTCGTCTCTAAATGAAAATCTTCTCTAGATTCCATATTCCATATTTCATTTTTAGTTACCTATTTCCTCTTGAGAAGTGCGAGTCAATATTCTAATTTTGAAATGAAGATATTTCAATTCTTTGTTAGGCTTTGAGTAGAATAGGGCCCACCGTGATTAGAATAACTTGGTTTGCAAATCTGAAGGCTTTAAATTCAAGATTACATGCTATGAGCTCATGAGAAAAGAAGAATCTTTTTATAGCAAAGGAAGGAAGACACTTTCCCCCTTCCCAGTCAAGTAAGTCGAATCCATTCCAACATTCGCTCAGTTGAACCCACGGAGATGAGTTTTTTTTTAATAATTTGATTTGTTTATCTCTTTTCAGGTATGCATATCCATGGTCGAGAGATGAAGAGATTGCATATAAGGGAAGAGATTTCTGGGTCTTTGTCCTCTCACTCCAGAAGAGGCAGTGTTAGTTCTAGAAGCTCTAGGTTTTGGAAGGGAAAGTCATATATACATAGCTACTAGAGAAATATTTGGTGGTGAAGAAAGATTCTCTATCTTTCAATCCAATTTTTTATTAAGTTTGCTCAATAACTTCAAAATTTAAGTTCATACCATGAAGAACCCCTCTTAATTCTATTTATATTTCATCACTAGCTGTGAGTTTTTTTTGTCTTGTGCAAGAAAGGAGATAATTCAAAATAGGGTATTCTTAAGTTTGTTTGGTAAAAGGGAAAGTGAGTGTACTCTATTTGGTCTTGATTAGCAGTATAAAAAATATGTTTTTTTATATCTGTGAACAAATAAGCCTCTCAATATTTCAATTAGGGTTCAATTAAAGATACCAAAATTAAGACTGAACTTAACTGTGAACGAGGTTGATTGAAACTGAGACTAAGACCGAATTGAGATTTGGATCGAATAGTGTGCCAAAAATCGGACCGTGACCGGGATTACCTGATAACATTCATATTTAACTCCGATTTTCATCATAATTAACTGATATTAATGCTTAACTTCATTCTATATGATGCATGTTATCATCTTAAAATGGAATTTTCTTCAAGTTAAGGCCAAATCACTTAATTTCATAGTTTTCATCAATTTGAGCATTCTTATGTGTTTTAAGTGTGTTTGACCCTTTCATCGGGTCAAACGACTTGTATTTGATCTCAAAATTTTTGCTTTTAAATATTTCAGGATTTAAGTGATTGCATGAAGGTTTAAAAAGAGGAAGAAAAGAAGAAAAAATGGGTTAAGGATAAAAGAGGGAATTAACCTAGTTGACTCTAGAAAGTCAACTAGGAATTAATTCACTCATAAATTTATTTTCTGTCTAATATTTTATTTCAGGGCATAGATTTGAAGAGGATCAAATTCTTGATCCAATGAAGAAAATTTCATGCAAAAAGAGGTTCTAGAAATGATGTTATGAATTTTTGAAGATTAACTATTTTTCTGGATTTTTTTCTAGATTTTTTTAGAAATAAACAAATGCAAAAAGGGGGTTTTATTAAGCGCGGGACCTACGCGGTGCTAATGTGGCGGCTCTGCCATGTGGCACCGCACCAGCCAACCATCTAGACCAACACAGACCCACGCGGGCGCCTATAGGCGTTTGCCTTGATCTATCATGTGGGGTGTATGCCTTGATCTATCATGAGGATCACGTGGTGCGATGGCTGAGTGGGCTAAGCAGATTGGGCTCCCGGGCATAGTGGGCCCGAGTATCGGGTAGAGAAAGATAAGGGGGGCGTGATAGGCCCATCGGGTGACACAAAAGCGATAAAGGCGTTGCCCTTAAATAGGCGTGAAATCCCTTTTATTTCTATCATGTGGGACTAATGCGTCTCTATGTTTTCGTAGGCGACGTGGCATCGTGTGAAGCGTCGAATTAAAGCACGCGAATAGACACGCCTTGATCTGGTGGATATCGGTCCACCAGATTGCGATCAAACGGACGTGATCAATTCGTAGCCATCGATCTCATTAGTGAGATCTAATGAGGGCGACTTAATCTTGCAATCGACGAATGATGGAATGACACGTGGCGACTTGTGGATGCTCCAATGAAGATCAAACGACAAAAATAAAGGAGAAAGTGGAGCCCGCTTCGTGGGGATTGTGGCCCACTTCTCGCACACAACGTGACTGCATCTAAGCTGCCTAAGCACTTAAAACGAAACGGACGGCGCGTATTTAAATCGAGAAATTCTTCTATAAATTGATGTTCTCTCTTACGAAAATGTAACTCTTGATTAAACGTGAAATTAAGTATTTTTGGAGGAAGATCTTGAGTTCTTCATGAATCCCTTGCATCCTAGACTCAATCGCGCATGGATTGAGGCAAGAAATTCACGAACATTGTGAGAAAACATTTGGTAATTGCCCCTTGAACGCCGAAATCTTTTTAGAGAAGGAATCAGAGAAATTTACAGCAATCAATGCAATTGGAGACTCAATTTTTGCGTCAATCGGGTTACTAGTGTGATATCGTCGTAATCCTCATAATTTAAGTCCTTTAGATTAGATTTATATAGGTAATTAGAGTTTAGGAATAAAAAAATTCTCATTTTCTCCCAATTTACTGTGCTGATTTTCATTGATTTCCGAACAAAGATTTCTCCCTGATCTTAAGTCCAATTTTAATTAATTTGGTTTTATTAGATTTCTTGTTCAGCCAGCTTTCCGTGGATATATGATTTCCAATTTTTATCAAGGTTTGACCCCTCAATTTGTCTTTTGACCAACTACTATTCAAAATCAATCTAAATTTGGGCGTTGACTTTCGAGGGCTATTACTACAAATATAGAAGGTAAATTTTTTCAATTTTGATGTCTTTGTAATCCTCTGATCGTAAGATTTCTATGCATAGGTAAATTCATAGATTTGGATATCATTTGATTAGTCAATTGAAGGATTTTGACTAGAATCTTAATTTTGGCAATTTTTTGCCTCTTGACTTTAGAAAAATCACAATAAATTCAATTGTTCTCTAAAAATCACGATCTTTATATCAAAATTCTCCTCTTTCTCTCTAGTTTCTAAAAATATAATTTTCGTAATATTATCTCACCTTTTTCTTCTATGACTTTTATAGAAAGTCAATGTAGGGTTAAAGTCAATGCTTTGACTTTTGACATTTTGACTTTTCTTCTCTAAACAAATTTCAAAACCCTAAAATCATCTTCCCTAATCTATTAATATTATTTACATTAATTATATAACATATTCATTTCTTAAAAAACCCTAGTTAGACTTAAGTTGACCAAGTCAGCTCTTTCGATAAAAGTTAACCGTGCTCTCTGTGGATTCAACCCAATCTCATTGTTGTACTTGATTTATGATTTTTAATCATCGTGAGTTCGAAATTATAAATATTTTTTGACCAACGATCGTGTGTTTCAACGACCGCACGTTTTCTCGCTTGTCACTACCTAACCATAATTATATGTCAAAAAATAAGATATAGATACATAACATTTAGTAGAGAAGTTATATCTAGATATATGACTAATCAGTTTATTCATCATATGTAGTATAAATTAATATGTTATGCTCTCTAGATCAATTATCAATTACTCAAGTCTCTTCATAGTCCGTGAACTCTTGAGATAAGTTCAAAATGATTCTATGCTCAAGATTAATAATGAGAAAAACTCAAAAATGGAAAACATGACTTCCAAATGAGCAGTGCATGGGCAAAAATAACTCAACCATTTTAGATTTAGGAACAAAGAAAAATTTCTTATCACGATGGTGCTTTGGAGAGAATTTCTCCTAAGCTTTGCACGATGGACCTAGTATGCTGATGAGACAATTACTCGTGAGGGCCCATCGATCTTTCTCTCACATCAAGAAGGCAGACCATTAGACTATCCTACTAGCCCATAATCAGGTAGGGCCATTAGGGCCATTTTTGGCTCTCTCTCCCATTATTTTATTGTGTTCCCCTTGTTTCTTGACAAGACAAATCCACTGCTATTGAATACACGCGGAGACGTGTCAAAAAAGTCTCAAACTCACAAATTAATAATAACGAATTAGATGGTATAGAGGTGAATAAGGGTCAAATCCAAAGATAAGTAAGGTATTTTTTAGGTATTCTTCAAAATTTGATCTAATTAGACAATGAATCGAGGAGAGAAATTAGAGATTTTAATAATTTTAGAAAGATAAATCAAAGATGAATCCACAAAATAAAAAATCACTTGATTTGGATCAAGATTTGCGGAGAAATCAAAGAACGAAAGTTAGGTAGAAAATCAATCGCAAGGAGAGAGAAAATTGAAAATTAAATCTAAAATTAACCTAATCTAGGATTCAAAATTGAAAGATAATAATACATTTAGAAAGATTAGGATGAAAAAAAATAATCTAACCCAAATTTGTGCTCAAATCGATCCAATTGATTGTCGGATCAAAGGCTTTTCACTTCGTGAATTCAAAGACGAAATTCGGCATTTAAGAGGCGATTTCTCCCTATTCTTTTTGACGAAATCTTGATTTCAAACACTCCCTAGACGGGGAAATGTGTCCAAAAGAGGAAAAAAATCAAGATAATCAAGGACTGAGTTGTCTAAACAATTCGATTTACTTGAAACATCCAACACTATATTTTTTGTCGAAGAGAGAGAATTTATAATATTTGGAAATTGAGTGTGACTGTCAGATCTTCTCCTTGATGAGATCAACGATCACAATAGAATCCAAAGAGGCAAATTACTATGATTAAGTTGCAACCGTCAGATCTTCATTGGAGCGTCAGAATCGCACCACGTGATCGCGTGAAGAGAGAGCGTGGCGAGATCTCATCCGTCCAGTTGTAAATCAACGTTTCAGATTCTCAGATGGCGCTTTAAATCCTATCCGTTATCACTCCTCAGATGAATGGCCAGGATTGATCCGTTTTAATACAACAAATCACTGTCCATTCAGATGCTGCCATGTACCCCCCTCACTTAATTGAAAATGAGGGGTTGA
This sequence comes from Lemna minuta, assembly GCA_024174645.1. NCBI lineage: Eukaryota > Viridiplantae > Streptophyta > Magnoliopsida > Alismatales > Araceae > Lemna > Lemna minuta. Next base: position 19,416,197 of record CM044109.1, on the reverse strand, counting down.
GATTAAATCATATTAATTTGCGTCGATCGGGCGATTTTGAGTGCACCATGTTCACTGCGTAAAATAGACAAAAAGATAGTCTCACATGACAAAAATAAATGTGATGTAACTGGTATATAAGTAACGTGTACATAATGGGTTAGTGAAAATCTTTAATGGATGCTTAACCCACAAATTACACTCTCGAACACACGTGCACATGCGTGCACACACGTGCGCCATGCGGTGGCATGTCACTCTATCGCCGTGTCAACTGCCATGTTAGCGCACGATAAAAACTTGACTTTTTATTTTTAAAAATCCAAATAAATCTAAGAAAAATTCAAAAAAATTTAGAAAAAATCTTTAAAAATTAGAAAATTCATAACTTTTAAAATATAACTCCAAATTTATTTTTTTGGATTACAAATTAAGTATTCTATCATTTTAAAAGTTTAAATTTAATAAATAACAAGAACATACAATTTTATTTATAAAATACACTCATTTCTCTTAGAAATTAAAACTTAGAAAAATAAATGAGTATATAGAAAGTATTTTTTCTTATTATTTAATATCAAAACCTAATAATAATCTCAAATATAGATGGGATTAATATATTCTAAAATAGATTCTTTAAAAATGCATAATTATCCCCAAAATATTACATTTTGAGATTATAACTTAAAATTACATGAAATGATTGATATGCACTCAAAGTATAATAACATGCATAAGAATATAATGTTTCTATGCCTAAATTTGCATTAGTAATCACATGATTACATTTATAAATTGCATGTTATCATTTCTCTCATATTTTTTTTGTTTCTTCTATTAATGGATTATGATGCCTCTTCTCAATTTATGCATTCACAATTTTCATCATCTAAGCGATATTGAAGCATCATCTCTAGGGAAGGGCAAAGACCAACCGGATGTCAGTCAACCGGACCGAACCGAGACCGTCGGTCCAACAAAATAGGCTGGATCGGTCTCGGTCTAGTTTCGGTTCGGTCCTCAAAATTATTCGGTCCTAGAACGAATAATTTTTCATAGGACTCTCTCTTCTCTCACCTCATTTACGCATCTCTAACCTATTCTTCATCATTCCCAAATCTTCATTCCCGCATCTCTATTCCCGCATTCTCGCATCTCTAACTCATTCCCAAATCTTCATCATTCGTTGTCTCGTTTTCGTCGAGTACTGGTGCCAAGTATATCATCTAAAATCTTCTTCCATTCGCATCTAGGTTTATCTTTTGATCTGTTTAATTAGAGTTTTTCATTTTTATTTCTACGGGTTATGACACTCTATGCATTCTTATCGAAAGAGAGAGACAATGCTGAAGAGAGACGATGCTGAAGAGAGACGATGCCAACGATGCCGAAGAATCCGTGGGATGTTTGCAAAGGGAACGTGGACATTTTTGCTTTGAATTTCTCCATCAAAAGGAACCAGAAGCTTGTGTTTCAATGACGGGGAAAGCGGAAGGAGCTACCTGCACCTGTCTAGTCAGATCATCTAGCAGCCCTTTCTAAGAGACGAGAAGGTAAATAGAAAACATCCCCCGGGAAAGCCTCACAGCTTGGTGGTCGGTGTAACAAATTTAATTGAGAGGAATCAGCAAAGAAAAAAAAGGCTATTAATGTGTATTTGAGAAAATATTTCATGCATTTCAAATTTCAGAAATCAAATTGAGGCAAATTTCAAGGGTTCTAAAAAATTAAACGTCTTCTTGGGATTTTTTTCGTGAGCATCTTTTTCTTGGTATTTTTGTCAATTTGTTGTCCTTCACTGAATCTGATTTGCGTTTCTTCGTCACTTGATTTTGTTGAAACATTTTTTTCGGAATTTCTATGAACTTAGAAATCAGAAGTACTAAATTAGATTGCAGCAGATCCGATTGGCGATCAAATCCATATTAAAAATCATTGATCTTGTGATCCAATCCATCTTAGCAATCATTGATCTTGTGATCAAATCCATCTTACCAATCTTTGATCTTGTAATCGATTAGCGATTACTGTCATAAAAATAACGATCTGATCACTGATCAGATCATAGTATTTTTGTCAAAATATTTTAAAGTTTAATCCTTTTATATGTATTTTAAATTTTTCTCCTATTTTTAGTTGGCTATGACACTCCGTACGGGTTATGACTCTTTGTGAGTTCTCTTTCTCCGTGACTTAAGGTGAGATTGAATTTTATGCCGCCATTCTTTTAGGATCACACACTCTATTTTCCCGACATGTATATCTCTTGGATTCATGTACATACGAAGTGTCTCGAGTAGTCGACTCACTTGCCGTGGTTTACCTCTCCCATGGATCTAGTGTTCTCTTTATCTCTATATATGGAGTATGGTTCTAATATTTTTAGGGGCCGAGATGAAATGTGCTTTTGCTATTTCATCTTAAGTTCTGATGAATTTTTTTATTAATGAATAGACATTGATATATTTAACTATTTTCAGGTACGCATATTCATGGTCAAGAGAGACCGAAGATAAAACCGAACCGAACCGTGACCGAGGTGGACCGAGGTGGACCGAGACCAGACCAAGACCGGATCGAGACCGAGACCGAGACCGAGACTTGGACCAAATGGTGTGCCAAAAACTGGACCATGACTGGGACCGCCCAACCCTAATCATCTCTACACTAATTGGTTTCTATTTTTTTGGGTGGTGCCTCTATCATTTTTATGCGACACATGAATATATTACTGATTTTTTGCGTGAGGCATGGATGAATTTTGAGCAGGGAATTCTTCTAGGAGGGTCTTGTTGTTGACAAACCGCACCTCTTTAAGACACCTTTGATACCATCATCATGGCTACCCCAAGGAGCTTTCGCTCATCTCATGCAGATTGAAATAATGAAAAGATACAATTAAATTTGAAATGAAAATTAATGATATGATATTTTCAAAAGATAAATGAGTGATATGTTGTGATTGATAATTTTGTTTACTTCCCTTTGGTGCACACAACAACTCCATCTTCAGTGTGCGAGTCTTAAAAAATGATGTCATTCCATCTCTTGTTGTCCACCTAGAGCCAACACCTCATGTTGACAAGTGCTTCAATGATCTTCAATGTTAGGTGCCCCCTTTGGTAGGTGAAAATGGTGTTGCTAGTAGCAAAGAGGAGCACTAGTGGCATATATGAAAATTATTCTCTTATCATTAATGCAATCTTTGGGAACGATTTTCTGCATGTCTGGGCTTACTAGCTCACTATAGTGTCTTTCCCTTTATTCTTGAAGACCTTGTTTAGGTATTTGACAAAGTCTTGTGTCATTACGATAGATGTGCCATCTTCCCTCATTATAATCCTTAACCAAGAATTTAATAGATTATGTGTTCTATAAGCTTAATCACACTTTCATTTCTCTCATTAATATTCATTGAATTAAATTTATTTATTTTCATTCTTGTGTGATATTTGTGATGAAGTCTTTGAGCGTATACAATGCCTAAGTGAATTATGATGAGATCATAATTTAATGTTCACTAGTCTTTAAACATATATGGTAAATATTTCTATTCCAGGGATATTAAAAAAGGACATTGAATTGTCTTGAACAAATATCATTGTCTAATATAGCTGATATGATGAGTATAGTTAATCCTTTGGCCATTGGTGTGTAGACACCAAGGATAGACAGTGTATTGAATTGATTAGTATGAATCCCTGAATGATATTATACTTAATTGTCAAAAAAGTTGATCATGTTATGGTTGTGTTTATAGTCCTTAAACCTGAGACGTCAAATATATCTTTTGGATGAATGTCTTTGTTTTGATTATGACTTATGAATCTCTAAACATAAGATCTCTAAAAATTTATATAATAGATACAATATGAAATTCTCGAAGGTGATTGTGTTGTCAAGATGGGATTGTCCACCCTTGATCTTTGAGGAGATTGACTAAAAAAAAAAGATTTGATAAAATCCTAGGCCGAGATAATGAAAGTATCGAAGGAGTTCTCGATGATCTCCTTCACGCTTCACTACTAACCAAAAGGACCTATTAGGGTTTGATAATTGATCCTCAACTCAATAAAAAACTCAACTAGTCATCAGGCTTAAATCAATCATTGATTAATTATTTTATATGCTAGTTTGTTTAACTATAAGGTTGATCAAGAAGCGTTATTAGATTTATGAGTTATAAACTAGCAAGATATATACACATAAGGTCAATAGATGTTTGTGAATATAAATATAATTTTGAGGACTTTTATGAAAATTTCACCGCATAAAAGTGATAAATAGAGTGAGATACACCACACCTTCATGCGCCTTTATGAGAATCTTTAGAAACCTTCCTTTCTCTTCTCATTCTCTCTTATTGAAGATTTTAAAGAGGAGATTCAATTGTCCATCGATCAAATCGATATCACTAGAGGTTAGATACTTGAACAACTTTAAGAACTCATTTATTGAACCGTGTGTGGATTTTATTTTATACTACATAATAAGATCATTTTTCTTGGTGCCTTTATTTTCTCAAATGTTCGATAAAATGTCTTACATTGTATTCAATTTTTAATGAAAAAAATTACGAGAGCTTATCAAGTCATATATGTGGTGTAATAATCCTTTATTACAATAATAATAATAAGATTTTATTATTCTTATTATGAATTTCTATATATATATATATATTATTTTTTTGGCAAGAAAGGATGGCAGCCCATCCATCTTCAGTAGCGGTGCTTCGTCTCTTCTTTCTCCTTGTACTGCTGAACAGACGAGTAAGCGGCGACGCGCGGCGTGAGGAGGGTGACGCTGGTCTGGTTTCCGGAGAGCTTGTTTGTGGTGGGTCTTCGTGGGCAAAGCCTTCCACAATCCCCACATCACCTTCTACTGAAATGGCCAGAGCGCGTACTCCACCGCCTTCATCTTCCCCGGCGTCTTCCGCATCTCCGCTCCTCCAACAGCGATCTGCAAATTCTCCTAGTGCCTGGTCCTCTATTTCTACTCTCACATATATTCTAAAAATATATACGTGCTATTATAATTAATAATATAAATTACATAGGTTTCTGAGTTCATCGAAACTCAGAAATCGTTGCAGTGGGCTCTTAGGGACTGATGTAGGCCGTCAGCTCGTCACCTCCCGTCTTCGATCGTCAGGGGATGCAGGCTAATGGCAATTTTGCGATCAAGGGATTTTTGAATCTTGACTTAAATCCTCGATCAAGGCTGTTGTCAGTCGTCCGTCGCCTCCGGTAGTCGGGGCTGTGATTCTTAATTTCATTTCATTTCTGAGTCAACTCGAACGAACACGAATGGCGTTCGTGTTCATCCACGAACAAACAAACGAACACGTTTGCATGTCCCCAATTTGTCAAGCGATTCAGATTTACTTCACGCACTTGCTCTTGAACTCGTTTGACCATTGCTTACATGGAGAGAACCGACAAGGCATGAAAAGTCTTCCTTCCCAGAATGTCCGTGAGACGCGTCTCGATCCATTCTTTCCTTCCAGACGTTTGCTTCATCGACAAGGTTTAACCGTAGACCCCTCCAGAAATCCGGGTTTCGGATCTACGTTGGTTCCGAAAAGTCAATCCTCCTCGCTCGTGCTCGTCTACCGCTCCAACGCGGTGCGCTGGATTTGACCCCGCAAGTGGATCGCAATTCCACAGTCTGGACGAATCTCTGACCGCACACTTTGTGGACTCTTCGGCATCGAACGGTGATGCGAGAGCGTCAGGAACGGTAGCCCTCATGGCGGGAGAGTATTTTAATAAATAGAATACATACAGGTGAAATAAGTGAACAAGTCTCTCTCGGCCTCTCTCTCTCTCTCTTCCCGAACAAGACACAACATAAATACCTGTTTCTCTCTCCTTCTCTGTCTCGTGGAGTTAGCGCTGTTGCTGGGAGCGAAGGCAGATCCGTTCGAGGAGAAGAGATCATGGCAGGACACTACGACAAAAATCCCTTTGACGAGGAGGAAGTTAATCCTTTCGCGGTATCCGCTCTATTGCCCTCTGGGAGTTGACTCTGATTTGATCTTTTCGTCCGTTGCATTGTCAACGCTCTGCACTTTCGGCTTATTTCTTCCTAGAATTTTTTTCCGTCGGCGTCTCTCGACGGAATAAACCGTCTTACCCAATTTTTCTATTTTTGAAATCAATCGTGTTCATCGTGAAATATCAATAAATATTCGATACACTTTTTGTGATATTCTTTCGATAAGCAAACCGGAATTAAAAATCAATGGGTTTAAAGATCCCGTTGATTAATTTTTTTGAATTTTTTCCTTGATTTTTATTTACACAACTGATTAATTTTGCAGCATATGACCTTGAGTTTTTTTCACATTCATTGCAGGATCCAGGAGTGCGCAGAAATGCACCGCCATCTAATTTTGCTGGCGGTCCCTTCTACATGAGTGTAAGGGTTTTTCTCCAATTATATTTGGTACATCCATGATGCAGCCTTACCGTAGTAACAATGAAGAACAGTGATTTGAATTCACAAATCTTGCTATTCAAGAATGGTTAGAGTCTGAATCCACATAACGAACCTCTTCTACCCTTAAATATATAAGGGGGTGTATTTAAATCAACAAGCGCTAGAGCACTTTCAAAATATGAGAACAGTCAAAGAGGAGAAAATGGGATAACTTCAATTGTGTGTTCAAGTATTATAATGGGGGCCTTATATAGGCTTAAAAAAGTGAAGGGTCGTCCAAGTAGGGTTTGACTACCATCATCCGGTACATCACCCAGTGCCAGTATCTAGCGAAACCGTCGTCCATTAACTGATACCCAATACCCGATACCATTATCCAATTCTGGATATCGGATATTAGATTGTTGATGAGAATAGGTTCAGTACTGAACGATAACAGTACAGTTCCGGTACCGGATGAAGGATGACGAAACTGGATGACGATACTGGATGCCAGATGACAGTAAGTAGTCATAGAACAGCCTACACCTTTCTCTCTCTTCCATACCGTATAATCTCCATATAATTGCCCCCATTAACGCCATTCTATCTTCCCCGTCTCTCTTCTTTCACTCACTTCATACGCGGCTGATCTCCTCTCGCGATTCCTTAAATCATTGTCTTCGGCTCTTTGTCATCGTAGAAGAGAGAGGAAGAAGAGGGAACATGGAGAGAGCGAAGCCAATGTCAACAAAAAGAAGATGGAAGAGGAGAGCTCACACTCTCTCTTCTCAGAACTCTTCGTCAGCATCTTCACCGTTAAACTTATTACTCTCAACTACTACTTGTATGATCTGCATTTAACCCTGAAACCCTTCAATTTACAAATCAAGCCATCATCTTCGAACTTAAGAATCTCTCTCTCTACCTAATTCAGATCTTTCCGGAATCTTTAGGGCATTTGACAGAGCTCCAAGAACAGAAGAAACCCATCAATATGCAGTTTCAAGAACCCATCAAAGCGTCGTCGTGAGTGAGGATTGCGGAAGTGCAGGCTGAGAAAGTGTGGATTGCCCGACTGTGGAAGAGAGATTAAAGAGAATAGAGAGAAAAGTCAAGACTCGATAGAATATTGGGTTATTTATCTCATCGGATATCGATATCCGATATCGACATCCAAACTTCTGTCGTTAGCGGATGTCGGTATTGGATATCGATATCGGAACTTGATACCGACATCCAAAAACTGATATTCAACGTGTGGATCTCGGTATTGGGTACTGTAGTTATCGGGTACCATTTAGGACCCTAACGATACCTGATACCGTCACTGGAACAGATACCGGTATTCGATACCGGTATCGAAACGGTCGAACCCTACATTCAAGTGATTTGACCCCTAAAAAGATAACACAAAATTTTTAAAAATATAACTTTGACAGTATGCATGTGTCAGAGATAAAACTGACAAAAGAAAAAGTAAAGCTTCGAGGACTTGTCAGGCCTCAGCAGAGAGATATTTGTAGATTATAAAACCTGCAGAATTTGTCATAAATATATGTTACTTTCTAGATGATCTTCTCTTGATTTGTCAGGTTCTAGGGATTTTCTCTTGACCTAATTGGCTTTAAATGGGACTCCCACATGAACTTTCCCTGATCTATATAAATTGGGCTCTTGGGCTCTATCTTTATTAAGATATAATGACAGTCATTCATGGGGAAATATCATTAAGTTTATGTCACGGGACTCCAAGAAGACAGTTATTTAGCCAGTCTAATTTCACTGTCTTATTTGCGATTTTTTGAACTTGAATTCAGATGTGTATAAGCTCTGGTCGATTTTCTAAATTCATACATGTCGGGTATTGTCATTATCTTTCTAGCTTTCTTCCTTTCTTTATTTCTGTAAATTTCAGGGGTCCTGCTATTGCATTTGGTACAATTTAATTATAAATTAATTATGAAAATTTTTGTATTAGCCTTACATGATTATGAAGCTGGCATTACAGTTTTCCTCCGTCCACGAAGGAAGAGTGTAAGGAAGTGAGAGAGGTAGGCAGAGAGCAGGGAAGAAAGAGATTGAGATAAACCGAGGGAGCAAGGTTGAGAGAGAGAGAGAGAGGGAGAGAGAGAGGGAGAGGAATAGAAAGGGCCAAAATAAAAAGGGTTTGCCAAAATGATGTAGTATGTTTCCAGGTAAGTAAATCTAGTCTCTCCCTAATACAAATTTCGAAAATCAGAATTCACTGAGGTTAATGTACAAATGGTGGTTATAAAAAGCCACGATAAACATATTTTTAGTGTATACTTCTATTTCTCTGTAAACCATTTTTAACGTTTTTAATCTTGAACGTAATCAATTTGCATTTATTGTCTTTCATTTCACGTTTCCCTTGTCTATTTCTCTCTACTTTCATTCCGTTCTTATATGACTTCTTACTCTGTATTGTTTATCACTCAGTTGACTTCTAGACTACTTTAAAAGCTCGTTTGTGGCTTTGAGGAAGCCCATATTTCCATTTATTTCTAATTAATGAAAAATATTGATTCCAGAGCACTGGTAGCGTCCCTCAAGCTTCAAATTCCAGGCTGTCACCACTCCCTCCAGAACCGGCAGATTTTTACAATGATCGTGGTGCCACCATTGATATTCCGCTTGATAATGCCAAAGTATACTAATTACGGAGCACCTTTAAATTCTTTATATTTGCTGTTTTTTTATGATCTTTGTATGATATTTTACCTTTTTTTAGGATTACAAGAAGAAGGAGAAAGAACTTCAAGCAAAGGAGGCGGAACTGAAGAGAAGAGAACAGGTTTATATGAGTGATTAATTCATTCACCGCTGCTGTGTGTATAATTTTTGCTATTGTTCTTTTTCTGTGTGCAGGAGCTGAAGCGGCGAGAAGATGCTGCAGAGAGAGGTGTTTCCCTATTCTTTTATAATGATGACGTGGCTTAAATTTCCTAATATTTTTCTCTGTTCCAGCGGGGATTGTAATTGAGAAGAAGAATTGGCCACCCTTTTTCCCCATCATTCACCATGATATCGCCAATGAAATCCCCATCCATCTGCAGAGAATACAATATTTTGCGTTTGCTTCCTTCTTAGGTATGCTTTATTGTATGAGGGATATTTATTATTTTATCTATCTGGAGGGGGATGGAATGAAATTATTTGTATTGTAATTGAGGAACTAATGTGGATTCGGACTTGTATCCGGATTTGACAGGGTTAACTCTCTGCCTTTTCTGGAATGTCATTGCCGTGTCGGCAAATTGGATTAAGGGAGGAGGTCTGACCAGCTTTCTCTGTCTTTCTGTCTGTCTCTCGTTTCAATTGGGTCAAATCGTGATGGATCTGGATGGTTTAATTTGATGACAGAGGTGAAGATATGGTTCCTGGCAGTGATATATTTCATTGCCGGTGTCCCAGGAGCATATGTATTGTGGTATCGTCCTCTTTATCGAGCGTCAAGGTAACACCATAATTTACCATGCCCTATAGTTTTTTTTCTTCCACAAAGTCTTAGCTGACTAGGCGTTGATCCAACTCGGCTCTCTTCCCTTTGCCGTTACAGGACTGACAGTGCGTTGAAATTCAGCTGGTTCTTCCTGTTCTACCTGGTCAACTCTCTTCCACCAGGAATTTTTTTATTTTGATTTTTATTTTAAAAATGTGTTTAATCCCTTGTCATCGTGATATTGATCGCAGATTCACATTTGCTTCGTGGTGTATGCCTGCGTGGCTCCTCCAATCATCTTCAGGGGAAAGTCTTTCACGTAAGCTGTTGCCCTCAGTATTCATTAATTTTCTTTTATTTTCTATATTTTTCATTTTTAAGAAATGGACAGCGGAATATTTCCGGCCATCGATGTCGTCGACCGCAACATCATCGTCGGGGTAAGGAGGCCTTTCTGAATCGTTACGTCATCATCGTGATATATTTTCAATATTTTAATCCAACTTGACCACAGATATTGTACTTCGTGGGATTCGGGCTGTTCTGTCTGGAGGCGCTGCTCAGCATCTGGGTTCTCCAGGTTAGTGGCCCACCGTTCCTTTAGAGATAGCGTAGCGTGAGGTTGAGAGAGAGAAGTTCCTGCATTGACTGAGAGCGAGACCGCGCCCTGTGCTTGGCTGCAGCAAGTTTACCTCTACTTCCGAGGCAGCGGCAAAGCGGCGGAGATGAAGCGGGAGGCTGCTCGTGGCGCCATGCGAGCCGCCATCTGACGCGATTGTTCCTCTCTATCACCACGCTCTTTCTTGTCCAAACATCGGCCATTCACATATGACTTGTCGCGTGTGGAGTTTCTTTCTTTAATTTTTCTAGAACTCGTTTGTACAGCCACATTTTCACTAAAGTCAGCAGGCTTTCTCTCTCTCCCTCTCCCTCTCTTCCTCTCCCTCTCTCTCTCTCTCTGCGCCTGGGATAGTCCGCGTCAGTATCCACTGACTGGCTTTGCTTCTTTCTTAATCAGAAAGGTGAGTCAACACCCGGTAATCTGCCCACCTCTGTCCTTATCCACTAATCGCTGCGCCCATGTTTTCCTTCTCCTTGACCTCTCTCTTCCTTCTTTCTCTCTTTCTATAAACACTCCGTCTCTATCTTACCAGTAAAGTTAGGCGGATAGACCATCCCAAAGTCCGCGCCTCCGTTCACACGCAACGCCCAATTCTCTTTGAACAGAGAGGCGAGCTTCCGAGGGATCGATCCTCCATCATCTATGCAGAAAGCCAATTTCGGATTAATCGATTCGATTCGTTCCAGAAAATTTACGTCGCCGCAAACCCCATTTATTTCAAGCCAGAGTTAACCAAGCACACGCACGGGCTCTCACTCTCTCTCTCTCTAAAACACGGCTTCTATGTACGACATTATATCATATGTATGTAGATATTGTAGAGCGATGGAGTGGAAAGGAGAGGGAGTCGGGAGAGTTCGGGTGGGATCAACAGTAGGCGACGCATTTCTTGCAGTCGAGAGTGCAGCCGCCGCCTCCGCCTCCGCCGCCGCCATTCTTGCCGGAGCGGCTGTAGGAGGTGAAGCACTTTGCCGGGCATGTCAGCTTCTTCTTGTAGCAGCGCCCGCGCTCCTTGCATACCGTCGACGGCCGCCACGTGCCGCTGGCGGAGTGGGCGCCACCAGGGCCGCCGTAGCCGCCGCCCCATCCGCCACCCCATCCGCCGGCGCCGCCGGCAAACCCAGGAGGGAAGTCGCCGGGGAAACCGAAGCCCGGGAAGCCGCCGTCACCGGGAAAGTTGGGCCGCGCGGCGGAGGCCGCGACACAGAAGAACGCCATGGCTGCGAGGACCAGGATGGCTGCTCTCTCCATCCTTCTTTCGCTCTCTTCCTTTTACTCTCTGTACGTCGCAGGTTTCTCTCTCTCTCTATGTCGTCTCCACGGCTTAGCTGCGCGAGTGCCCGAATGGGAGTGGACGAGGGGTACGAGAGGGGTATAAATGGTTTAGAGTGGCGGTGGGGGAGAGTGGGTGGTTGGTGGTATCGTATTTAGTGCCACAGCGGCATACCACTCTTCACAGCTGCTCTTTCCCTTTCTTCTCTCTACCCATCCTTTTCGTCCAAAACCAAGACTAGCTTGGAGAGTCCGGCTGAAGAAGCGTGGTGGGCAAGTACAAGCACCACATGGCACGTTCCCTTCAGTTCTATTAAATTCTCTCTCCATCTACTTATCAGTCACAATCAGCTATGAGTTGGCGCCACCTCTTCAGCTTCTCCAAAAGGGGAAAGAAACCCTAGAAATGTGTTTCCCCTTTCACTCTTTCTTTTTTATTTCTTAAATTCTTTAAAATTTTTATCAATGGGTTTCAACTCCTCAAATACCAATTCTAACCCGTTTTCTCTAAAAGGCAATACTAAGGGTGTCGTGTTTCGCGAGTAATGCCCCTCGCTTGCAATTCGCCGTCTTCTCCCCTCATGGTGACCGGATTGCAAGAGGGTACTTTCATCAACATCATATCTTCCTAGCATGAAGATAATTTGTTGACTTCCAATGGGATGACAATTAACTAGGAAGGGATAGATGGACTTGTCATTTAAATATCTTTAACTTTTCTTATTGAAGTTTTGGATTCCTCCATTATATGCTCACTCCATGACTCCTCATGTCTCCTTGCTTGGAATCCTAGAGCTCTCCTTGCAGCTCCCTACTCCCTTTGGACCAATTTTTTTCGCTTTTTTTCGTATGCAAGCTCTTGGGTTGGAAGCCTTGCTCGAGTGAGTCCTCGAACCTTGATGCATCGTCTCATGCAAGGCAAATAATAGAGAATTCAAGCTCACTCTATGTTCCACTCCCTAGGCTTATCCTTAATCTAGAAACAACTCACAAGAGTCCACACCCTTACCATCATGCAAGTAAGTATGACTCACTTAGAGTCCATGAGTAATTATTTAAGATAGAAATAATCTATATGAACAACCATATGGATTTGTCTATCCGCACAATGTCTTCCATGGATAATGTCATATTTATATGCACTTTCATTTGCAGAAATAGATGCCACCTTAGTTATGCATATATAATTCATAAATTATTTTGCATAATTGAGAAAAAAGTTATGCAGAATTAAATGTACATATATTTTGCATAATATCTTTCTAAACCTTTCTAATGTCCAATCCATGGAGAGATATTATTGAGGTTTATGATTTCCATCAAATTGAATGATGAATTGGGGTGAGATTTAGGGAAAATTATAGATTTAACCATCAGAGAGATATAAATTTCTTAGGAATTAAAAATCACTTAACTTGGAGTTTAATTCAAGGGAAAATCAAATAAAGAAATTGGAGAGAGAAAATTGCTCAAGATGAGAGAGAAATTGACAAAAAAACTTTATATTCTCTTTATATGTCATTCTAAAAATGATTTCTGATGCTCAACGATAAAAGAATATTAAAATACAAAAAACCGCATCTAACTTCTATAACAAGGCTTTTTCATGCGGACATGTTATTGACGGAAATTTAGAATTAAACTAGAAAATAAACTAGCAGTTGGCTTCAATTGCTAGAAATGTAGAAAAATGAGTGCAGAACACTTCTAGATCAAAAGAAAACTACCGAAGTTTTAAATAATTGAGAATTTTTAAGAACGAGTTCATTCTCTAAATGATAGAGAAATTATAAGATCAATATTATGTAGCTTATAAGCCAGACCATAATTTCCATATCTCATTTATATTCGTTGAAATAAAATATATTCATTTTATTCTTATGTATTATTTTTAGTGAAGTACATGATCATATACAACAATGAAGTAAATTATGATGAGATTATAATTTAATGATCACTAGTCTTTAAATATATAATTTAAATATTCTTATTTGAGGGATATTCAATAAGGATATCAAAATATCCAAAAAGGATAACATTATTTGATCTAACTGATGGATATTATGGGGCCTATAAGCTAATCACACTTCTGATGAAGCGGGACTGCAAGGTCGTTGAATACACGTGGAAATGCGTAAAAAATAATTCTAAACTCACCAATTTTAAGAAATAATCACAAATTAGATAGTATAGAGGTGAATAAGGGTCGAATCCACAGAGAATTAAGGTATTTTCAAAGAACTCTTTGAAATTTGATCAAATTGGACAATCAATTGAGGTGAAAATTAGGGATTTTAATATTTTTAGAGAGATAAATCAAAGAAAAATCCATATAATTAAAAGTCACATAATTTGGATCAAGATTTGTGGAGAAATCAACGAGCAAATTAAGTAGAAACTTTTGAACGCGAAGACAGCAAAAAACCAAAATTAAAATCGAAATTAACTTAACATATGATTCAAAATTAAAATCTAATGTTATAAGAAGAGAGATTATGAGGAAAACACGAATTCTAAACCTAGATAGTGCTTGAATTGATCCAATTGCTTGCCAGATCAAAGGCTTTTCATTTCGGGAATTCGAAGACGATCGTCGACATTCAAGAAGCAATTTCTCCCTATTCTCTCAACGAAATCTCACTTTCAAACACTCCATGGATGCAAAAATTGATCTATAAGACAAAGAAAGCAAGAGATTCAAGGATTGAGATGTTTAAATAGTTTGACTACTCGAAACACCCAAGAATTCTTTACATCATCTAAGAACATGTTAATTTATAAGGAGATTTGGGTGTAACTATCAGATCGACATTTAATCTTTGATCAACGAATTTGATGAAGCACATATATGCGAATCGTTATGTTTAAATGACGTACATTGTAGCAAAAGTGAACCGTTGAGATTTCGCCATGTCGCTCGAGAAGAAGAAACACGTGAAACACATGCAGTTCAATCTTCATTTGACGCTCTGGATGCATCCACTTGTCCATGGTGTCTACCAAACGGTTTTAATCTTAGCCGTTATAACTCCTTTGATGAATGACTGAGATTAAACCATTTTAAAATGATTTGTTGACGAACCACAATGCGCAACGTACCCCCCTCCCTTAAGGGATGATCGACGATCGCGATTAAATCGTGCGATCAGACGCTCCACATCTCGCCACATCACATGCACATAAAAGTATAAACAAATAGTCCCACATGACGAAAATAATTAAAATCTGATGGGTTTATAAGATATGCGTAATTAGTGAGTCAGCTCAAATCCTGAATAGGATTCTTTATCTCACTAATTACACACACGCGCACACACGCGCACACACATACATGTGCACCACGTGGTATGTTCATAAGCCTCCATGTGGCGACGCCATGTTCTCCCACGTCACGTCAGCATGCGATATCAATATGATTTTTTAATTCTTTTTATTTCAAAATAAATTCAAATAAATTCATAAAAAAATTCAGAAAAATTCTAGAAAAATCCCTAAAAATTAGAAAATTCATAACTTTCAAAATACAACTCCAAATTAATCTAAATTTGTTTTTTATCAGAAATTAAATAATCTATCATTTTAAAAAATTAAATTTAATGAATAGCAAGAGAAGAAATTTTTATTTAAATACACTCCTTTCTCTTAGAAATTAAAACTTAGAAAAATAAATGAGTGTATGAAAAGTATTTATCTTATTATTTATCATTAAAACCCAATTATAATCTCAAATATAGATGAGAATAATCTAATTTAAAATATATTCTTTAAAAATACATAATTATCCCTAGAATAGTACATTTTGAGATTATAACTTAAAATTACATGAAATGATAGATATGCACTCAAAGTATGATAACAGGCATAAGAATGAAATGTTTTATGCCTTAATTTGTATTAACAATCGTATAATTGCATGTTAAAATTATATGTTATCAACTTTCACGTATCTCGTTTATGTTGATTCATTGTCATTCTTGTGTGGTGTTTATAATAAATTCTATGATCATATGCAATGAAAAAGTAAATTATGATGAGATCATAATACCGTGATCACTAGTCTTTAAAAATATATTTTAAACATTCCTATTCGTGGGATATTTGAGAAGGACATTAAACTATCCATAAAGAGTAGCACTATATGATCTCACTCTAATGATGAACATAGTTGATATTTTAGCCATTATTGTGGGGACACCAAGGATAGATAGTAGGCGCTCTTTAGAGAAAAGAGTTTATTGAATTAATTAGTATGAATCCCTGAATGATATTATACCCAAATGTTAATATGGTCGATTTATATCACAATTATTTATGTGGTCCTTTTTCTTGAGACACCAAAAACATATTTTGAATGGATGATAATGTTTTCGTTGTAACTTATGCATCCTTAGCTTATAGATTTATGAAATTTCACAAATTGGATATTACACGAAGTTTTCAAAGATGATTGTGTGGTTAAGATGATATCATTTGCCCTCGATATATAAGGAGATTGACTCAAGGAATGAGATGAGAGAAAATCCTTGGCCAAGGTAGTTAAAATATTGGAGGATTTATGGATGATTTCTTACACACATTACTACTGACTTGAGTCATTGATTATGATTTGATATTTTACCATACCCTAAGTCATTCACGAGTTTCATGCACGAAAGATTATACGTACATGATAATCGAGGATGGTAAGGTTCCTTATGCGAGTTCTTATATATTTCATATCTCATAGAGTATGTGGTGTAGATTGACACTCAATGGGTTGACATCTTAACCTATCGATAGGGTTAAATCGATCCTTGATTAATTAATCTATATGTTGATGTAGATAATTAATAATGTTAACCAATAATGTGTTATTGGGTATATAGAGTTATTAACTAATGAGATATGTGGACTTAAAAGGTCATATCAATAAAGTTTATAAATATTGGTGCATATAGACATAATTGTGAGGGTTTATATGAAACATTCACTTATTCAATGTCTATAAATAGGGGGGGGGGAGAGAACGATCACAAATCAAGGTACATATGAAAGCCTTATGAGATTTCTCTCCTTTCTTCTCTTTCTGTCTTGGTAAAGAGCTTTGAAGAGCAGATCCAACCATCTAAAATTTTTGTTGATATCGCTAGAGGCTAACCACTTGAATAGCTTCAAGGAATTCTTCAAGAAAACCTTGCCAATATGTACCTTGTAGTTATGTAGATGATATGATCATTTGTTCTTGGTGCCTCGCTGTTTTGAATTTTTAATGCAATGTATTCCACTATATTTGATGTTTTGATTGAAAATTTGAAAGGCTTATTGACCTCAGATCCTAACACTAACTCATATGCTAAATATCATTGATCCTATTGACGAATCGAATCCCCGAGTTCATTGAAAATACTTGGATAAATGTAAAAACAATTTCTAAACTCACCAATTTAAGATATTAATCACAAATTAGATAATATAGAGGGTCGAATCTAAGGAGAATTAAGGTATTTTTATGTATTATTTAAAATTAGATCAAATTGAACTATGAAATGAGGTGAGGAATTAGGAATTTTCATAGATTTGGAAAGAGAACTCGAAGGCGAATCCACAGAATAAAAAATCATAGAATTTGGATCAAGATTTGTGGAGAAATCAACGAGCTAAGTTTAGAGAGAAATTGGGATTGCAAAGAGCAAGAAAACCAAAATTCAAAAAATGAAATTGACTAAATCTACGATTCGAAATTAAAATCTAATGTTATAGAAAGAAAGATTAGGACAAAAACATGATTTCTAACCCAAGATAGCACTCAAATTGATCCAATTTCCCGCCGGATCAAAGGCTTTTCATTCCCCAAATTCTAAAATGATCGTTGGCATTTAAGAATCAATTTCTCTCTATTCTCTCAATAAAATCTCACTTTCAAACACTCCTTGGACGCGGAAATTGATCTAGAAGCAAAGGAAAACAAGATATTCAAGGATTGTGGTGTATAGATAGTTTGACCACTTGAAAAACCTAAGAATATATTTTTCATCGAAGAACATTCGTATAAATAGGAAAATTTGGGTGTAACAGTTAGATTTGGCGTTTCATCTTTGATTAACGACTGAAATGAAACACCAAGATTTGAATCATTATATTTAAGTCACATCCATTCGATCTAGAATGGAGCGCTGAGATCTCACCATGTTGCACGTGAAGAAGTTACGCCAGAAAACGCCCGCCGTTTGATCTTGATCTAATGCTTTGGATGTGTTTTAGACGGTTTTAATCTCAGCCATTATAACTCCTCACATAAATGTGTGAGATTAAAACGTTTAAAATACAAATCGTGATCCAATCCGATGGCACTGCGTACCCCTCGACTTAAGTGATGATCGACGGTTTCAATTTAACGCGTGAATCGGACGCTCCACGCGATGCCACGTCACCAGTGCACTTTAAGACAAAAATATAGTCCCATTTGACATAAATTAATGAAATTCAATGGGTATATAAGTAGTACGTGATTAATGAGAAAAGGGTGCTTTCTCATTAATCACACACACACACGCATACACACGTGTGCACACCCGCACACACGTGCGCACATGCACACACACTCTCACTCACATGCGCGAACATGTACACTGTGTGACACGTGGTGTTCTCATACAGCCGCCACGTGGTGCCACAATTTTTCTGCGCCATGTCAACTGTCACATCATCACGCGATAATAAAATTACTTTTTAGTTATTTTTATTCAAAATAAATTGAATTACATTCATAAAAAAAATCTGAAAAATTCCAAAAAAATCCCTAAAAATTAAAAGAATTCACAACTTTCAAAATATAACTCTAAATTAATCCAAATTTATTTTTTTGGTCATAAATTAAATAATATATCATTCTAAAAAGTCAAATTTAATTTTAAAAAAGAATACAATAGAATAAATTTTTAATTAAAAAAAAAACACTCATTTCTCTTAGAAATTAAAACTTAGAAGAATAAATGAATATAGAAAAACTATTTTCTCTTATTATTTAACATTGAAACCCAATTATAATCTCAAATATATATGGAAATAATCTACTCTAAAATATATTAAGTAAAAATACATAATTATCCCTAAAATAGTGCATTTTGAGATTATAACTTAAATTTACATATAATGATAGATATACACTCAAAGTATGATAAAATGCATAAAAATGGAATATTTTATACCTTAATTTGCATTAATAATCGTATAATTGCATGTTATCACCTATGGCCATCAGTGTGGAGACACTGAGGAAAGATAATAGGTGCTCTTTGGAGAAAGAGTTCACTGAATTGATCTGTATAAATCTTTGAATAGTATTATACCTAAGTCTTGATCAAGCTGATTTTATGTAATAGCTATGTATGCGGTACTTCCACCTGAAGCACTAAAGACATCTTGTGGTTGAGTGATTTTGTTTTGACTATGACTTAAGAATCCCTTGCTAGAGGATCTCTAAAACATCATAGATTGGATATGAACTGAAGTCATTTATGATGATTGAGAGTTCAAGATGGGATTATCTTGCCTTGGTTTTTGAGGATACTAGCTTAATGAATGAGATGAGATAAAATCTTTGGCCAATGTTATGGAAATATCAAAGAAGGTGCTTTTGATGATTTTCTCCACGCATCAGTACTAACTTGAGTGATCAATTAGAGCTTGATAGTTGACCATATCCTAAGTCATTTATGAGCATTATATGGATTAAGGATTATGCATAGAAAGTTACCATTGATCACAAGATTCTTTATGAGAATTCTTATACATTCAATACCTCTTAGAGCACATGGTGTAGCTTAACACCTAATAGGCTTGCACCTCAACTTGTTGATTGGGTGAATTAATCAATCCTTTATTAATTAATTTATATGTTGACATAGTTATTTAATTAGGTTGATCAATAAGCATTATTGAGTTTATAAATTTTTTAATAAGTGAGATATATGAACCTAGATGGTCACACATATGAGAGCTTCAACTCAAAGCATAGATGCCTTACTTTGTTCAATGAGAGCTTCAACTCAAAGCTGAAATTAGGGCGGTAACAAAATCTTTTTGCGGTCATTGAAAACACACAAATTTGTGTCAAAAAAATTACCAATTTTAAGTTTTAATCAAGAATTGATTAGTATAATGATAGATAAGGGTTGAATCCACAAAGACATTAGAGAATTTTGGAGGTGTTCTTCAAATTTGATCAAATTGGATGACAAATTATGGTGAAAAATTAGGGATTTTAGTTTATTTGGAAAGAAGTCTCCAAGAAGAATCCATGAAATAAAAGATCAATCGATTTGGATTAGTATTCGTGGAGAAATTAAAGAGTGAAATATAAATAGAAAAATCAAACACGAAGTGGGAGAAAGCATAGAAATTTTGTAAAATTTGACTAATCTATTATTCAAAATTGAATTATAATGTTATAGGAAGAAATATTAGAGAGAAAACATATTATCTTACCCAAAATTGCGCTTAGAATGATCCAATTCATTGCTGGATCAAGGCTTTCCAATTAACATTTAAACAAAAAGAACATTCGGTGTTCAAGAGGCAAATTCTCGTGATTCTCTCAATAAAATCTTACTTTCAAACACTCCTTGGATGTGGAAAGAAGTCTAGAAGAGGAAGAAATCAAGAGATTCAAGGATTGAGATGTCTAAATAGTTTGATTACTTTAAAGATTTAAAAATTATCTTTCCATTAAAAGAATAGGGGTATAAATAGGCTACATTTGGGTGTGACCATTCAATTTGCCTCTTTATCTTCTATCAACAGCTCAGATGAAACTCTCAGATGCGAATCATTCCGGTTAATTCACGTATGTCTGATTAGAAAAGGAGCGCCAAGAAGAAGCTACGTCATGCGTGAAGAGGAAGTGTCGTGTAACGCACACCATTCGATCTTCACCGGACACGTGAAATGCTGCCACGCATCTCTTGAAGTCTATCAAGTGTACTTAATCTTAGTCGTTATAAATCCCCAGATCAATGGCTTAGATCAAACGATTTGAATAAAATGATTTGTCTTCGAGTGAGCATGCACCACGTACCCCATCCATTAAGTAAAAATGGAGGGTTATGATTGAAACCGCCCGATCACTCGATCTAGAACTCCCCGTGTCACTTGCGTATAAACATAAAAATATAGTCCCACATGACAAAAATCAAGGCAAAAATTGCACATAAGTAAGGAGCGGTCTTAGTGGGTTAGCCTATTGACAAAGCAAATCTGCGAGGTCATTGAGAACACGTAGATAAGCGTCAAAAATAAATTCTAAACTCACCAATTTTGATAAATAATCACGAATTAAAAATTATAGAGAGGAATAAGGGTCGAATCTATGGAGAATTAAAGTATTTTTGAAGAACTCTTTGAAATTCGATCAATTCGAATAATAAATTAAGGTGAAAAATTAGGGATTTTGATATTTTTAGAAAGATAACTTGAAGACGAATCCACAAAATCAAAAGTCATAGAATTTGATGATGGATATTATGTGGCCTATAAGTTAATTACATTTTCATGTATCTTGTTTATGTTCATTGAAATACAATTTATTAATTGTCATTCCTATGTGATGTTTGCAATGAAGTCCATGAGCATCTGCAATGACTAAGTGAAGTATGATGAGATCATAATATAGTGATCACTAGTCTTTAAACATATGTTCTAAACATTCCTATTTGTGGGATATTCGAGAAGGACATTGAATTATCCATAAAGAATAACGCTATCTAATCCAACTCAAATGATGGGTATAGTTGATCCTATAGCTATCGGTATGGAGACACTAAGGATAGATAGTAAGTTTTCTTCGGAGAAAGAGTTCACTGAATTGATCCGTATGAATCCCTGAATGATATTATACCTAACTGTCAATCAGGTTGATTCATGTCATGGTTGTGTATGTGGTCCTTTAACTTGAGACACCAAAGACATCTTGTGGATGGATGATTGTGTTTTGATTATGACTTACAAATCCCTAGTCAGGGGATATCTAAAACGTCATATATTAGATACGACATGAAGTCCACGAAGATGATTGTGTGAATAATATGGGATCATCCACCCTCGGTATTTGAGGAGATTGACTCAAGGAATGAGATGCGATGAAATACTTGGCCAAGGTAGTGAAAATATAAGAGGAGTTCTTGATGATTTCTACACGCATCAATACTAACTAGAGTGACTGATTAGGGTTTGATAGTTGACCATACCTTAAGTCATTCATGAGTCTAATGTGGATGAAGGATTATACATACATGATAATTGATGACGAGAAGGTTCCATAAGTGAGTTCTTACATACTCCATATCTCTTAGTGTACGTGGTGTAGCTTGGCACCCAACGGGCTGGCAACTCAACCTATCAATTGGGTTAAATCAATCCTTGATTAATTAATCTATATATGGATATGGATAATTAATTAAAGTTTACCAATAAAGTGTTATTTGGTCTATAGATTTATTAACGAGTGAGATATGTAGACCTAGAGGGTCACACACATGAGGTCTATGGATGTTGGTGGATATAGACATAATTATGAGGGTTTTTATGGAAAAACCTCACACCAAATGCTTATAAATAGGGGGAGAATGACCACAACTCTAGGTTTCCATGCAACCCTTGTGAGAATTCTCTCATTTCTTCTCTTTCTCTCTTGGTGAAGAGCTTTAAAGAGGAGATCTAACCATTCGGAAACCGTGCGGATACCGCTAGAGGCTAGACACGTGCATAGCTTCAAGAACTCCTTTAAGGAAACCTTGTAAGTAAGTTTTGTCATTCATACTAGATGATAGGATCATATGTTCTTGGTGACTTGGTGTTTTGAATATCTAATTCAATGTTTTCCGCTGCATTCGATGTTTTGATCAAAATTTTGAACGTTTATTGACATCAGAACTAACATTTGGATCAAGATTTGCGGAGAAATGAACGAGCAAATTAGGTAGAAATTTCTGAACACGAAGAGAGAAAAAAAATCAAAATTAAATCAAAATTAACGTAATCTATGATTCAAAATTAAAAAACAAATATTATAGGAAGAAAGATTAAGAGGATAACACGAATTCTAACCTAATATAGCCCTCGAATTGATCCAATTGCTCGCCAAATCTAAGGCTTTTCATTCCGCAAATTCGAAGATGATCGTTAGCATTTAAGAAGTAATTTCTCCTCATTCTCTCAACAAAAATCTCACTTTCTAATATTCATTGTATGTGGAAATTGATCTAGAAGATGAAAAAAGCAAGAGATTTAAGGATTGAGATGTCTAATCAGTTCGACTACTCGAAACACCTAAGAATGCTTTACATTGTCGAAGAACATGTGTATTTATAGAGAGAATTGGGCATAACTCTCGGATCAACTATTTAATCTTTGATCAAGGGCTCTGATGAAACACATATATGCGAATCGTTATATATAAATCACATCCGTTGGATCAAAGATGAACCGCTGAGATTTTGCCACGTTGCGCGTAAAGAAGAAACGCATGAAACACATGCCGTTCGATCTTCATTTGATTCTCTAGATGCATCCATATATCCATGGGGTCCAACAATTGATTTTAATCTCAACCGTTATAACTCCTTTGATGAACAACTGAGATTAAACTGTTTTAAACGATTCATCATGTAGCTCCTCACTTAAGTGACAATTGATGATCATGATTAAATCATGCGATTAGATGCTCTATATGTTGCCACGTCACCTGTGCATAAAAACAAACAATGATATTCCCACAAGACGAAAATCGAAGGAATTTGACGTGTATATCGTATACATGTGATTAGTGAGTTAGCTTATATCCTGAAAAAAGATGCTTAATCTCACTAATCACATGCAGGCTCACGTGCTCACACACATAGTGGCACACATGCATATGGGTGCACCACGTGACATGTTTATACATGGCAACGCATTTTCGCACCCGCTACGTTAGCTGCCACGTCAGCAAGCGATACAAAAATATCATTTTTATTCAAAACAAATCAAATTAAATTCATAAAAAAATTAGAAAAAGTCTAGAAAAATCCCTAAAAATTAGAAAATTTATAAATTTCAACATAAAACTTTAAATTAATCAAAATTTCTTTTTTGGATCATAAATTAAATTATCTATCATTATAAAAAGTCAAATTCAATAAATAACAAGAGAATACATTTTTATTTCAAAGATACACTCATTTCTTTTAGAAAATAAAACTTAGAAAAATAAATGAGTGTATAAAAATTAGTTTATCTTATTATTTAACATTAAAGCCTAGTAATAATCTCAAATAAAAAAATATAGATAATCTAATCTTAAAATATTTTTCTTAATTTATCATAATTATCCTTAAATTAGTGCATTTTGAGATTATAACTTAATTTTCATAAAATGATAGATAAACACTAAAAAATATGATAACATTAGAATGGAATGTTTCATGCCTTAATTTATATTAATAATCATATATTTTCATGTATAATTTGCATGTTATCACTATATCCTTTAAAAGACTCTTAACCAACTAATGACATGCGTGTTCACACACACGCATGTGTCACGTGGCGCATGTATACACTGCCACGTGATGACACACAATTGACTTTGCTGCGTCAGCTTCCATGTCAGCGTGTGAATTTTTCCTTCATTTAAATCAAAATACAATTGAAAATAAATCCAAATAAATTTTGAAAAATTCATAAAAATTCTAGACAATCTCTAAAAAAATTAGACAATTCTTAACTTTAAAAATATAACTCTAAATTAATCCAAATTTATTTTGTGTGATCAAAAATTAAATAATCTATCATTCTAAAAATTCAAATTTAATAAATAGCAAGAGAATAAGTTTTTATTTAAAACATATACTCACTTCTTTTAGAAAATAAACTAGAAAAATAAATGAGTGTATATAAAAAAACATTTTTTTACTAATTATTTAACATTAAAACCCAATTATAATTTCAAATATAAAATAGGAATAATCTAATCTCAAATGTATTTAATTATTTCTGATTATCCCTAAAAATAGTACAATTTGAGATTATAACTTTAATTTTTTTTATAATGATAGATATACACTCAAAACATGATAACATGCATAAGAATGGAATGTTTTATGCCTTAATTTGCATTAATTTACCATATAACTATATGTATAAATTGCATGTTATCAAGTAGTCATGAAGTCTTTGAATTCAACATCTAGTGTAGAAGAAATCTTATCGAGAATGCAAGTTCTATATATTTTTAATGATTTAAAATGGGACAAAAATGAAACCAAGTATTTCACATTTTTTAAAGAGAGAGAGAGATCCTAGAGAGAAAAATGGCACACACAGACATATGTGTATATATATTTATATGTGTGTTTGTCTCCATATTCTCAAAATCTTATGGGTGTGTGTGTATATCATAAAGATATGTGCTTAAAATTTTATAAATTGAAATAAATATAAAATGACATGATATGATTATGTACAAGTCAATACATTTAGACAACTAAATACAAATATTTGTTTAAAAATATCAAAACTACTTAGATACATGTATTCCCCAAGGTACCTCGTGGATAACGAACAAAACTGTGAAATCCTGATTACATTAAATATATATAAAAATTGTAAAAATTTTACTCTTGTATAATTTTCATTTTTTGTATTTTTAATGTTTGTCAATTTTTGAACTGAATTTATTTAAGTGGTTTTTTTGATTAGTTATAGTTATTTGATTGATTTTCAATGACTTCCCTTTATTTTCAGGTGTTTAATTCACTGTTTTTTTTTCTAGTTTTGTAAATTTTTAATATTTTCTATGTTCAATTATTATTATTTTTCTGTTTACTTAATGCATCATTACTTATAATTATTCGATTTTTATGGAATCTTGGTGATCTTCGATTCGATTACATGATTCATACGTGCGGAGGGGAGCGCATTGAATGCGCCGTAATGATACGTGAAGACTGCCAACATTCTGGGAGGGGAGGGAACTCAATAAGATCCTCGTGGCTCTTCATTGATAGTTAACGAGAATCACGGCTACATTGATTGTCAAGCGCTTAGCGGCAGGGTGGTCTGCGAGCTCCGTTAATGGCTCCGCGGGGGATCTCCGTGAAGCCACCTAGTGGTCGTCCGAGCTCCCTTCCTAAACCTGTGAAGGGCGTCAATGACAGACCTCTCTTTTCTTCTTATATACAGCGCCGGATCGCTCGCCGTGAAGGTATTATTCAAACTGCCCATTTAGCACGCTATGGCTTCCGCTGCCGCACTCTTCTTCGCCATCTCCATCTCGCTGGCGTCTTTTTCCTCGGCGAGGCCCTTGGACGCGTCTCGTCCCTCAGGTTGGTTCTCCCTCCCTAAGTATGAACCTTGTTCATAGTTTTCTGACGTTCACACTTTGGGTGCAGGTCTTGTCGCGACTCAGAGAAGCCGTCGACCTCTAAAGGATGTCATTTCAGAGCACGTGGAAGAGGGACGGAGAAATCGGGGCGAAATCAAGGGGGCGGCGGAGACGGTGCAGGTGGCGGGATCGAGCCTGCCGGACTGCTCGCACGCGTGCGGGTCGTGCTCGCCGTGCCACCTGGTCATGGTGAGCTTCGTGTGCGCCTCGTTGGAGGATCCGGAGACGTGCCCGATGGCCTACAAATGCACTTGCAATAGCAAGTCGTATCCCGTCCCTTGACTGTCGGACCGTCCCTCATCGTGTAATGTAAAAAAAGGAAGATGAATGAAAGCTTCACTCCCAGTCGAGGAGATTATTTCGGCCGTCATCTGAGGAGATTTAAACTAAAGAGAGATGTTACTCCTTTTGGAAAATAAGAGCAGAAGATAAAAATGAGTAAATAAGAATTTTCCATCGGAAAAAATATCTCTATGTTCTGGGACTAGACATCTCAAATGTGCAGGGACTTGTCCATTACCACATATTTTGTGGGTATATTTTCGATTTGTTGGTTTCCTTCCTCGCCCACGTCGTTGAGTCTCAAGAGGTCGAGGAACTCATAGAAGCCCCATGGCTCCTGCGTTCTCATGTTCGCTGACTAGCTTCGGTTCTATCATCTGACTGAAAGTTCCTCTCCCTACCCTGAGAGATTATTTCGTCTTTGACGCGTTGCTTTAGAGACGTTTGTCCTTTTTTAAAAAAAAACTGCTAAAGAAAGGTCATCTAGAGGAGGGTATTTTGGACAGAAGAGAGCTGGCCGGCAGCGATTGCTTTGCGGGCGAAGACGCTCCCTCCCTGCATGCCGGGGGAGCAAGCCAGCCGCAGAGGAAGCGAGGAAGAAGACGGGGAGATCATATTCGTTTTTCTCCAACGCCCGAGCTTGAAGATCATTCTCGGGGAATGAAAGAAGACCTGGATAATTTGGTGCATTTACTTCGGTGAAGTCGCAACCCTGGCGAAGATGAATGGTGAGCTGATACCATGAAAATGTATTCTCCCTGTCGCATTTAATGCTATGGTTGTCGGATCGAGATCATGGTATGGCGGAATTTTCAACCGACGCCATGGGGGTGCCGAGAAGCCACGTCACCACAGCCTCACCCCTCTTCAGGTGCGCGCGCTCCTCTCGCCTTCTCCTCTCTGTGGGAATGATAAGTGCAGGTAATTTGACCCCCAAATCGTGCATTATTCTCCTTCTTTTAGGAGCAAAGGCTGAAAAAGCTGAGAGATCGACTGCAAGTGTCCTTCGACGAGACGAGACCTGATCATCAAGTATAAATCCATCTCCTTGAACCGCTGTTTGAACTCTTCATCATCGAGTGTAATTCCAAAGAAAGGACATGAGTGATATCTGCAATTTTAAGAAGAGCATTCTTTCTTTCCTTCTTTGCTTCATGGACAGGACGCCCTCAAAGCGTTGTGGAGAGTTTCCTTTCCAGGTACAAGGCTGAAAGGCCTGATATCTGACCAATGGAAGGACATGGGCTGGCAGGGTCCCAATCCAGCTACCGATTTCAGGTATAAAACGAATTCCAACCTGCGAAATGAGCAAAATAGTTCACCGATTGATCTAGGCCGTTCCTTCTAATATCAGAGGCTGCGGATTTATCTCACTCGAGAACCTCCTCTTTCTTGCGAGGACTTACCCGGTAAGAATGCGGGACGTTAAATCCATGTTCCATCGATCAAACTCTCTTTCTTTTTTTTCTCATCAGAAAGAGTAATTTCAGTCTTACTCTTAAATTTACTGCGATTTCTATTCAAATCAAATTTGTTTGGTCGGCTTTCCAAGCGAAGGCATCCTACAGAAGGCTGCTGCTCAAGCAAGGAGGTGTCCGTGCAACTTGGGAGTATCCGTTCGCCGTGGCGGGCATTAACGTTTCTTTCATGCTCATTCAATTGCTCGAACTTCATTCCGGTGAGCGTCTAAAGGAATTCCTCTCTTTTTCTTCCACCAAATCGACTATCCTCCTCTTTTCTTCATCGGCAGCCAGACCCAAATCTCTGCCCGCATTGAACTTCATAAGGATTCTGACCGGTTAGTCAACTTTCTTCCGAATAAAAGAAAGAGATGGCCTCCGCCATAATCTTCCAAAAATCTTCTTCTCTTCAGAAGACGAAGAAGCTTTCGACGTGCTCTACAGCATAGCGTTCGAGATGATGGATGCTCAGTGGCTTGCTCTGGGTGCCTCCTACATGCAATTCAATGTCCGGGGAAGATGGGTATTTATATTCAACATATTTCAGTGACATTTACTCGGTTCCCCCTCTTTTTCCAGGAGGTACTGATGGCGACGAGAACCCAGCTGGAGCGAGAGCTCTGTCTAGAAGACGCGGGCAGGATCCAAGATCTCCCCTCGTACAACCTCCTGTACCAGTAGTATCTTTTTCTTGTCCTGATTTTCGGCTTAAAATCTGTCTAGACTTGGATTTATTGGAGATCCGAAACCGGAATGACACTGTACAAATGTAATTTCTCGTCAAAGGGCGTTTACTGATTCCCCTTCCAATCCCTTTAGAAATTCCGCATAAAACACCATCTCCGGATTCGACCTGGAGGAAAATTGCTATTTTTTGGAATTCAAACTCAGTCGATGAGTACCTCTTCGCATCCATTCGGGATCTCCACTCCATGAGAAAATCCGAGAAAATTGCTGTCAGAAATGAAGGTTAATCTGAACCGTCCGATCTTACATATGAGGCTAAGATGGCAGCTGGGAGATTAAGTGAAGATAGTGAAATAAAGGCCGTCAGATCCAGGGAGTTATAACGGAGATTATAGCGCCATGTCATCGCCTAAACCGTTATGGTCGTTACGGTATTCTTTCTTTGTATTTTCTTTCTGTTTTGCCTATTCTAAGGCGTGTATGCGGAGAACTTTGTGTGTGCGTGCGAGTGAAATCATTGATCTTTCTTTCTTTGTATTTTCTTTCTGTTTTGCCTATTCTAAGGCGTGTATGCGGAGAACTTTGTGTGTGCGTGCGAGTGAAATCATTGATCTTTCTTTCTTTCTTTCTCCTTCTTGAATCCGATAGTGAGAGAGTGCAAATCCAAGTGTGAGAAACCAACAATTGGTATCAGAGCTCTAAGATCTACCTATGGAGATGCCGCGGAAGATCGGGGAGGCAAGCTCGTCATCAACTGGCGTTCTGCAGAAATTAGAGAATCAGGTGATAAACTCTATTTTCATATTACCGGATATCTAATTTCTCTGGGCAATGCGAATGGAAGTCTACTTAGAGGGGCATGGTTTGTGGGAAGTGATTGGAGGGGATGAAGAAAACCGAAAGAAGGACAGGTTGGCGCTATCGGCAATTCTCAGTTCGATTCCTGAATCAGCAAGTTTCCAAATGGACGTCAAGAAATCAGCAAAAGAAAAATGGGAATCTTTAAAGATTCTACATGTCGGTGCAGACCATGTGATACAATCAAGAATCCAATTCTTGAGGCGAGAGTTTGAAAATCTGTCCATGAGAAAGGACGAGAAGGTGAGTGATTATAGTTTGAGATTTACGAAAGTAATCTCTGAACTTAGCAATTTGGGAGAGAATCCTGATGAAAAAGATGCTGTATCCAAACTGTTGAGGTCTTTACAATAGAAGTT
Source organism: Lemna minuta (assembly GCA_024174645.1). Lineage (NCBI taxonomy): Eukaryota > Viridiplantae > Streptophyta > Magnoliopsida > Alismatales > Araceae > Lemna > Lemna minuta. The sequence continues at coordinate 19,386,394 of CM044109.1, read as the reverse complement.
TGATACACTAACTCTCTCTCTCTCTCTCGAGCATATTGGTACTATCAAACCGATGACAGTTGAAGAAGTGCTTGGTTCACTGCGTGTGCATGAATCAAGATTAATTGAAAGAGATAATCGTGAAGAGGAGCAAGTGCTATTGTCAAAAGCATCCAAGATGACAAAGAAGATTGACCGAGGTCAAACTTCAAGAGGAAGAGGAAGATTCGGTCAGAGAAGAAGAAGAAGAGGATGTGGAAGAGGAAGACAACAAAAGGAAGAAAACGATGAAGGTGAAAAGAAGCCTTTTGAAAAATCAAAAATAAAATGTTATAATTGTCAAAAGATGGGCCATTTTGCTGATGAGTGTCATGCTGAGAAAAAGAAGAAAGGGAAAGATGAGAAAGCAAATTTAGTAGAAGAATCTGAAGAAGAATTGGCTTTAATGATTCTGTCCGACGGTAAATTCAGTGAAAGATTGCTTCAAGGAAATGGAGATGATGTTAATTGTGATTTGTGGTATCTTGACATAGGGGCGAGTAGTCATATGACATGTATTAAGTCATCTTTTTCATTCTATTAATAAAGATGAAACATGAATTGTAAACTTTGGAGACGGATCCTCCATCAAGTATGAAGGGCGTGGAACCATCATTGTCATATGCAAGATCGGTGAAGAAATAGAGCTTAAAGGAGTTCTTTACCTACCAAAGTTAAAGACAAATATTTTAAGTCTCGGAAAGCTTGATGATCAAGAGTGTAAGACATCTTTAAGTGGAGGATATCTCACAATCCGTGACAAGAAGGGAAAATTACTTACCAAGACGAAGAAAACTCGGGGTAATTTGTATCAAATTAAACTTGCTATCAGTGAGTCATGTAATTTATCAAGAGAGGATGAAGCATGGTTATGGCATATGAGATTTTGTCATCAGAGTTTTCATACTCTTGACAACATGATAAAAGGAGAATTAGTAAGAGGCTTACCCATGTTCGAAAAACCAAAAGAATTATGCTCCACATGCATATCAGGGAAGCATACTAAATCTTCTTTTAAAACATCAATTTTTAGAGCAAAAAATCCTCTTGATTTGGTACATATGGATTTATGTGGGCCAATTAAACCGTCAACACTGGGAGGTAAATCCTATTTTCTGCTCATTGTTGATGATTTCTCAAGATATATGTGGATTTCTTTGTCATCACTCAGGGCTGAAGCTCTACAAGGTTTTAAAAGGTTTAGAATGATGGCTGAAGCAGAGTTAAAAAGAAAATTGAAATGTGCAAGAAGTGATCGTGGTGGAGAATTTCTGTCAAAATAATTCATTTTATAGTGTGAAGAGAATGGTATTCTAAGATAGTTAACATCACCATACACTCCACAACAAAATGGAGTGGTAGAGAGAAGAAATCAAACTGTTATGGGACTTGTAAGAAGCATGCTTAAAGGGAAGAAATTACCATTAGAGTTGTGGGGAGAAGCAGTGACAACTCTCATCTATGTCTTGAACAGATCGGCTACAAAAAGTCTGAGAGGTAAGACTCCATATGAGTGTTGGTATGGAAGGAAACCAAGTGTAAATCATCTCAGAACATTTGGTTCACTGGTGCATGTATAAGTGACGACAAATGTGGGAAAACTTGAAGACAAAAGTCAGGAAAAGATTTTTGTTGGGTATGAGCAAGGATCTAAAGCATACAGATGCATAGATCCTGCAACCCGCAAGCTAAGTATAAGCAAGGATGTGATATTTGAGGAGTCAAAGTCCTTAAAATTCTCGGTGGACAATCCAAGTAATTCTATATCTTATGAGGATTTTAATCTTGACATTTTCCAACCTACTGATGAAGTAATTGAAGAACCAACCGAATTGCCTCAGAGTAATTCAATTTGGGATGGAAACTTAGTAGATGAAGACCCGTTAAGATATAGATCAATTCAGGATGTCTATGAGGAAACAAATTTAATTTATGATAATTTAAATCTATTGATTATGGAGGAACCCTGTACTTATGCTAAAGTAGTGAAAGAAGAAGTGTAGAGGAGTGTAATGGCAGAAGAATTATCAGCCATTGAAAGAATAAAACGTGGAAATTAGTAAAAGCTCCACCTGGAATCAAACCCATAGGAGTTAAATGGGTATTTAGAATGAAGAAAGATCAAACAGGGGCTATAGTGAAGTATAAGGCTCGGCTAGTGGCAAAGGGATACTCTCAAAAATTCGGAATTGATTATGAGGAAATATATGCTCTTGTAGCTATATTTGATTCCATCAGAATACTGATTGCAATAGCAGCCCAATTGAATTGGAAGTTACATCAGCTTGATGTTAAATCTGCATTCTTAAATGGAGTAATTGCAGAAGACTTATATGTCATGCAACCTGAAGGTTATGTGAAGAAGGGACATGAATCTTATGTTTTAAAACTTACCAAGGCATTGTATGGGCTGAAGCAAGCACCTCGGGTATGGAATTCGAAGCTAAATAAAACCATGGATGATCTTGGTTTTAAAAGAAGTAGATTAGACACTGCTCTATATTATAAAGGAAGTGAAGAAGAGAAAGTGCTTGTAGGAATATATGTGGATGATCTAATAATCACTGGTCCAAGTGGAAATCAAATCAGCAAGTTTAAAGAAGAAATGAAGGATAAGTTTGAAATGACAGACTTAGGTTTGTTGAATTCATATCTTGGAATGGAAGTTAGGAAATCCTCAGCCAATATCTTCCTGAGTCAAAGGGCATACACGAATCATATTCTGAAAGTGTTTAAGATGAATGATTGTAATGCTATAAAAACACCAATGGACGTGCATATAAAACTACAAAGAGAAGCTGAAGGAAAACTGGTGAATTCGGCAAACTTCAGAAGCTTGATTGGGAGTCTTCGGTATCATATGAATACAAGACCTGATATAACGTATAGTGTCAGCTATTTGAGCAGGTTTGTCGACAAACCAAGCTCAGAGCATCTTGTAGCAGCAAAGAGGATCTTGAGATACTTAAAAGGTACTGTGAATTTCAGGATTTTGTACAAAAGAGGAGACAGAGACATGAAGATCACTGGATACAGTGATAGTGATTTTGCTGGAGGTATAAACGACAGGAAAAGTACATCATGTCAAATATTTTTCTTGGGAGGACTACCAATTACTTGGAATTCAGTGAAGCAACGTGTGGTTGCTCTGTCGACATGTGAAGCGGAGTACATAGCTGTTTCTTCAGCAACTTGTCAAAGTCTTTGCATATCACGATTAGTCAAAGAATTAATGTCAGTGGAAGAGAATTTAGTGAAGATATTGGTTGATAACAAGTCGGCTTTGGAACTGACAAGGAATCCGGTTCATCATAGCCGCAGCAAGCATATAGATACAAGACATCATTTTATTAGATATTGTATTGAAGAAGGATTTATTAAGCTTGAATACGTGAGGACTGAAGATCAATTAGCGGATTTGTTCACAAAATCACTCGGAAGAGTTAAGTTTTATGAATTTTGTGCGAAGATTGGAGTTTCAATCGTTGGGACTGTTGCAGATTAAAGGGGAGTTTGAAGGTTAATCTGAACCAGTCCGATCTTACATATGAGGCTAAGATGGCAGCTGGGAGATTAAGTGAAGATAGTAAAATAAAGGCCATCAGATCCAAGGAGTTATAACGAAGATTATAGCGCCACGTCATTGCCTAAACCGTTATGGTCGTTACGGTCTTCTTTCTTTGTATTTTCTTTCTGTTTTGCCTATTTTAAGGCGTGTATGCAGAGAACTTTGTGTGTGCGTGAGAGTGAAATCATTGATCTTTCTTTCTTTCTTTCTCCTTCTTGAATCCGATAGTGAGAGAGTGCAAATCCAAGTGTGAGAAACCAACAAGAAATCCTTTCTAGGCGTAAAAAACAAACAAAAAAATGATACCGATGGATCCGAGAAGCGGAATACAGATCGAATAAAACAATAAAGACATGTTTATCCAGCATCCAAGGTTCCCTATTTCAACGTCACGAACTATTCTTCTTTTCAATCTGAGAGAAGAAGAGGGAAGATATTACTGAAGAAACTCGCCTAATGTCTCACTCCGAGGTTTCGAACCAATCAAGAGAGAGTGGAGAAATCAGGAAAAACAAACTTGATTGTCAAGATTGAGAACAAATCTAAGAACCGGAGCTTCCGCCTGTAAATAGGCATCAGACAACTTAGGAGGAACAATAGAATCCAAAAAACATAATGCAAAGAAGAGGGAGATATAATTGAGAGTAGTATTTTCCCTTCAATATAAAATATTGTGAAAAAAATATGGATAAAAATGGCAGCGACAAATATCGATTTGGATGTCGAACCTGAATTGGATATTGGATTCCTAGACAGATCTCGAACCACTGACGATAGCAAACTCCTGCGTGCTATTGCTATAGCAACAATGTGCGCACGCCTCGGTGGGTACTGTAGCACCCGCGGAGATGTGAGCTGTGCGCGCGCTGTGGCTCATGAAAATCGCCGATTTTCATGCCCCACAATGCGCACTCGGCAGGTTAGTGAGGCAGAAAAATAGGAGGTTATTCTTTTTGTTTTTTTCACCTTTCTACCCTATAAATAGGGACCCTAGCATCCCTAAATGTATCTCTGTACCTTCCTTTCTTCCTCTAGAGAGTTGTTATTGTGTTATTGAGTGGTTTAGTGCATTTTATCTATTTTTTCTCATTCTTCTTCCTCTGTGAGTGTTTGAGTGCAATTGTGAGTGTGCTCATCAACTTGAGAGGGTGCTTCTTGAGGTGATCAGCAGCCAACAAGTGGTATCAGAGCATTTTTTATCCTAAGCTTCTGAGAATGTCCAAGAGGGGAAGGACTTCTACCATCGCCGATGATGTACATCCACCTACACCAACCTTGCATCCACTCGAGGAGTAAAACCAGTATGTCTACTTCTGTTTTAATGTTAACAAGCACAAATTATCGTCTTTGGGCTATGAGGATGGAAGTTTCTTTGGAGGGTCATGACTTGTGGGGAGTCATTGATCGAAGTGAGGTAAATCAGAAGAAGGGATTGTGATGTAGGATATTCTAGAAGAGGTATCTAAATCCTACAATATGGGGGAGGATCTATGAATGATATCAATAAATGTTAATATAGAATAGATAATTTAAAATGATGATATAGTAGAGGAGATAATGGAGATGAAAGTGAGTAATAGAGTGAATATTAAGAAGATAGTATTGAAGGATTAATGGGAAGAAATATGATAGAGAGGAGAATAAATAAGAGATAGTACCGATAGCTATTATAGGAGGATTTCGTTGGTTGTAATGATAGAAAGAATTATAATACTCATGTAAAGGCTTGTCTTGAGGTGAATTAAGAAGGTAAATTCCTCCTTTAGATCTCACCTAAATTCTAACTAGAGGTGGTATTCAAAGAAAGAAGGAAAAACAAAGAGGTTCCTACTGATTTTTCTTTTGAGATCATTATTTATAATTATATAAGGTACCTATGATATAGTGGATATGGTTTGGGAAAATAAGGACCCTATATCAAAGGAAAAGGGGTGGTTGACTTTGGTCCACTCAAGGAATTCTAGGTTTCTAAAGATAAGGCTAATTTCTTTTGACCAAGTCAATCATAAGATCAGTGTAAAATAAAAGAGGAGGGAAAATAAATCCCTTAAGATCTACTCTCTCTTTAATTATTTAGAGAGGTTTTCTTCATCCATTTAATAAATGGATAATTACTCAAATTGGTAGATAAGGAGGAGGAGGATGATAGGTTCACTTAGACCCTTGTGTTCATGTTTCAAAATAATTCTCCATCAGATTGCCTTGCATTGTTGATGAACCTCAATTCCATCTCCGAGTCACAAAGCAACAAAATTGACATCAAGAAGAGTGCAAAGGAGAATCGAGAAGTTCTCCACACATTCCATGTGGGAATGGACAAAGTGGTGCAAGCAAAGGTGTAATCATTGAAGAGGGAATTTGAAACAATTTCCATGAAGAGGAATGAGAAGATTGATGACTACTCAAATTGTTACTAATTTGAGAGACTTGGGGGAAAGTCTTGATGAGTATGGCGCTGTTTCAAGGCTTCTCAGGTCAGTCCCTAAAGATTTTGATTCTCTAATTTTTCTACTTGAGCAGACAAGTGATTTAAAGACCATGAGACTTGAGGAAGCTTTTAGACAACTCAAAGTTCATGAGTTGAGATTCCAAGAGAGGAATTCAAAAGATGAGGAGCAAGAACTCCTATCTAGGGAATTTAATTTGTCTAAGAAGGATCAAAATGGGTCATCTTCAAGCGGAATGGGACGAAGAAAGAAAGGAAAAGGCAAAGATCGTGGTGATGATACCAATGGAGAGAAGAAAAAGAAGCAATTTGACAAATCCAAGGTAAAATGCTACAATTGTCAAAAGCTTGGGCATTTTGCAGATGAGTGTGAAATTCCTAAGAAGGAGAAGTCAAAGGGAAAAGAAACAATGCATATAGCCCAAGAAGATGAAGAGGAAGAATCATCGTTACTAATGGTGCTAGCCGATGAACATGCAGATGTGTTACTTCAAGGAATGAATAGCTCTCCTATAGATGATATGTGGTATTTAGATACAGGAGCTAGCAGCCATATGACTGGTATGAAGACCTTCTATCAGTCCCTTGATGAGTCTCACAAAGGAGTGGTGAGATTCGGTGATGGTTCTTCAATTAGGTATGAAGGCAAATGTGAAGTACATGTGGAGTGTACAAATAGTGAACAAATGATATTTGAAAATGTTCTTTATATACCTAAATTGAAGACTAACATCTTAAGTTTGAGAAAACTTGATTCACATAGTTGTGACATACGTTTGAGGGATGGTTTTCTCACCCTTTATGATGGCCAAGGAAGGTTGCTGACCAAGACTCCCAAGACGAGGGGGAATATGGAAATTTTGAAGCTCAACATTGTCGAGCATTGTCTTCTTGTGGCGAAAAATGATGAAGAGGCATGGCTGTGGCATAGAAGGAAGTGTCATCAAAGTTCTCACACTCTCCATGGTATAGTGAAAGGAAATAATGCTATTGGATTACCTAGTTCTTCAAAATTTTAGCACAAGTGCAGTTGTTGTGTGGCCGGGAAGCATGCGAGAGCACCATTTCCCAAAGCAACTGAATTTAGAGCTTCAAAGCCCATGGAATTGGTCTATACCGACATTTTTGGACCAATCACACCATCAACAATCAATGGGGGGAAGTATTTTTTTTCTAATTGTTGATGATTTTTCTGGATTGATGTGGGTGGCGATTTTGAAGAACAAGTCAGAAGCGTTTGGAGCTTTTAAAAAATTCAAGACTCTAGCGGAGAGTGAATCCAATGGAGCATTGATCAAGTGCTTGAGGATTGATCGTGGTGGAGAATTCACTTTTGAAGAATTCTCAAAGTGGTGTGAAGAGAAAGGCATTCGAAGGCAGCTCACTACTCCATATACACCGCAACAAAATGGAGTTGTTGAGAGGAAGAATAAGACCGTTGTGGGTCTTATAAGAAGCATGCTCAAAGAGAAGAGTTTTACCTCTTGAATTATGGGGTGATGCTATCAATACTTATGTGTATGTGTTGAATAGGTCCTCAACGAAGAGCTGGCAAGGGATGACGCCCTATGAGATGTGGATCGGGAAGAAGCCTAAACTGAGTCATCTTAAGATCTTCGGCTCAATTGTGCATGTGAAGACTCTTGGAGCTTTGGGGAAACTTGAAGATATGAGTAAAGAGATGGTGTTTGTGGGGTACGAGAGAGGTACCAAGGGTTATCGGTGTTTTAATCTTATCACACACAAGGTTCATTTGAGTCGAGATGTCATCTTCGAAGAAGGGCGCAAGTGGAACTTCATGGAACGACAACCGAGTGAAGGTATGTAGTTGTGTGTTTCAGGTGTAAATCTTGGATTTGACAATCCAAGTATGAGGATGGAGGAAGATGGAGACAATCTTGAAGGTCTGCTTCGAGATATACCTTCAAATGAAGAAGCGGGTCAAGGTGAAGGGTTGACATCGACAAAGCAATGAAGTGATGCTAAGATTTCGATCCATCCAAGCTCTCTATGAAGCTACTGATCTGATTGAGGAGGAGTGCCTCATCTCATTTGAAGAACCCACTACTTATTCCAAGGCATTTGTAGATGAAGCATGCAGGAAAGCTATGGAGGAGGAGATCACCTCCATTGAGAAGAATGATACATGGAAGCTAGTAAAGGTTCCTAAGTCATGCAAGCCCATTGGTGTGAAATGGGTATACAAGCTAAAGAAGAATCCACTTGGTGAAATTGTGAAGCACAAAGCGAGATTAGTGGTGAAAGGGTATCGCCAAAGATACATGATTGATTATGATGAGGTATTTGCTCCTGTTGCTTGTTTTGAATCAATCCGTATCTTGATTGCATTGGCAGCCCAAGAGTGTTGGAGTTTGCATCATCTAGATGTGAAATCCGCCTTCTTGAATGGTGAAATCAATGATGAGATCTATGTGAGTCAATCGGAGGGCTATGTGAAAGAAAGAAAGGAGGAGTGGGTCCTCAAACTAAATAAAACACTTGATGGCCTGAAGCAAGCACCAATAGCATGGAATGCAAAGCTTGATGATACTTTGAAGAGCATTGGCTTTGTGAAAAGTAAAAATGACCAAGGTGTGCATTATTTGAACTCAAATCAAGATAAAATGATTGTCGGAGTATATGTAGATGACTTGATCATCACGGGGGCAAGTGAAGCCAAAGTAAAGGAGTTCAAGAAAAATATGATGAAGATTTTTGAGATGACAGATTTGGGATTGCTATGTTCTTATTTGGGCATTGAAGTGTATCAAGGTAAGTCCCAAATAACCTTGTCTCAAAGACCATATGTAGCACATATCTTGGAGAGTTTTAAAATGGTTGAATGCAATCCAACCAACACTCCAATGGAAGCTCAGCTGAAGCTAAAGAAAGAAGGAGGTGGAAGAAGTGTGGATGCGACTTTATATAGGAGCTTAATTGGAAGCCTAAGGTATCTACTTGATAACATGCATTTATAACATGAATTCTTATCTTAATTAACTCATATTCATCTTATTTTATATGAATATGACGCATGTTATCATACTTTTTAGGAATTTTCTCCATTGGCATGTCATTTTACTAAAGTTGATATTTATGCATAAATTAGGGATAATTTGATGCTTAATAGATGATTAATCTTTTGTTTAAATGAATAGAAGTTAATCTCTATTATGGAATGATTTTTGACTTTAGTAAACATTTGGAAAGATAATTTCAAGATGAATTTATGATTTAAAGTGTTTAATGAAAAATGATTTAGGTAAATTTTAATTCATCTTGATGTCTTCATTCTAAATATATTTTAATTGACATGATATTAAAAAGAAGAGAATTTGTGATCCAATGGAGAAAATTTGGATTAAAAAGGAGTTGTATTTTGAGAAATATGAATTTCTAAAGTTTTAGCCCTTTTTCCGATTTTTATTTGAATTTTAAAGTGATTTTTCGATTAATTTTCTTGTTAAAATCACGAAAAAGGGGGGTATTTTGGTCCACCGGGCCCCGACTAATGACGTGGCGCGCGGGACCACTGCGCCGTTGCGACGTGGCACTGAGGCCACGTGGCAGGACGCGTGTGGCCCACGCAGGAGGCGCACGGGGCGCTCCAAGTGGCAGGGAGGCCACGCGGCCACGTGGGCGCCCGTGTAGGGCGCCACGTGTAATGGACATAGAGGAGATATGAGGACAATACACAGGGGAAGCCACTCCCCTATTTAACCGCGTCCTCTCCCTCCTTTTAATCCGTGTGGGACTATGTTCCCACACGGTTTCTGTTTTGCAGGTGACGTGGCGGCTTGGCGAGCGTTAGATGCGGGATGAGCGGCGGTGATCGCGTGGACCCGAGTCCACGCGATCATCAGATCCACGTGCGCAAAAGAGAGCTTAAGTGACGGCGATCGGAGCGTTAATCAGTCGCCACGTGGCGTCCCCTGGAGCACCCGAATTTTCATCGCGATTTGATTGTGGAATCAAGCTTCATCGGACGGACGTGATGCTTCCCCCATCGGAAGCACTGCGCGGATGGTCAAGATTCATTGCGATCAGAGATACGCGCGGAACCTTTCAGACCGCTGGATCTCCATCGGACGGCCAGCGGTAGATTCGCCTCACGATCGCGGCGCACGGGATTAGACCAATCGCGATCGTCCATCCAGCTAGATCACAATCGGACAGCGACGGACGATCGTGGAAGAACTCCACGATCGCGGCGCGATCGAGCCGCGATCGAGGAGATTATGGCGCGGAATCGGCGCGGATTCGTCTCCCATCGATCGGCGAGCGATCGACGAAGCTTGAGCATCATGATTGACGCCCGATCGCGGCCCAATCGTGGCGCGATTGTGGCGAAAATCGCGGCGGAAATCGGGATATCCTTGAAGCAAAATTGAAGCTGGAATCAAGCCAATTCGTCGCGGATTTAAAGCCACGACCCATGCCCAAAGAATCGCCTCCACGACGCTTGAAAATCGCCCCCACGATCGCGTCAATTGGTCACCATATTCGGGCCAATTTCCCTCTTTAAAAAGCCATGTACTCCTTTGTTCTTCAACTTTTGATCGACTCGTGAAGAAATTAAGCGAGTTTCGAGGAAGGTCTTAAGTTCTCGTGATCCTCTGCTTCCAAGAGTGTAGAGACGCAGCCATTGAAGCATGATAATCACGATTTCACCTCTTGATTTCATCGAATTTTCCCCTTGAATTTCGAACGTCCACGAGGAATAATCCGAGCAAATTCGCTTCAATCCACGAGAATTGAGGCCCCATTCTTGCGGAAATCGGGTTAGTAGTGAGGTTCGATCAATTATCAAGAGGTAATTTGTATTTTTATTAGGTTTAGATCTTTAATTTTGCAAATTAGTTCATAGTGTTCTTCATTTTCCCCAATTTTAGGTCCGAAAAGTTGCTGATTTTGAAAATAGGATATCTATTTGATTATAATTCCAAATAACTTGATTTTAGTTTCATTGGATTCCTCTTTTCATCAGCTTTCCGTGGATAGAAAATTCATCAAATTCTGACTTCATTTGACCCTCCAATTTAACGTTTGACCAAGGGTTGTTCATCTTACATCAGAAGTCAAACGTTGAATTTCGGGGTCAATTACTTTTGATTTACAAATCAGAATTTGATAATTTTGGTCTTGTTGGATTCCTCTGGTTCTTGGCTTTCTATTGACATAGAAATTGCAAGATTTGGATTTCATTTGGGCATTCAATTTGAAGATTTCCTTTGAGGTGTTCATTTCAGGGATTTTCTGACCATTGATTTTCAAGAATTCATAATAAATCCATTTCTTATTCAAAAATTACGAAATATATATCAATAAATTACACTTTCTCTCTAGTTTCCAAATATTTAATTTTCGTAATCTTCTGACTCTGTTTGATTCTCTGATTTTGCAGAACACCTACTGCTGGTCAAAGTCAATGCTTTGACTTTGACTTTTGACTTTTCTCTGTCAAATCCGAGATTTCAATTCTTAAAACTTCTTATTTACCTTATTTATATCATTTCCATATCTTACATCTTATTTTCTCTTATTTAAAACTCCTTTTAAACCTAAGTTTGACCAAGTCAACTCTGCGATTAAAGTCAACCCTGCTCTCTTTGGATCGACCCGATACTTACCCAATACTTGATTATTATATCTTGTCTTTGTGAGTTCGGTTTTATAAATTTTGTTTGACCATCGTCTTTGTGTTTTAACGACGCACGAAAACGACACGTCACTACTTCATACACGACCCGACATGACTTACTCGGTGAGCATATTAAGTAGATATATGATGAATCCTACCTTTGACCATTGGATAGCAGCAAAGAGGGTGTTGAGGTATCTCAAAGGTACCATTGATTTTGGTCTTGTGTATGTCAAAGGCGTGAAGGATCTCAATGTAATGTTCTATAGCGTTATTGACTTCGCCGGTGATGTGGAAGATAGAAAGAGCACTTCAATACAGGTTTTCTTTCTAGGTAGTCTACCAATCACTTGGAATAGCTTGAAGCAAAAGGTGGTGACCTTATCTTCGTGTGAAGCTGAATATATAGCAATTACGTCAGCCGTATGTCAAGGAGTGTGGATTGCAAGGTTAGTGATGGAAGTAATGGGAGTAAAGATGGAAGCGGTGAAGATTATGGTTGATAATCAATCAACCATTATGTTAAGAAAGACCTCAGCTCATCACAATAGAACTAAGCACATCGACACTCGATATCATTTCATTCGAGATTGCATCGAAGACAGGCAAGTCGTCATCGAGCATGTGAAGACTGAAGATCAATTGGCTGACATTCTCACAAAATCATTGGGGAGAGTGAAGTTTGTGGAGCTAAGTGCAAAAATTAGAGTGAAGAAGGCATGGGACATGAAGAAACTCAAGGAGGAGAATGTGGGAGATGAATTTCTTCCCCCACTTCACGCTCTCGTAGAGATTAAATCGGGGAAGTCTCCACGCAAATAGTGTGTGCACATGCGTGCACACCTCTGCGGGTATTGTAGCACCCATGGAGATGCGCGGTGTGCGTGGGCTGTGGCTCATGAAAATCGCCGAATTTTCATGTCCCACAGTGCGCACTTGGCAGGTTAGTGAGGCAGAAAATTAGGAGGTTATTCTTTTTAATTTTTTTTCCACCTTTCTAGCCTATAAATAGGGACCCTAGCATCCCTAAATGTATCTCTGTACCTTCCTTTCTTCCTCCAAAGAGGTGTTCTTGTGTTATTGAGTGGTTTAGTGCATTTTATCTCTTTTTTCTCATTCTTCTTCGTCTTTGAGTGTTTGCGTGCAATTGTGAGTGTGCTCATCATCTTGAGAGGGTGCTTCTTGAGGTGATCAGCAGCCAACAAACAACTACCTAAAGTGACGGTTGACAAATCATTGCACGATCAGAGATAGTATAACAAATGAGATTACATGGGAAGAAAAAACATCAAAAATAAAATACGCAGAACTTCTAGCATCTTGTCGAGCACCCATATTTATACTTGTTCAGTTAGGAATTCATGATGAGATCATCTCCAACATTCTCCCCTTTGATCTCAAATTCTCCTATTAAATCATGAAAATAAGAAAACTTCTCTCTGCCAAGAGAGTATGTCCGTGCGGTAGAGATATGACGAACTTCAACTTCTCCCTCCTGCACACAAGTTTTAACGTAATGATATGGAATTTTGAAATGTTTAGAGCGGCCATGGAAAGTAGGGTTCTTGGTTAAATCAATGGCCAATTCATTGTCCACATAAATCCTCCTGTTTTGAGAGTAAATCTGGTTAACCCTCCAATAATTTCTGCAAACCAAACTCCTTGACAAGCAGCAAGGGTGAGCGAGACATACTCATCTTCACAAACCTACTATCTTCTGCTATGACATTTCAATCACAAGTTTTCCTGCTAAACACCTAAAATACTTTTTTGATCGCTTGTATCTCCTCCATAGTTGCTGTCACATTAAGTGACAGTTTTCCCCCCTTCTGGTACTTTAAATCAAAATTAAGTGTGACCTCAAAACATGCTTTACACTAGAAAGATGCTCTTTTGAAGGTTTCCTCAACATGCTATATCTTTGATGTTCCTCAACATGCTATATCTGTTGAGAAATTTGACACAAAACATTAGATCTAGAAGAGTATGAGTTAAGTACCTTGATGAACCCAGGAGGCTTCTGTAGACCAATGAAATTCATACGAGAATTTCCTTCCTTTTGATTGAAGGAAGGTCTTACTTCAATAGGGGTCTGACAAGAATTACACTCTTGCATGTTGAATTCAGGGAGTATCTTTTGCGCAAATGTTTTCTGGGAGAGAGTGATCTCCCCCATAATTTGATTCACTTGAATGCCTAGATAAGAGCCGAGCATACCAAGATCGATCATATCAAACTTATTCTTCATTTTCTCATTGAATTCTTTGATTCCTGTTGAAGTGCTTCCTGAAACAAGAAGATCATCTACACACACACCTCCACATAACTTCAAAGAGTTCTTTATATTGAAATATATAGCTGGTTCTTGAATGCTACGAGTCAAACTAATGTCAATTGGACTCTTGTCCAACTTGGAATACCAGGCTCGAGGTGCCTATTTCAAACTATACAAGGCTTTCTTTAATTCATATACCAATTGCTCTTTACCTGTCACTTCATATCCGTCTGGTTGCTCCACAAAGATGTCATCTTAGATTTCACCATTTAAGAAGGCCAATTTCACATCCAGATGGTGAACTTTGCATCCAAAATATGCTGAGATGGCAAGGGCTTTGATAGTCTCTAGCCTTTCAATAGGAGCAAATACATCAATGAATCCATACCATACCTTTGTGCATACCCTTTTTACAACCAACTGGGATTTATGCTTGATGATTTTTCCATCAGCATTCCATTTGATCTTGAACACCCATTTCAGATCAATTGGCTTGCAAGATTCAAGAGGAGTGACCAACATCCAAGTCTCATTTCTCAAAAGTTGATACAATTCCTCATCCGTAGCAACCTTCCATGATTTATCTTTCAAAGCTTCAAGCACATTCACTAGTTCTTCTTTAGCGAGATGAAATACTGCGTTCTTATTTACTTGTCTAGTTTCTTCATATAATCAGGAGATATCCTTAAATTTATTCGATTGACTACTCATAGTGGAGGAAGTCGTCCAGGATGAAGTTGGTTGGCTGCTCGAACTCTCTAGTTCTTGAGCTTCAGTTTCTACTATTGTGGAGTGCTTAGAGTTGACTTGGTCAATACCAATATTAAATGTAATTTTAGAGTAAACAATACTTGTTTTTGAATATTGATAGGAATTTTCTCCATTCCGGCTCTTCTCCTCCTCAAAAACAACATCCCCAGTGAAGTGAATTCCCCAAAAATAGGATCATATGCTTTGTAGCCCTTTCTTCCTTTCTCATATCCTGTAAAGATCATAGGATATATGCGATCATGGAGTTTCTTTAAATTCTTACCAAGAATTTTGACATGAAAAATGCTTCCAAAGACTATAAAAGGATCTTCTAGAGGCTTTCTCTTTGTCTAGACTTCATATGGTGTTTTTCCTTCTAAAATTCTAGTTGGGGCTCTATTTAAAAAATAAACAACTATATCTATGGCCTCTCCCCATAAAACTTTAGGAAGATTCTTGGATTTCAACATGGATCCATTTCCAAGATTGTCTTGTTTCTTCTTTCAACCACTCCATTTTGGTGAGGAGTGTAATGTGCAGAATAATGCATCTTGATGTCTTTATTTATAAAGAAAGAAGTAAATTCATTAGAAAAAAATTCTCCTCCATTATCTATCCTTAAACACCCAATCTTTAGTGTTTTTTCTGCCTCTGCAAAGTCTTGAAACTTCTAAAAGCCTTAAATGCATCAGATTTTGCTTTTAGCATAGAGACCCACATCATCCTTGTGCATTCATCCACAAGTAAAAGAAAGTATGTGTTTTCCACCCAATGATTCCTGATCCAATGGTCCACAGAGGTCACCATGAAATAGTTCTAGAGAAATTGGGACACTATAAGCTGATGATATTAGGAATGGTGTTCTCACTTGCTTTGAGAAGACACAACTCGAACATAATTCATCATTCCTTTCTATCTTTGGAAGGCTTTTGACCATTTCTTGAGATAAAAGCCGTTTGAGAGAGGTAAAGTTTAGATGACTATACTTCTGCCATATCCATGAAATGTTTTTGCTCAAATGAAGATGAATTCTATATAAGATCCAATTTTAATGGATAATGTCTTCATGGAGTTCATTGAACCTTGGTCAGCAGCACACCCCTCTGATCATGAATGATTAGGCATCCTTTTGTGCAAATGGGTGTTATAACCTTCTTCATCCAATCTCCCAAGGCTTAACATATTAGCCCTTAAAAATGGTGTATATAATACATTCTATAGAGTGAGATGAATTTTTTTTAAAGAGCTTCTAAAAGCTTCTAAGGAGCTCTATAAAAGGAGGAGCTCATCCTAAGCTTGGAGGAACCTTAAGGAAGCAACCCAAGAGCATCCTAAGGGAGTGAAAAACCTTGTGAAGGAAGGGTCAAGCTACTTGAATTGTTGGAGAAAAGAGAGGGGGCAACATAGCATCTTTGAAAGAAGCTTTGTAAGGGGTTGACACTAAGTGTTGCTATTTTTTTTGGTTAGTTCCTTTGGTAAACCTTTTCTCTTTCCTCCTTTTATCTTAGCTGTTTTGGACGTCTACTGTGAAAAATTTTCATCGTATTTAAGAGGTTATTTTTCTCCAATTTGATGGTGGGCTTTATCTAATATCTGTTAGGTCTAATCTCTATTTGGTTGACATAGCGTGGATTAATTTCATAAAATTGGTAAGTTTGGATTTATTGTTTACACGAATCGGTGTGCAATTAATGACCACATCGAATTGTATCACGTCGATGAGTCCACTAGTTTAACCAACTTACGCTGCTTGAACCGCCTTCGCACTCCACCAACAGTCGTTAGCATGTTTGTCGCTGTGTGCTCCTTCAGATCTAGCTACAGCCATGGTTTACTTGCTGGTTTGTGTTCGCGACAATCTTCCATACACTTTGGTTTTGGCAAGTGTTGGTATAGGTAACATTAATTTGCTTTATGATTTTCTTGTCTCGAGTTCTCTCCAAAAACACTTTGACAGTATTTCTTTCTTTACCTTCTATTTTGATAAGTTTTGCTTTAATTTATTTAAAATAAATTAGGAATATCCCTTTAAAACCCTAGTTAAAATCTGTTTACATAATCCATTGCCTTTATTTTAGTAAATATTCAAAATTTCCAATCATATAAATTGATTGAGAAATTCATTAACTTA
This sequence comes from Lemna minuta, assembly GCA_024174645.1. Lineage (NCBI taxonomy): Eukaryota > Viridiplantae > Streptophyta > Magnoliopsida > Alismatales > Araceae > Lemna > Lemna minuta. Next base: position 19,369,565 of record CM044109.1, on the reverse strand, counting down.
TTCCTTGCTATGTGTAGATATTGATGGGATTTGAGGTCGATAACTTTTCCGAAATTTTGATCAAAACATCAAATGCAACGGAAAAATATTGAATTAGACATTCAAAATACCGAGCCACCAAGAACAAATGATCCTATCATCTAGTATGTATGAGAAAACATACTTACATGGATTCCTTGAAGGAGTTCTTGAAGCTATTCAAGTGTCTAGCCTCTAGCGGTATCCACACGGTCTCCGGATGGTTGGATCTCCTCTTCAAAGCTCTTCACCAAGAGAGAAAGAGAAGAAGGGAGAGAATTCCCACAAGGCTTGCATGGGCACCTTAAGTTGTGGTCGTTCTCCCCCTATTTATAGACATTTGGAATGAGGTTTTTTCCATAAAAACCCTCATAATTATGTCTATATCCACCAACATCCATAAACGTTATGTGTGTGACCCTCTAGGTCCATATATCTCACTAGTTAATAACTCTATAGACCAAATAACACCTTATTGGTCAACCTTAATTAATTATCCACATCCACATATAGATTAATTAATCAAGGATCGATTTAACCCAATCGATAGGTTGAATTGCCAGCCCGTTGGGTGCCAAGCTACACCACATACTCTAGGAGATATGGAGTATGTAAGAACTCACTTATGGAACCTTCCCGTCATTAATTACCATGTATATATAATCCTTCATCCACATTAGACTCATGAATGACTTAGGGTATGGTCAACTGTCAAACCCTAATCGGTCACTTAAGTTAGTACTGATGCGTTGTAGAAATCATCGAGAACTCCTTCTTCGATATTTCTACTAACTTGGCCAAGGATTTCATCGCATCTCATTCCTTTGAGTCAATCTCCTCAAATACCGAGGGTGGATGATCCCATCTTGACCACACAATCATCTTCGTGGACTTCATGTGGTATCCAATATATGACGTTTTAGATATCCCGTGGCTAGGGATTCGTAAGTCATAATCAAAACACGATCATCCATCCACAAGATGTCTTTGGTGTCTCAAGTCAAAGGACCACATACACAATCATGACATGAATCAACCTGATTGACAGTTAGGTATAATACCATTCAAGGATTCATACGGATCAATTCACTGAACTCTTTCTCCAAAGAGCACCCACTATCTATCCTTAGTGTCTCCACACCGATGGCTATAGGATCGACCATACTCATCATATGAGATGGATTAGATAGTGCCATTCTTTCCGGATAATTCGATGTCCTTCTCGAATATCCCACGAATAGGAATGTTTAGAACATATGTTTGAAGACTAGTGATCACTATATTATGATCTCATCATAATTCACTTAGTCATTACATATGCCCATGGACTTCATTACAATCATCACACAAGAATGACAATGAAAAAATTTCATTTCAATGAACATCAACAAGATACATGAAAGTGTGATTGGCTTATAGGTCACATAATATCCATCAATCTCCCACTTGGACTAAAGCCAATTGCCCTTGAACAACAACCCCATAGTTGTGCAATGACGCTAAAAAACTTCTTGAGCTAAAGGCTTAGTCAGTGGATCTGCAACATTGTCGGTTGATGGAACTCTTTCCACCACTACATCTCCTTTAGCGACGATCTCCCTAATCAAGTGAAAGCGCCTCAGAATGTGCTTAGACTTCTGATGAGACCTTGGTTCTTTCGCTTGTGCTATTGCACCATGATTGTCACACAACAATGGAATATGGTATGGGATCGTAGGGACGACGCCAAGGTCTGTGATGAACTTCTTCAACCAGACTGCTTCCTTGGTGGCATTACTCGCGGCAATATACTCAGCCTCTGTCGTCGAATCTGCAGTGGTGGGATGCTTGGAACTCTTCCAAGACACTGCTCCCCCATTCAAAGTGAACAGGAATCCAGATGTAGATCTACTATCATCTGGGTCTGACTGAAAACTCGAGTCAGTGTAACCCTGGAGCTTAAGCTCGTCTCCCCCAAAGACCCAAAATAAATCCTTAGTCCTTCTTAAGTACTTAAGGATGCATTTCACGGCTTCCTAATGACTCTCACCTGGGTTAGCCTGAAATCTGCTCGTAAAACTTAGAGCAAATGCCATATCTGGTCTTGTACATAGCATAGCGTACATGATGGATCCAATCGCCGAGGCATACGAGATCTTCTCCATGAGCGCTCTATCTTCAAGAGTCTTAGACGAATGCTCCTTTAGATATCTAAACTCCATGTCTCATCGGTATGAAACCTCTCTTGGAGTTCTCCATGCCAAGCCTTTTGACAATGGTGTCTATGTACATGGATTGGGATAAGCCAAGCAACCTCCTCGATCTATCTCTATAGATACGTATTCCCAATATGTAGGTTGCTTCTCCCAAATCCTTCATGGAGAAGTTCTTTGACAGCCATGCCTTCACGGATGATAACATACCTACATCATTCCCAATGAGTAGGATGTCATCCACATAAAGGACAAGAAAAGTGATCGCGCTCCCACTGATCTTCTTGTACACACAAGGTTCGTCTTCATTCTTAATGAAGTCATAAGATCTGATCGCCTCATCAAATCTCATATTCCAACTCCAAGATGCTTGCTTCAATCCATAAGTGGATCTCTGTAACCTGCACACCTTTTTCTGGAAACTCCTTGGATGTATACCCTCAGGTTGTATCATATACACCTCTTCCTCAAGAGTTCTATTGAGGAAGGTGGTTTTTCACATCCATTTGCCAGACCTCATAGTCATAGTGTGCAGCTATGGCGAGAAGAATCCTGATTGACTTGATCATAGCAACTCGTGAGAAGGTTTCGTCATAGTCAACTCCTTATCTTTGACGATAACCCTTCGCCACCAACTTTGCCTTGAAGGTGTCAATCTGTCCATCAGCACCGATCTTCTTCTTGAAGATCCACTTACACCCAATGGGTACTATACCCTCAGGATAGTCGACCAAGTACCATACTTGGTTCTGATGCATGAACTGGATGTCTGAATCCATTGCTTCTCGCCATTTCTTAGAGTTGGAATCATGTACCGCTTCATTGTAGGTTAAAGGATCACTATCCTGTAAGTGGAGAGTATCGACATCATCCGTTACGATATATCCTACATATCGATCTGGTTCTCTTGGTACTCTACCAGTCCTATGCGGTGCCTCTGTGTGTACTTGAAGATTTTCGGGGACTGAGTTCTCATTTAATGAGATAGCATTTGTGTTCGAATCTGGAACTTCTTTCAGCACTACTTTACTCCCACTATCTCTTCTCAAGAGATAATCATTTTCTAATAAGATGGCCCTTTTTGTAACAAATATCGATTGTTCTTCAGGGCGGTAAAAGTAGTATCTAATCGTCTCTTTTGGATATCCCACAAATTTACACAACTCAGTCCTCGACTCTAGCTTATCTGTATCATGTTTCTTAACATGAGTAGGACAACCCCATACTCTAAAGTAAGAGTAGTCCGGCTTCTTCCCTTTCCATATCTCATATGGAGTAGAAGCTACTGATTTGCTAGGTAAGACGTTAAGGACACGCGCAGCTGTCTCAAGCGCATATCCCCAAAGGGATATTGGAAGTTTTGAGAAACTCATCATAGATCGCACCATGTCCAACAAGGTACGATTCTCCTCTCCGAAACACCATTCATCTGAGGTGTGTAAGGAGGAGTCAATTGAGCTAGGATACCATTATCCTTAAGGAACTGTTTGAACTCTGTTCTTAAGTATTCACCTCCTCGATCTAATCGAAGAGTCTTGATACTCTTTCCAGATTGTTTCTCCACTTCATTCTTAAACTCCCTGAATTTCTCAAAGGCTTCGGACTTATACCTCATAAGGTATACCCATCCAAACCTAGATAAATCATCAGTAAAAGTGATGAAGTAGAAACTGCCACTTCTGGCTTGGACAGGCATCGGACCTCATACATCAGAATGTATTAGCTCCAAGATACCCTTGGCTCGTTCTCCAATCCCTGAGAATGGAGATTTGGGTAATTTACCCATAATGCAAGATTCACATGTTGCAAATGATTCATAATCAAATGCTCCCAAGTATGCATCTTTATGCAACTTTTGTAATCTTCCATCACCAACATGCCCAAGTAGGCTTAATTCACACCCTGTTTACTCTTCTTAAGAGCAACATCCATTTGGAGATTATAAGAAGAAACATCAATCAGATATAAACCATTGACTAATGATGCCGTAACAACCAATTTACTTCCCAAGTAAATAGAACAACACTTGTCCTTAATAATCAAGGTATATCCGATCTTGTCCAAACAAGAAACTGAAATGATGTTCTTAACTATGCTAGGAACATAATGACATTCTTCTAAATAAAGATAATCTCCGGATGGTAGCTTGAGGTTCACAACCCCTAGCGCCACAGCCGCAACTCTTGTGCTGTTTCTCATCCTCAGTTCCACCTCGCCTTTTCTCAGCTTTCGTTTACTTTTCAACCTTTGCGAATCATTGCAGATGTGAGAAGTACATCCAGTATCTAATACCCAAGATGCAAAATCTCTATAAGACAAATAAGTATCTATCATATAGATACCTGGAGCATCACCATGCTTCTACTGAGCTTTCTCGTTGAGGTACTTTTTACAGTTCCTCTTCCAATGTCCTTTCACGCCATAGTAGAAACACGTTCCCTTGTCATCACCGTCCTTCCTTGTCAAAGTTGCTTTCAGTTGCTTCTTCCTTTTGCCCCTCTTGGAGGCAAAATTTACCTTCCTCTTCTTGTTGGTCCCACCAACAAAGAGGACTTGGGGCTTTTCCTTCTAAAGGTTCCCCTCGGCAGTAGTAAGCATGTTCAGCGCTCAAACTTAAGTAAGATCTTTAAGTTCCTGAGCCAATCAATGAAGTTCGGCTAGTCAAACGGTTGGCATTCATAATGCCACGAAGAGGGTTAGTGGACGACATCTTTGCCTCTTAGGAGATGAATAAGAATTAAAGATTAATTCTTTGCAGATCTTGTTCCCACTAAAATTAAGCAATTCACACAACCCTCATGTGCATGAAAAGGGAGAACCGACAATCTCCTAGTGGGGATCAGAATCTCAACAACTATATTATGACCTGGAGCGACTCCACCAATCGCAATATATTGTTGAGCACTCATCTCATGAGACTTACAACATTTGTAATATCTGATCATACTTCAGTCCTCGACGCTCATGTGGCCTGGAGCGACTCCACCAACCACTGAGTTTGGTCTAGGCGGTACCCTTGTTACTTGACGGGAATAGATTTGTGAGTAGTCCTGGAGCGACTCCACCAAACTAAACGGTTCCTCTACCCCGGCCTTGTGTCATACACTAGTTCTTAGTTCCTCATCTTCAATAAGCGGGCCTGGAGCGACTCCACCAACCCAACTTAAGGTGACATGGATACTAAGGCTATAACAAAGGAGGACCACGCGTGAGTTCGTAACTCTTGCGTTTCAGCCTAGATTTTAATATGTGAGGGGTTTTATATTTTATCGGGCCTCTTGGGTAGGGTACATTATGGTTATCTATATAACCATACCCAAGGATATGATTATCCCAATAATCATATACATATATCATATATATGTCATATGTGATGTTATATTAATAAACCAAAACATATAAATAGGGGATCCTATAATAGGTCCATCTATGTTCTTGGTTTCACATTCAATTTAATAACATCACAATTAAATAAATAAATTTAATTCACTGCAAAAATTAATCACATTAAAGTTTTGCAAATAAACATGACAGTCATGCATAATAATAAGGAAATAATCATTTAAACACTTTAAAATGATTTATGGAATTTTTCTCAATTTAAAATAATTGAACTCTTAAATTATTCAATTAACTAAATCCCAAAATAAATAAAAAATTGAATTAAATGACATCAAAATTCATAAAAATATTTTATTTGAGTCAATAAATCAATTTTCTATTTTTCCTGATTTTTTTAGAATTTTTCTAGAATTTTTAACATTTAAAAATAATAAAAGGTTTTTGAAAAATCTCATTTTTCAATTTTTATTTATTTACTTAATATTATTACTATTATTCTAATTGATCAGATCAATTAAAAACAGATAAGGAATAATAAAAATAACGGTTTGATCTTATTTAAAATAACGGAATAATACAAATAACAGTTTGATCTTATCATAAAAGTCCACTCGTTTAACCACCTTACGCTGCTTGAACTGCCTTCGCACTCCACCAACGGTCGTTAGCATGTTTGCCGCTGTGTGCACCTTTAGATCTAGCTACAACCATTGTTTACTTGCTGGTTTGTGTTCACGACAATCTTCCATGCACTTTGGTTTTGGCAAGTGTTGGTATAGGTAACATAAATTTGCTTCCATTTTCAAATATAGTTGGAAGATCCAACTGGGAAAATAAGTTGATCGTGACTTATTAATAATTGATAAGCCCATATATCTTAATGTATGTATTTAATTTATTCGGACCTATGATTTTCTTGTCCTGAGTTCTCTCCAAGAACACTTTGACAATATTTCTTTCTTTACCTTCTATTTTGATAAGTTTTGCTTTAATTTATTTAAAATAAATTAGGAATATCCCTTTACAACCCTAGTTAAAATCTGTTTACGTAATCCATTGCCTTTATTTTAGTAAATATTCAACATTCCAATTATACAAATTGAATGAGAAATTCATTAAGTCATTCCTTGCTACGTGTAGATATGACCCTTATTGGACATGTGCTTTGAAAGAAATTATAAATTTGGTGTACAAACAAGAAGAATTGCATGTTCCATTATAAGATCGATGAAGTAGGCGTATCTTTGCATTGAAGCCCATAGCCTACTGCCTAGACAGACGTTGTGCGTGTAGACTAACCGTTCTGCGCGCTTATATGAACTTGAGAGTGGACACTTTGTTAAAAAAAGCAAAATCATTGTATTTATTGGTAGGATTGCAATCGGTTACAGTGTGGTGAGCGGTCAACACACGCACCGGTGAAACAGGCCATTACATCTGCATGGATGCTGGCGATTTATTATACTGGGCATTTGAGCTTGCGGTATCCGGGGGTGGGGGGCTGAAGGGATGCTCAGCAGTCGATGCGGATGCTCGAAAAGGGATGGCTGCGGCAGTAACGGCTCTGAGATGTCAGGGTTAGTCCACTGCGGCCATGGCAGTTAGCGGAGCTGTAGAAGCTGGCCGTCAGGCCCTCGCTGAAGGTAAAGTCGAAGCCTCCCTTGTAGCCGGCCAGGTTGAAGCAGCCGCAGCCGCGCACAAACTTTGATTGGCCAGCGCAGCCAGGGCCGGAGAAGGCCGTCAGTGTGCTGGCGGAGGCGGGGCCGACCACCAAGGTGACGAAGAGGAGGGCAAGAAGGGCGGCGGCAGAGCGGGAATTGTTGGCCATTGGGGGCAAGGAGAGGAGAGGGGAAGGAAGAGAGTGCCTTGGGAGGGGTGTGGGATAGACTCCTTTGGGTTTGATGTCTCGGCCCTCGTCAGAGCCGTGCATTTATAGGAGGGTGGGAGCCGGCCCTAAGGGTGCTCCAAGAGAAGCACAACTTTGACTTGCCGGCTGCTACGCTGTTGAACTCCCTCAGTTGCTATTCAGTTCACTGGTTCTCTCTTTTTTCCTTTGCTTCTGTCTTTCACAGACGCCCTTCTTTGACCGGTCCCAGCGATGGATTGACGAGGCGAATCCCACACCCCTCCCAAATGGTCATTTCTATCGGTCCACGTACAATGGGTAGTTGCTGTTTCCTTCTTCTCGGTGACTCGGTCTATTATTTTATATCTCTTTTCTCTCTCCACCTCCTTCTCGACTCGGACTCCGTTTTTCTTCCTTATTTCCGCCTCTCCCTCTATCTTTCCCTGCCTTTTCTCTCTCCGCCATTATGTCCTCTCTCTCTCTTCCCCCTCCATTATTCTCCATTTCTCAACTTTCTCCGGCTGCTAAGCCTTATCTCTCCCGTTCCATCTCTTATCTGGGTCCTTCTTTCGCTGATCTCTCAAGCACTGTTTCTCTCTCTGAATTCTCCGTCTTCTATTTCCTTGGCTAGATTTTTAAAATTCTCTCTTTCTAATAGCCGCCACCTGCCCCCCCCCCCCCTTCTCTCTCTGTCGCCCTTTCTTCTCTCTTTCGATCTCTTTCTTCCCTCTTCGTCTCTCACGCTTCCTCCTATCGCTACTTTTCTCTATCTTTTCAGTCCATCTCGGCCACCTTCTTCGTTCAATTATCGCTCTTCCCTGTTTCCGTCGCTTCTTCCGCTATCTCAATTCGCGTGCTCCATCTATTTCCTCCTTTTATACTCCCGCTTTCTCGCTCGCCTCCTCCATCTTCTCTCTTCCGGTTTTGCTTTCTCGTTCCGGCTCTTTTTCATCTCCGTCTCTTCTCTCCGTATCATTATCGCTGCTTTATTCCCATTGCCTTCCCATCCTCTTCCCGGAGAAAGAGGATCGGACGAATCCGCTGCCCTGTGCATTCTTCTTGTTTGAAATGAGAGAAATGAAGTGAATCTAGAGAGGGAAAGAGAAGAAGAAGATAGAGGTGAGAGATGGACTTTAGGCAGATAGAAGAAAAGGTAAATCACTGCAATATGGTTGACGATAATGTACATGGTATTTATACAGTGAATGTAACGGTAAAGCTGTTACGTTACGGATATTACAAACTGATAGCGGTGTGTTATGATGTGACATGAGGACCGTTGGACGGTTGACTGGTCAAGCAATCTCTTTGTTCCTTTACACTCCCCCGCAAGCTGATATAACGAATCATCGTGTCCACGGCGACGTATATGACGAATCATCAATCACCTTCTTGATGCAACCCTTTTTTTTACTGCAAACTTCACCCTCTGGTGCGCTAGTCATATACGTCACCGTGATATCCATTATTTGGACTGGATAAAGCTTTTCTTATGCAGCCTTTTTTTACCGTAACCTTCCTCTCTGGTGCACTAGCCATATACGTCACCGTGATATCCATTATTTGGAGTCGATAAGGCTTCTTTCAGTGAAGAAGAAGTACGCACCCCTTCGAAGGATTTCAGAAAAGCCCACTTTGATGTGATCTTCCAGAATATTTATCTCAACTGTATACGAGAAACAGTTTACTGCGTGATAGAACTAGCGTTGAGACGACACAATCAAGCGTCTTTTTCGAGGCCTGGGCAACCTAAACCTCCGAGGTAAACTGCTACTTAAGCTCGGGCGCCGCGTTACGGGTAGAATGGTCAATCGTGAATCCAACAGCACAATGCCTCGAGAAGTTGGCCAGAATAAAACCTTTGCGGTTCCTGACAGTCATATTTTGAAGGCGGAATATACTAACGGCCTTTTTCGATTAAGACTTTCTTTCCTCACTTGGTGTTTCCCAGGGCAGCGGACGAATCCGCCGCCCTGTCCATTCTTTTAACCTATGATCCTCAATGTCCTGTGTTTAGGCGATAGTCCGATGATAAATAATACGGCTGCTTTAAAAGTTCCCTTGTCTTTGCCCGTTCAGAACCGAATAGTCTCTATCTCACGGGTAAATCAACGGGAGGAAACCGTTATGTGTATTATAATATGTTACACTGCTCATTTATGACGGCTGCTAAGGACTCGAGCCTGGAATCAATTTAAAAAATGCAGAACAAAAGGCACAAAAACAAAACATTCTCCATCCAGTCCATCCCTAATCTGAATTATTAAGCCTGGATGTTTGAAAATAGATAGCTAGTATGAGGATTTATTTGAGGCAATCAGAGAGAGAGAGAGAGAGATAAAATAGGCAAATAAATTCATGATTTAATGAAGAAAACTGAATTAAAAGGGTGTTATATATGAAAAATATGGATAGTTAAATTATCTTCATATTCAAGGTTTTCAGACTTTTCTTGAAATTTTTAAAATTCATTCAATTTTAGAAGTATTTTGAGAGTTAAAAGGTAAAACCTTGGTTTTGTCATTGATGTGGTAATTGTGCCATATGAAAACATGCAAATAAGTAAGCATGATAGAGGGAGCCCCCATGCAATGTGAGGTGGCAAAAGACTTTCCTGTGAACGAACATCAAAACGCTTCAAATGAGTTTTTTTCTAAACCCATATCTTCTCACCACATTTTTTTGTATCTTTTTTTCATGTCATGCTTTATATTCTTGTCATCTTTTTCATGAGAATGATAATTTCATTCATAATCAACATTTAAACATGATAAATGATGCATGAATGTGACTTTATATTTTTAGAGTTATCAGGTATCGCCCTCTCCTCATTGGTAGTCGTGAGCTTCATTAGGTTTTTCGTCTAGGTGAAAGAAAATTAAACTTAGCGCTTCTTGGGAAGCACCCCAAGATTATCTCACTTTTGTTTTTTTCTTTTTTTGTACCTTTTTTTGTTCATATTTTTTTGCAGCCGTCAAGAAGAACTATATTATGAGGCACGAGCACGCACAAAAAATCCGATGAACGAGCATCAAAATGCTTCAAATGAGTTTTTCTAAACCTTTTCTTCTCACCACATTTTTGTATCTTCTTTATGCCACGCTTGATATTCTTGTCATCTTTTCATGAGTATGATAATTTCATCCAGGGCAATAAAGAGTTTTAGTTGGGGGTGAGGATTTAGATAAAAACTTAACAATTTTTCAAAAATTTTGAAATTCTACATTCTAAAAGCTCCTATTTTTTGAAGTTTTACCACTCTACCCCACCTTAAAAGTCTTGGCATTTAGAGATATTATCTACTAGAGATGTAGAAGTGAGGGTCTTGTAGCCTGTATGATTACATTTTGAGTAGTAAAGCTAAGTGATCTAGAGATATCATGGGATTATTTTTAGCGGTTGACTTCTTTGGGGTCGGGTATCTAAAGGGCACCGAGAAAAAAATGAGTTATCAGAAGGTTGAAGTGCTATGAGATTTGAATGGAGAGATTTTGAGTGAAGTTTACACAAAATTCCTATCCCCTACCTTACATCAACCAAACTTACTTAGTGTGGGAATTCCTTGCTTCTGAACTTCCCCTTAAAAGAGTGCAAATGAGCCGTAATATTTTATGTACCTATCTTTCCTTAGGTACGAGAGAGGTACCAAGGCATATGGATGTTTTGATCCTACCATACACAAATTATATCTGAGTCATGATGTGATTTTTGAATAGGGCTGAAAGTGAAACTTTGTAGAGGGGATAATTGAGTGAAGTTATCATTTCTAATGAGCCTATCATTTCAAGTGTTGACTTTGGACATGAAAGTCCAACAAAAGAGGTTGGTGAAAGCATAGTTAGACTTGAACATCCGGTTCTAAAGGAGGCCTCAAATTGAGGCATGGTTAAAAGGCAAGCAACATCATATATTCATGGAGGGACAAGAAGATTCCAATTGGTCTAATCTCTATACAAGGATACTGATCTGATTGAGTGCTTCATTTCCTTTGAAGATCTGGAGGAGCCCTTTCGCGCGCGGATCTATCTGCTTATCTTAATTTTTTTTTATGAACTTTTGACCCGCACGTGTTTAAGCGGGTCCTCGCTTATTTCCCTCTAGATTTTAGGCTTCCGGGTGGGTTCTTCCCTTTTCCGGATCCCATTCGTGAAGCCCTTTCTCTTTGAGAACCTTTATTTTTTATGAGTATTTTAGTTTTTGGGTTGTGGGCCTCAAGTGGGCCCTTTCCCCTCTCGGCCCATTTTGGGCTCTATAAGAGGGGAAGGGACCCCCCCACAAACCTAGGAGTCATTTGAGAAAAGAAAGAAGTCTCCTCCATCTCGACTGGCTGTCACAGAACACTGGGGAAGGAGTCCAACCGCCGTTGCCGCCACCACCGCCGCATGCCTCCGTGCCGCTGCCGCCGCCACCGCGACGAATACCGCCGCCACTCCTTGCCCCGCCCACGAGTACTACACCATTGCCGCCGCTGCCCTTGCATTGCCGCCACTGCCGCCGCTGCCCTTGCACTGCCGCCACCGCCCCTCTTGCACCGTCGTCGCCGCTGCCCTAGCGATGCCGCGCTGCTGCCCTCGCGTTGTTGCGCCGCTGCCCTCACGCTGCCGCCGCCGCTGCCCTCACGTTGCTGACACCATCCCGTCCCCCCCCAGCTCCGCGCATCTCCTCTAGCTTCACCTCCTGCAGTGCATCAATGAAGACATTTAATGTGCGGCCGGAGATTCAAGATGAAGTTAATGCTTCCGAGGATACTCCATTGACTCTAAATGTCAATGACTTCGTCTGGACAGACCCTGCAAACGTCCATAATGAAGATGATGAAGAGGACTCTGGGGAGGATGAGGACGGCGAGTCGTCCGAGGACGATTTGGTGCCTGATGAAGACACCCAGGAGCCTGTTCACGATGATACCCTTCATTCCAGCTTTCCGTCGTCTCCGCCGCTACATCCATCCATCTATCTGAGCGACATAGTGGAGAAGGTACGTATTCTCATTCGGGCAACTCGTATTGGCAGGCAATGCCAACGACTATACAAGACATTGCGTATAGAGGAGAAAGTGAGCACCAATGTCTTGCCGTTAGATTGCCCCACCAGATGGAATAGTACATTTGTGATGTTGGATGCCGCTCTTGATAAGCGGTGTGTTTTAGAAAAGGGGGTATCTCACTTTAAGACGAGGGGTAAGGAGACGAAGATCTCAGATGACGAGTGGACGGTCTTGGAGATTTTTCTTGACATACTACAGCCGTTTGCATTTGCGACAGAAAGTGTGTCAAGCAGCAGACACCAGACCATCAGCGACATCTTGACTATGGTAGAGGTATATAATGAACGTCATTTGACAGTCTTTGAAAGTCATTTCATATTTTGCCATTATCTCATTCGTACAATTTCCGTTTCAGGTCCTCATGAAGCACTTGACCGATATAGAGATGAAGAATAGAAGGTCAATGCTCTTTAGAGGTGTTGCGAGTCTGGACGCAGAAGACCGATCGAGTATACTTGTGGCGTGTAGACAAATGAAGTCCAAATTTGAAGACTATCGCCTACGCTTGACGAGAGAACCGGGTGATAACCTCTATCGCCATCCTAGATCCTCAACATAAGGGTAAGAACCTTACAGAGAGGGTGAAGTCTCAAACAGTGGCCTACATCAGAAGCCTCCTCCCTGACTCGCCACCGCAACCGTCCGCATCTCGCTCTACATCGTCCAAGCGTGCAAAAATAACACATCATGATTGGTACGGCTCTATTATTCGACCATCGGAGACACCTGGAGAGCTCGTCTTTGACAGCAGATAAGCAGTTAGATGCCTATTTGGAGGAGGCCGCGTGCAAAGATGGCAGCTCAGTTATTTCCTGGTGGGCACGTATCGGCCAAACATTGTATCCGGCACTGGCACCTATTGCACGTGAGCTCTTGTGCATTAGTGCAACAAGCGCTCCTGCTGAGCGTCTCTTCTCGCAGCTCGTGCAATTGTGAATTATAAGCGGAATCGCCTAGCGCCAAGAGTATTGAGACATTGGTTACAGTGAAGTGTTGGTTGAGAGGGCACAACACGACATGGTACGATGTTGTATTAGCGAGAGGACATGGACGAGGATGATTGACATCATTTTTGTACTTGTACTTGACACTTGTTGGTTTATTTTTATTACTTTCTTTTTACATTCCATGTCTTCTTAACTCATGCGATCGCATTTTTTCTTCCAATTTTTAATCTTTGATGCCCAATGACCGTATACTGGAAGTCCTAGTGATACTTGATCAATTTAAATTCATCTTTGATGATCTCAGGTATCAAATTTTTTCCTGGTTTCAAAACACAGTAGCTTTATTACCTCTTCTATTACGTGAAATTCAACGATCAATGCAGGTTAATTCAGTTCCATGTCTTGGACATTGTTGCAACTGCATCAGTTCTTCTTGGTGTTGCTCCTCCTCTTTCTCTTCCATCAAAATCTTCAACCAAGGTATCAGGTTTAATTCACATGATTTATTTATTATTTAATTTTAATTTTAATCTTCAACCAAGGTGCAGTAGTGATACTTGAAGTTCATGGAATCAAGGGTCTATTTCTTTGCCATCATCTTGTATTCTAAAATACAAGACCTCTTGAATTTTAAAATTTTATCTTTTTTGCTGATAAGATATCTGGTAATAATGAAAATTTAGTTAGATTACTAATTGTTAACGAATAAAATTGGATCCCATATTCAAGCTTGATGATGGAATAAGACTCTACATCCCTCGGTCTTTACCTCTCTCCTAGGACTCATCCCTAGGTCTTGTTCTTGATCGTGTCCCATTCTTCTCCTGAATGTCTTGATTCTCTCTCTGCTGAACAGATTTAGTTCTTCACTCCTCAGTCTTAATCATTCTATATATTCCTAATCTTCCAATTCTTACTTAAAATTTTTAACTCGCAGCGTTCAGGAAGGTAGATCCTGGTGTTTCCAAAATATTGTTCTATTGCCATCCAAAATATTAGTTTTGATTTTATGCCCAGAAACCTCACTAGAAATCTAAGTCATCTACAATTAGTAGTCACAATAATTTTATTTGTTCTAGAGGGAGAGAGAGGGAAAAAAGCTTAACTGTATCTGCTGCTGTGCAACCATAGGTTGATTACAATTTGGTTGTCCATGATTGCAATACAAATAGATTGATGATTTGGAGAATTTATTTAATCAAATAAATCATGAATTTTATGGTTCCCGGGTGAAGTTTTTAACTTTGGATTGCTTAGATTATTGCGGTTGATGTGAACTGTCCGAAATGCAGAGATTACGAGTCAAGAATTTACAAAAACAGGATTTTAGACCTTTGTACCCGTAGCAAATAATTCTAAGATTTTAAGGCGCGCATTTTTTGGAGATAGCTGGATTTTTAAATGACCCCACCCAACGAACCAGAGATCCGAAGTCGAGTGTTTAATTTCTGTATCGGAAAAATTAGGGCTAAGAAACCAGCATTTTAGATATCCACTCATTCTTACTCTCTCCCTCATTGTTCTTTTATCTAGCCTCGCCAATTTTTATCCATACCATTTGAAATGATCAGATGAATGTAAGAGATATCTCTCTCTCTCTCTCTATCTATCTTACCTTCATAGATTATCAAAACTTGTGAGTTACTATTGATCTTTTATTAATGCTAACATGTGAGGTAAATTCACCCAAATCTGTTGCCCTTTTTAAAATTACTTTCCTGAAATCTTCATTCTAATTATATAGACTGATGTTTCAGTATTCAGCTGCGGCCCATGAGGAGAGACAAAAGGCGAGGTATATTTAATTGTTGGCTTTCAATATATGCTTCCAGTATATAAATTGTATATTTAATAAATTATGTTTATGCACCCACTATATATATACATCGTCGGATCAGCAACTTCGTTAAAAAAATATTCAGATTTGTCTGTGCCATTCTAGCTATTTTTAATTTTACATACTTATTGAGAGCAAAGAAATATATATTTTTATCCGTTCTCATTGATTTTATCTCTAGAGAGAGAGAGAGTCCTGGGGTTTCGTATGGCCTTAACTCGGTCTCTTGCTGGGAGGGGTATAATTGTAAAGGACAAAATTTTTCCAAAATTTGACATCATCTCGAGCTTCGAAGCATGGCGCAGCAACAATAGGTATGAATACAATCTTTCTTCTCTCTAACTTTCCCATTTTTACCCTAAATAAGAAAAAAAGTCATCTGTGATTTTGTACTCTTGTATAGGTCCTTTATCTGGCTTTCAGATTCTTGTTAGAGGAGATGTTCTTGGCAGAAGTTGTGAAATTTCAAAATCCCAATTTAGTAAACTTTTAAAACAGGTATGTAGCAGTTTAAAATTTTTTAATCTTTCGCTAGAAAAGCAATATTCCTTCTTTTTGAGGTTTTGGGTGACATAATTCCTGTAACATATTTTCTCACTTTTGATTCATGTGATTATTTTTATGCCAAGAAATTTTTGATTCTTGGTCATCAGTTTTTGAAAGAAAAAAATTGGCGGCAAATAAAGTTTGAGTATCGGCAGAAAAAAATTGGCGGAAAATAGTCGTATTTTTTCTCTCTTGGTTCAGGTGACTGCTCATATTTCCTCTGTTGAGAATTTATTCGTCCAAGATGGTGCAATTGGTTCGTTTATGAAATCGGGGGCAAAAGTTCGTGTGATAAGTGATTGCCCATCTGCTGCACTTTCTCTCTCAAGGGTTTTATGGAAGATTCCTGATCGTTCTATATCTCGTGATTCGTCTCCTCTGATTGTTTACATTGCTTCCACAATAAGGTCATTTGAGCAGCCATGCTCTTGAATTAGGCAATGTGGCCAAGGGAATTGAATTAGGCAATGTGGCCAAGGGAATTGAATTAGGCAATGTGGCCAATGTCTCAACAATCGCAGTCGTCAGTTTTCTTACACTTTCTTTTCGGGATCTAATCTAAATTTTAGATGTATACATAGGGAAAGTCGTGTGCAATGAAAACTGCAAGCACGGTTTGGGGAGAGATCTTTTTTATTTACATAAGTAACAATTTTCTAAACAATTCGTCCTGTTGCTTCTCGTGGATTTTCATAACCCCGCTGTGCAAAAATGGGATAGGCATTTGAAATAGATGTCTGAGTTATTACATATATCGCGATTGATACAGAAAAAAATCGAGTAATCTGCTGCTTTACCCCCAAAAAGTATTTCTATTTTTCATGGTCCAATTATTATTATTGATCCCCAAATTTCTACAATAAATTAGGTAGGTAGCTAGTATAGTTCCCTATCCACAAGTCTGTCGTTGTACTGGAATACAAATACCTTAAATAAACAGGTAGTAGAAATACCTCAAATATCCACAAGTCTCTCTCTATCTCCCTGTCCCCCTTCTCATTCAAATTGGACCCATCTGAATTCGTTACACTTCTCTTTACCAACTCTTCCCACTCTAAAATTAAACCCGGCTTTAAGTGTTCTCTCTCTCTCTCGGTGTGGGGGTCTCTCTATTTATCTCTAAAAGGGTACCCATCTTAAAAGCCAAGCCTTTCTCTCTCTGGAATTGGATCCATCTGAAGTCCAAACCTGTCTCCCTCCCACTTCTCTCTCTCTCTCTCTCTCTCTCTCGCTACAGAGATAGCTTCTATTCCGGGCCGTAACTGCCCAATCAAAATCAGGATTTCGCCTAATGTATGAGGAACAGGAGGGAATCAATTTTGCTTTATCATTCAGAGCTTCAGATGGGCTAGCATCCTTGATGGAGCATCTGATTCGAGTCAAGCAGCAACATCGGCAACAAACGGCAATAGACGGCAACATTCGGCTACAAACGGCATATGGCAATGTTACCGTTTTTCGGCTTCACAGCCAAAAACGGCAACGTAGCCGATGCCACAAATCCGGCATCAGCACCTATTGCCGATGCCAGAAAAACGGCACCAGCACTTGGTGCCGGTGCCGGTGCCGTTTCTTAGATGCCGGGTGCCGTTAATTGCCGATGCCGCGTTTCGGCACCGTTTCCGGCAACGGCACCCGGCACCGTTGGAAATGGGCGAACCCTATCCTGCACCAGCTCCAATTCTCCCGATTTCCCCGTCCCCATCACCTACAGTCCTCTCCCTCTCTCCCCCCCCTTCCACAAACACCCCACTCTTCCCCTACCTGTGACACCATTTTCTTCTGCCCCCATCACCTGTTCTTGCCTCCATTATCGTCCGGACATCTCCCATCGTGACCGCCGGTCATCCCCTCCCTCACGAATTCCACTGAATTTCACCGTTTCCCACCACCCCCCAGTCTCCTGCCTCACTACCAAGCTTCCCTCCCCTCGCTCAGTCGCCCCTTTCCCTACCCTCTAGCGTCCAGCCAAATTTTTTCTAGCACCCAACCTCTCTCTATCTCTTCCCTATCGAACCCCTCCCGTCGCGAGGTCCCGTCATCTCCCTTCCGCTATCTCAGACAACCGACCAGAAACCTTGTCTTTCCCCAATTCCATCACTAGAATACATGCACCCTCGCCGCGACGCCACTCCCTCCCCATTTCACAATTTCGATCCCCTAGTCCAGGGCTTCCGACAATTCCGTCTCGAGATCTCCTATCCCTCTAATTCCATCGCCAACATTTCCTCCACTCTCCTTGAACGCCTTGCGAAATCCACCCCGAACCAATGCCCTCCACCACTCTTCTGATTTCGGAATTTCTCTCCCTCCTCCCCGTGATACCCCATTGAATCTCAATTTCCCTCGTCATCGTGACCTTACGTTCTTCCCCCACATCCATCGCCTGGCTGAATTCATTGCCCAGTTGAATTTGTCCCACCGCCCAGGCTTAATCATCCATCCCTGACCAGTTTTCCCACTCCCTCCACTCTTGGTTCATTCTCGAACATCGTGCGATCCTAACGGATGCCCTACCCTTGTCTCTCACTCTGCCTCCTCGCCTCTATCGAATTCTCTCTCTCTTGCTCCTTCCCCCCCCCCCTCTACGACAAATTCAACCCAACACTTGCCTGAATTTCCCACCAAACTCACGAATTCCTTGCGTGAATTCACTCCTCACAAATTCCCCTCCCTTCGCAAACTCCCATCACGAATTCACTCGCGAATTCAATCCCTCAAGAATTCCTTGCTCAGCTTGTTTCCTCCCATCGTCCTTCCATCGGTTCCCCCTTCCCAGCGCCTGGCTGAAATTCAGCCCCCCGTTTAACCTTCTTGGTGGCATACGACCCCCGTCTCCACCTAGGCATGACACTACGGCACCGGAGGAGCCGACAGTCACGTGCGTCCAACTCCCCTCAACTGGCAAAGACAAAGGATGCCGATTTCCACTCACCAAGTGAGGACTTCATCCTGCCACGACACATCACACCGGGCTCACGCGCACGTGGAATTATCTATCCTATCTTTTATTATGAACTTTCTTAGCCCGCACGTGTTTAAGTGGGCCTTTACATATTTTCTTCTTTCCCTTTTAGGCTTCCGATTGGGTTCCCCCCTTTTTAGAATCCCATTCGGGAAGCCTTTTCCCTTTGTGAACCTTTAATTTTCTATGAGCATGTTTAGGTGTGGGTTGTGGGCCTCAAGTGAGCCCTTTTCTCTCTCGGCCCATTATGTGCTCTATAAGAGGGGAAGGGACCCCCCCACAAACCCTAGCCATCATTTGAAGAAAGAAATGAGTGAACTTCCTCTCAAGTGGCTGCTCAAGGAAGATCGAGGAAGGAGACCAACCGCCGCCTCCGCCGCCGCCACCGCA
Source organism: Lemna minuta (assembly GCA_024174645.1). Taxonomy (NCBI): domain Eukaryota; kingdom Viridiplantae; phylum Streptophyta; class Magnoliopsida; order Alismatales; family Araceae; genus Lemna; species Lemna minuta. Next base: position 19,350,435 of record CM044109.1, on the reverse strand, counting down.
CTACCATGTGCCACCGCCGTGCCCGCCGCTGAGACCACCGCCTCCCCTTGGCTTGATCGCATGCTAGCCACGCGTAGCCATCCCTACGCAGCCTCCGCCACCACCGGATTGCTGTGCCACCACCCCTTTCCCTCCACGGACCCATTCTCCTTCCCCTCCATCTTCGTTTTCACCACCACTGTCACCCCTTCCCTCTGCTGCTCATCTTCCTCCTCCCCGGGAACCTGCATTTTCCCACTCCCGAGTCTCCCCTATTTCCTCCAGAAACCTCCCTCTCCCATTCCCCTCCTCCTCCATCCGCACGACCTCACCTCCCTCAACATCCCTCCTCCATCGCCGGACATCAATTCCCCCTCTCCCTGCACCCTCGCCACCTCTCCTACCAACCCCCTCTCTGAATGTCCCCCGAATCTCTGCCAGCCGCTCTTCAGATTCTTTCCCCAGCCCATTAGCAAAAAGTCAGATCCCATCTGCCAAATTTCCCCCTTGAACGCAAGCGCGACCTCCCTGCTCTCCCCTTCGTCTCTCTTCAGCACGCCCGTTCCTTCCCCCATCAACGCTGAGCCCTTCCTGCATTCCCCTCACCGACCTGCCCGCGCCGAACCTTCCTTCCCGTCCCTCAATCGCGCGCCTCTCTCTCTCTCTCTCACCGCCCAATCAATTCCCCTTCCACGGCTGAATTCAACTTCCCCTCACATCCACCCCACGTCCTTTGAATCCTCCGTCCCCACCGTTGATTCTGATCGAATTTCCCCCACCTCTCTCCTCAGCGACGTTTCGAATTCCTCTCTCTATCTCACAGATCCAGCCCGCGGAAAATTAATCGTCGCAAGACCCATCTCATCCTCTCACTCCCCGATCTCACCCCATACCTCGTTGGATATTCCTCGGTGAATTTCTAGTTCCGTCTACTTGTACCCTGTCTGAGAATCACGACTAAGGCCAACCAAATTAAGCTCCCCGCCCCCCCCCCCACACCGTAAACAACCTCACAACCCACCCATCCTCTCTCAACGCTCCTTCATCAACTTCGAATCGTCCCTGTCCATTTCCCATGCCAAAACCCCACGGCCACCATGAGCCCCCAATTCAGACGCCTCGTAGCACCCGTTCGTGGGCCGATTTCCTCCGTGCTTCACACAAGAATCCAGGACATTCCCATTGTGCTCCGTCAACTCCGAACGTCACTGAGTTTGTGTTATGCTGAACCCCCCCCTCGTGCCCGAATCCCTTCCGCGCCCTCTACAGCCTGGAAGTTTGGCCAGGTGGATCGACTTCAAGCATCCTGCCAAACCGACTTTCAGCGCACATCCCCTCCACTTGAGCTCGTGTTAACTTCTCTCGAATTGATTCCTCCTACGCCCCTGCCACCTACAACTACACCCACCGTGCCCAACGATTTGTGATTGAGCACCTGTCACGTCTCTGTATGCGCATCCGATCCACGTGGACACTCTCCTCTTCGCGCTGCCTGCCGGCTCCACTGTACATCTAGCTCGCTCGCCTGCGCATCCTACTTGCTCGTTTGTGCATTATGCTCGTGCTTCCTGCCTACCCGACCCCTTTCCGACCGTCCGTGTCACGTGAACCGCCTACCTCGTCGCGACCGTCCGTGTCACCTGTAATGGACTCTCCTCATCGGCACGCCTGCCTGCACTTACGTTTAAGCTAGAGGTCATACTTAGGGTCTAGGACTTGCCTACCCGTAGGCTAGGTTTGACCTGCTGAGAAAACTAAATGGTATGGTCGTTGAATACACACGATTTAGTGTCAAAACAAAGTCTTAAAGTTACTAATTTATGATTAATCAATATAATTAAAGAGTATAATGGTAATTAAGGGTCGAATCTATGGAGAATTAAGGGAAATTTGAGATATATCTTTGAAGTTCAGTCAAATTGGATGACAAATTAAGATTAGAAATTGGGCAGTTTTAGTATATTAAGAAAGATAACTCAATTGCAAATCCAGGGAATAAAAAATCAGGTGATTTGGATAAGAATTCGCTGAGTAATCGAAGTTTGAAAATGGGATTACCCAAGACCTTAAGAAAATTTGATTCTATCTTTGTGGTAGTGAATAGGTTTTCTAAAATGAGTCATTTCATCCCATGTTTTAAAACCTCCGATGCTTCTCACATTGCTAATCTTTTCTTTAAGGAAATTGTGAGACTTCATGGCATTCCCACTTCCATTTTATCTGATAGAGATGTTAGATTCATGTCTTATTTTTGGAAAACTTTATGGCATAAATTAAATACTAAGTTGAAGTATTCTACTGCCTACCATCCTCAAACCGATGGACAAACCGAAGTGGTTAATAGAACTATTGGTAACCTTTTAAGGTGTCTAATTCAAGATTACCAATCTAGTTGGGATGAACTTCTGCCTATCATTGAATTATCATATACTTGCTCACCAAATAGGTCCACTAAACTTAGTCCATTTCATGTTGTTTATGGTCATGTCCCTAAAAGACCTATTGACTTGCATTCCATTACTCATGAGTATCCCAAATAATTTTCAGCTGAATCATTCATTGAGCATGTTCATACCATTCATGACATTGTCTCAAAACAACTTGCATTATCATATGAGTCATATAAACTTACTGCTGATATCCATAAAAGATACAAAATTTTTAAAGAAGGTGATCTAGTAATGGTTAAGGTTCATCCCCATAGACTTCCTAAACTCTATTCTAAACTTCAACTCAAAAGCTATGGTCCTTTTCAAGTTCTTTCAAAAATTAATGACAATGCATATATTAGTGATATTCCTAATGATTGGGGCATTTCATGATATTTCTAATTTAAGTAGAATTTCATGAGAATTATGAAATACCTAATGACATGTTTTCATCTCCCCTCCCTCTTGAAAGTGAAAAATCTTCAAAACTCTCTTCTTTCTCCTAATCTTGTGTCTAATGTTGGACTGATTGATAAGATCATTGATCACTGAACTATTATCACTGATTCCAAAGAGGATGATTACGAATTTTTAGTACAATGGAAAGACAAACCAATAAGTGATGCCTCATGGATTACTTCTCATGATCTATTGTCTTATGCCCCTCTCTTGCATTCTGACTTTTTCTTAAATATGAAAGACACTTCCTCAAAGATGAAGTCTTCCAACCGTGGGGGAATTGATGGAGACTCACTTCAACAAATGAACACAAGGCCTCCTTTGAAACCAAGGTATAATTTAAGGAAGAGAACCCATCCTCAGTTGTAGCAACATGCCATTCTCTTCCTTATAAAAGAATTTGAGAAACTCACTATCAATGAAGTGAGTGAAAAGACACTCTCTAAGTCATTAAAAGAGAATGAAGATCCGATGGGAATTACTTTCCCTACTCTCCCCTTTATAAACTGATCTAAAGATTGACTTGGTCAAAAGAAATTAACTTTTATCCTTAGATACCTAGAATTCTTTGAATAGACCAAGTCAACCATCTTTTATCATTGAAATAGGTTCCTACTTCCCAAACCACCTCCACTACATGTTAGGTGCCTTATGTGAATATATGATCTCAAAAGAAGATAATAGGAACATCTTTGGTGTTATAATCCCTTTTCTTTGAAACCACCTTTAATTAAAATTGTAGGAGAGATCTACATGTCAATTACATATGGAAGAGCGCTATCTTCTTATTTTATTTCAAGACCAAGCTATTGCATGAGTAAACCCTGCATATATTTATTGGAGCTCATCACAGCATATACCAGAAGCCTTACAACTAAAAGACATTATCGTTAAGGGAAATCTTTATAAGGATAAGCCCTATTCCTCCTCCCTCCATGAATAAGTCCTTACCCTCGGTTGAAGCAAGAAAAGGACAACTGCTCTCCTTATTGTCACAAGGAAGATGAAGAGCTGTTCTGATATCTACTGATGATTCTCCAAAGACCCTCCTCATCTCAGTCATCAGCTGACATAAAACCGATGACGACTTATGAAAACACGGACAGAACCTGCGTCCGTTCCCGCCGATCATCAGTCGTGAAGTTCGATGAAGCGTGAAGATAAATTACCTTGATGACAAAGTCGATTTGTATGCATCAGACGTATCACCCGCTAGCTCACCTCGCCGCGAGAGAAAGTCCTACAACATCGGACACATCAAAGACAATTCCAAAAGCCAACGAACACAGTCAATCCTGAAGAATCCAAAGAACACTGTCACCTGGAGCCAAGCATATAACATGAAAAGGAAGCCATCACGAAGGATCACAGTCACGAAAGTAATATCAGCTTCTTGCCATGAGCAAATTCTCCACAGTTGAAGAGGAAAAGAAACTTATACTTCTTATCTTCCCGAGGGTAACGAAGATTGGAAGGATGAATCCAAGTCACCCGGTGCATCTTACTCTCACTGATGTGGGCCAGAGGAGATGTAGCGACTTACAAAGAAGAGACAGTCACGAGGAAGATAATTCCACTCCACACGTCTACTTCAGCTAAACGACAACACTACCTATCACTGAAGCGAACACACCCAACACCGGAGTTCTCTCTCTACTTCATCGGAGCAACTTTTAGCAGAAGAAAGAAAGCGAGATAAAATCACGGGAGATGACAACAGACCTTCAGTGAAAGTCAAAGATCGATACTAAATTCCAAGGAATGAATCTCACTCACCTCGACACATCCCGGCATTCTAGCATGCGGATGCGTGATCCACAGGCGACTCCAGCGACGATCCTTATAGTAAGCGTTGACTTACAGAAAATGATAAACCGACGGCCACGGAATCTCTCCACGGCACCACCATTACATGACAAAAGACCCACAAAGGAACTTCCTCGGGAGATTATTCTCATCATCATATCTTCAAGCGACACTCCCGAACTCCAACCACGACGACTTCCTGACATTATCCGCATCACCGACTTCATCACTGGCAAAACCGAAGCTCTAATTCTCTTGAAGACGCCACCTCTCTGTCAACGACTATTACGACTACACGTACCTTCGTATGTGAGATGATGTCGTCACGTCGAAGCCTGCAATTATTCACGTCGACGGGTCAAACTACCGTAACTGCCTCTTTCGACTGAGACGCATCCTTTCACATTATTTTCTCTTCCCCTATTCTATAAAAGAGAAAACGTACAATGAAAATGCAATTTTTTTTTAATGAAATGGTTCGTTGGTTTTCAAGGTTACTCCTGTGTTCATCGCGTTACCATCGTGCCCATCCATTCCTCCTACTCCATACTCATTTCCGAGTTCTATCCTCCTATCATTCCTCCCTCATTTGCTGTCCTCTTTCATCTATCTCTAAGTACCAATCATCAGAGGAATCATCGTGATCGTGTAGAGAGCTTCGAGAGCATCTACTTCACGTCGTTACTAGGCATCATCCTCACTCTCTTCCACGTGATTGATAGTTAAGTCCCAATATCGTCAGTCCAGCATTAGATTCTTCTATTTCTCCAATCTTTCTTTATAATTATTATCCTTACCTCTCTTAACTCTCATCACTACCTTCTTAATAGTCTCCACGCTAATCTATCTCATCACATATATCCTTTTGTCCTTTTCCATCCTTTCATTGTCTTTATGATTATCACCCTCATTATCGCCATTATCCTCTCTTATTTCCGAAAATATCTACACATCATCTTCATTGGATTATCCATTCATTTATCAGTGATATCACTTCATAGATCCTCCCTTAGATTGTAGGATATCTCATAAATCACAGCATTAAATATTCACACCTCCTTACTTCTAATCATCAATCCTCATATTCTCCTTTTCATCGACATATATAACATTACTTTCACAATATCCTACATCAGATTAAATCGAAGATCCATCAGTCGTGAATAATATCAGCCGTTCTAACTCCATTGATGGAGGGCTGAGATTAATTCACTTAAGTCGGAATTAAGTCACGTGTTTGATCTTCGATCGGGTGGACCTTGCATCCACCACATTGACGCATGCGATTCATCGCGCTCTCCATCCAACGATCCACATGATGCCACGCATCCTGAAGTCAAAATAAAAGAGGAAGTTTTGTCCCACGCAGAGAAAAACAATGCGAATGGATGGGTATATAATTTGAGGTGAATTAAGAGGTTAGTGATGTCCTCCATGGACGACTTATACTTACTATAACCTATGTATGATAATATATATATATATATATATATGTATACACGTCACCTAAATGCCACGTCGTATCCACGTGGGCTCGCGCATAAAATGCACCCATTTTTGCATTTTTATTGTTTTTTTAATAGCTTTAAAAATAAAAAATAAATCTAAATAAATTCAGAAAAATTATAGAAAATTCTATAAAATTGTAAAAATCCTAACCTTCAAAATACAACTCCAAATTAGTTCAAATTTCTTTTGTTGGATCAGAAATTGAATAATATATCATAATAAAAATTCAAATTATTAAAATAATAAGAGAATTTATTTTAATTAATTTAATATATTTATGTATCTTATAAAATAACTTTATAAAAATACATAAATGTTAATAAATATCTTTTCTCTTATATTTTTTTACCTCAAAACATGATTATGATCTCAATTATAACTTGGATTAAAGATTATTATATTTAATTATGTATAATAATCCATAAATTCGTGTATTTTTAGATCATAACATGAAACGATACAAAATGATAGAAATATGCTTAAAATATGATAACATACATATATTTGGAATAATTAATGCCTTTAATTGCATTAATAATCATATAAATTAGTGTATAAATAGCATGTTATCTCTTGCTTATCTTCAGTCAACCTCAATTCCATTGATCAGGCACGAGGGTTTTCACAGCCGCGTCCTGCATCAAGATCCCACCAGCTATTCCAAAGCCTCTCAAGACAAAGTGTGGAGGAAAGCTGGTGGGGACACTAACGAATCAAGACCACGAGGATGTTGAAAACACACAGTCAAGAGCCAAAATTAATACCAAACTCATCACATTTATCAAATAATCACAAATTGAGGGGTATACTGATAAATAAGGGTCGGATCGAGGGAAGAATAAAGATAATTTTGGATGATCTTTTGAAATTTGATCAAATCGGAAAATGAAATGTGAATAGAAATAAGAGATTTTGATATTTTTAAAAAGAAGACTCGAAGAAGAATCCATGAAATAAAAAATTATTGAATTTGGATGAAGATTCGCAGAGAAATCATCGAATGAAGCAGAGAGAAATTTCTAAAAAAATAAAATCGTAAAAATTAGAAATTAAAATTAAAATTGACTCAAATTATGAAAACACGATCAAGGCTTTTTATTCGTGAATTTGAAAACACGATCCTTGATGTTAAAGCGTCGATTTCTTCATATTCTAATATGAAGAAATTTCTAATTAAATTCAAATCGTAATTATTAAAATAATCAAAATCCTTAATCTTCCAACAAAGAACACATACATTACACCCCTTTAGGTGGTAGCATAATAACAAATCTCCAGGTGATGTAGAGCTCAATTGAGGAGAGAGAAACAACCCAAGGGATTTGATGGGCTGAAATTTTAATGGCGGATTCATTTTCGTCATATTATTTGCATTAATCAAATATAGTATAGATTGGGCTGCATATCACCCTAAAAACTCATTCCTGAATTATGTCCCTTCTCTTGAGTTCGTGCCTAGTGCACAAGTTTTCTTGGATCCACTTACTCTCATAGGTGTCAGGTTGAGAGTGCAGTGAGCCACACCTGTTGATTTGGAGGAGAAGAAGCTTCATCATCGCCTTGGGCCATATGACAATGAGGCAGCGCATTCGTCCTAATTCCTAACTTGTTTTTCTTACCTTGTTGCCCGGCTACTACTCTAGAGGTAGCTGATGCAGGGGTCGACCTACCAAAATTAGTTCTGAAGCTGCATCGATCGCACGGGGATTTGATCATATTGAACTGCACCGATCGATTCATTATTTCAAGCGTCTGATGGTGATTGAGCTGCGCCCACATTCTGCCCAAGGTTTCTCGCACATCCTTCAGAGCGCGCACCTCTGGATATAGCGACACTCGTTGATAGCAATGTTGATCCTTGTCAGCGAGAATAATTTTTCAAGTTATTACTTTGAAAGTGGCTGACCACGGGACTGACCAACTAAAACCTGTCCAAAATCTTGACCAGTCACACCAAGATGGGATTGATAACATTCAATCTTAACATGAAAAAATATGATTATTACAAAAAATTAAGGCATTAAACATTTCATTTTTATCATGTTATCATACTTTGAGTGCATTTCTATCATTTCATATATTTTTAAGTGATAATCTCAAAATGCACTATTTTAGAGATAATTATACCTTTTTCAGAATAGATTTCAGATTATATTATTCCCATATAAATTTGAGATTATCATTAGGTTCGAATATAAAAGAATAGGAGAAAATTTTTATATACACTCACTTATTTTTCTAAGTTTTGTTTTTCAAGTAGAAGTGAGTGTATTTTTAAATAATACTTTATTCTCTTGTTATTTAAATATTTTGACGTTTTATAATGATAGATAACTGAATTTCTGATCCAATAAAAAAATGTGGATTAATTTAAGTTACATTATGAAAGTTATGAATTTTTGAATTTTTAAGGATTTTTGTGGAATTTTTCTGAATTTTTCTGAATTTTTAATGAATTTCTAAGGATTTTCCGAAATTACAATTTCGGCTTTTATAATTTAAAATTCATTTTTCAATTTAATACTAGTGGGTAGGTGACGTGGCACAATGTGAAGTGTCTGATCAATCGCGATCAACGATCAAGAGCGGGATGTGACATGGCCGCTTGTGGAGTGTCCCATTGCCCGAAGAATCTAACTCGTTGATCTTCTCTTAAAGAGGGCGGTTACGTGGCGCACTATTACTCGTTAGCGAATCGTTATAAAAAAGATATAATCTCAGCCGTCCATCAACCGAGTTATAATAGCTGAGATTAAACCGACGAGAAACGCATCTGAGCGTCCGATCGCGATCAAACGGCGGACGTTACATGCATTTTTATAACGCACACAACATGACAAAATCTCGGCGGTTGATCGGCGATCCAATGGCTGCCACTAAACGGTAACGATTTGCATTAATGCGATCAGTCAGAGCCGTTGATCGAAGATGAAGCGTTTCATCAGACGGTTACTTCCAAATTGCTAATAAATTGAGACGTTCCTCGAATTTGTAATGCATTCTTGGATGATTTCGCTTAATTGATTTACCTAAACACCTCCATCCTTGAATCTCTTGCTTCTAATCACTTCTAGACTCATTGCCGCATCGACAGAGTGATTGAACGTGACTATTCGTCGATCGATTAGGGAGAATTTGCCTCTTGAATACCGACGATCATTTTCGAAATCGCGAGATGAAAAGCCTTAAATCCGGTGATTAATTGGATCATTTCGATCATTATCTAGGGTTAGATTAGCTGTTTTCTTCCAAATCTTTCGTCATGTATCATTAATTTATAATTTAGGATTGTTAATTTGGTTTATTTTATTTTTAATTTCGTATTTTTCGTTCAATCACGATCGGAAATTTCTCTCTACTTTGCTGTTTGATTTCTCTGTGAATCTTGATCCAAATCGAGTGATTTTCGATTTCGTGGATTCGTCTTTGAGTTCTCTTTCTTAATCTATCATTTTCCTTGATCTCTCTCCTCAGTTCATTATCTGACTTGATTGAATTTCAAAAGATCTCTCGAAAATCCCTTATTTCTCCTTGGATTCGACCCTTATTTACTATTATACCCCTCAATTGAAATTAATTTCATAAATTTGTAAGTTTGGATTTATTGTTGACACGAATCAATGTGCAATTAATTTACCGCATCGATTCGTTCCGTCAGGGATCAAATTGTATCACGTCGATCAGTCCACTAGTTTAACCAACTTACGCTGCTTGAACTGCCTTCGCACTCCACCAACGGTCGTTAGCATGTTTGTTGCTTTGTGCTCCTTTAGATCTAGCTACAACCATGGTTTACTTGCTGGTTTGTGTTCGCGACAATCTTCCGTGCACTTTGGTTTTGGCAAGTGTTGGTATAGGTAAAATTAATTTGCTTTATGATTTTCTTGTCCTGAGTTCTCATCGCGCAAAGAATCTAACCCATTGATCTTCTCTTAAAGAGGGGGTTACGTGGCGCACTATTACTCGTTAGCAAATCGTTTTAAAAAAGATATAATCTCAGCCGTCCATCAACCGAGTTATAATGGCTGAGATTAAACTGACAAGAAACGCATTTGGGCATCCGATCACGATCAAACGGTGGACATTACGTGCGTTTTTATAACGCATGCGTGGTGGCAAAATCTCGGCAGTTGATCGGCGATCCAACGGCTGCGACTAAACGGTAACGATATGCATTAATGCGATCAGTCAGAGCCGTTGATTGAAGATGAAGCATTTCATCATCTTTGAGTTTTCTTTCTTAATCTATCATTTTCCCTGATCTCTCTCATCAGTTCATTGTCCGACTTGATCAAATTTCAAAAGATCTCTCGAAAATCCCTTATTTCTCCGTGGATTTGACCCTTATTTACTATTATACCCCTCAATTCAAATCAATTTCATAAATTGGTAAGTTTGGATTTATTGTTTACACGAATCGATGTGCGATTAATTTACCGAATCGATTCGTTCCGTCAGGGATCAAATTGTATCACGTCGATCAGTCCACTAGTTTAACCAACTTACGCTGCTTGAACTGCCTTCGCACTCCACCAACAGTCGTTAGCATGGTTGTTGCTTTGTACTCCTTTAGATCTAGCTACAACCATAGTTTACTTGCTGGTTTGTGTTCGCGACAATCTTCCGTGCACTTTGGTTTTGGCAAGTGTTGGTATAGGTAAAATTAATTTGCTTTATGATTTTCTTGTCCTGAGTTCTCATCGCGCAAATAATCTAACCCATTGATCTTCTCTTAAAGAGGGGGTTACGTGGCGCACTATTACTCGTTAGCAAATCGTTTTAAAAAAGATATAATCTCAGCCGTCCATCAACCGAGTTATAATGGCTGAGATTAAACTGACAAGAAACGCATTTGAGCATCCGATCACGATCAAACGGTGGACATTACGTGCATTTTTATAACACATGCGTGGTGGCAAAATCTCGGCATTTGATCGGCGATCCAACGGCTGCGACTAAACGGTAACGATATGCATTAATGCGATCAGTCAGAGCCGTTGATTGAAGATGAAGCATTTCATCATCTTTGAGTTTTCTTTCTTAATCTATCATTTTCCCTGATCTCTCTCATCAGTTCATTGTCCGACTTGATCAAATTTCAAAAGATCTCTCGAAAATCCCTTATTTCTCCGTGGATTTGACCCTTATTTACTATTATACCCCTCAATTCAAATCAATTTCATAAATTGGTAAGTTTGGATTTATTATTTACACGAATCGATGTGCGATTAATTTACCGCATCGATTCGTTTCGTCAGGGATCAAATTGTATCACGTCAATCAGTCCACTAGTTTAACCAACTTACGCTGCTTGAACCGCCTTCGCACTCCACCAACGGTCGTTAGCATGTTTGCTGCCGTGTGCTCCTTATCGAATTTGAAAAAGAGTCAGAAGAAATGGTTTGATCCTCTTTTTTCTCGAACCGAGAGATCCATCAATTCTGATCCGGATGCCTATAGATACAAATGGTCCAATGGGAAACACTAATTTCCAAGAACATTTGGAACATTTCATTTCTGAACAGGGGAACCATTTTCAAGTAGTGTTCGATCGATTACGTATTAATCAATATTCGATTGATTGGTCCAAGGTTATCGACAAACAAGATTTGTCTAAGTCACTTCGTTTCTTTTTGTCCAAGGCACTTCTCTTTTTTTCTAAGTCACTTCGTTTCTTTTTGTCCAAGACACTTCCTTTTTTCTTTGTGAGTATTGGAAATATCCCCATTCATAGGTCCGAGATCCACATCTATGAATTGAAAGGTATCGTGGTTTACAATTATAGCTTCCAAACCTATTTATTTGGGATCATTTACAAAAAATAAAGGTAAAGAGTGAAAGAAAAAGCAGTGCTTTAATTCACTATTTACTGTGATCTATTCCATGTAAAAATAAATAAAATACAAATGTAGGCGAAAAAGATGAGAGAAATGGTCAAAAAATGACACCTATATTCTAGTAATAGAAATTTAAGGACTCATTTATTGTAATGGTGTTTTTATTGCTTCAAAAATCAGGGAATTTCAAATTCCACTAAAAAAATCAACGGATGGATCTAGCTACATCCATACTTTACTTGCTGGTTTGTGTTCGCGACAATCTTCCCTGCACTTTGGTTTTGGCAAGTGTTGGTATAGGTAACATTAATTTGCTTTATGATTTTCTTGTCGTGAGTTCTCTCCAAAAACACTTTGACAATATTTCTTTCTTTACCTTCTATTGTGATAAGTTTTGCTTTAATTTATTTAAAATAAATTAGAAATATCCCTCGCATCGCGAAGCTTCCCCCACAAATTCGTCCGATATCTCTCCCTATCCCGATTGCTTCTTGGTGGCGTACGACCCCGTCGCCACCAAGATACGATACCACGGCGCCGGAGGAGCCCTTTTGCGCGCGCGGATCTATCCGCTTATCTTTATTTCTTTATTTTTTTATTATGAACTTTTGACCGGCACGTGTTTAAGCGGGTCCTCGTTTATCTCTTCTCCCCCCTTTTAGGCTTCCGGGTGGGTTCTTCCCGTCTCGGGATCCCATTCGTGAAGCCCATCCTTCTTTGTGAACCTTATTTCTTTCTATGAGCATGTTAGGTGTGGGTTGTGGGCCTCAAGTGGGCCCTTTCCCCTCTCGGCCCATTATGGGCTCTATAAGAGGGGAAGGGACCCCCCCACAAACCCTAGCCGTCATTTGAAGAAAAAGGAGTGTTCCTCTCTCAAGTGGCTGCTCAAGGAAGATCAAGGAAGGATACCAACCGCCGCCTCCGCCGCCGCCACCGCCGCCGTACCACCACGTGCTGCCGCCATGCCCGCCGCCGAGACCGCCGCCTCCCCTTGCCGTGATCACGTACGACGTCCGCGCAACCTTCCCTACGCCGCTGCCGCCGCCACCGCCGCCTCCGGATTGTTGTGCCCCTCCACCATACCCCCTCCACGAACCTGCAATTTTTCCCCCACATTTTCCACCGCCACTGATACTCCTCCTCTTGCCGCTAAGCCTTTGTACCATCGGAGGTCTGCCTCCACCCCTCCCGAACACCCCACACCTCCCATCAGAACTCTTTTCCCCCCCTTCCATCCACGTTTCCCG
>CM044109.1:19255371-19336669 GCA_024174645.1 Lemna minuta | reverse complement strand
GATCTATCATCTCTTACCGTTTAATTTTGGTTTATATTTGTAATTTTGACTTAATTTCATTTTATTTTCATTAATATCATTCTTCCGATTTTCGGAAATCACCCCTCACTTCAATCTTCAATTTCTCCGCGAAATCAAAGTCAAATTCGATGATTTTTGATTCTGTGGAATCGTTTTAAAGTTCTCTTTCATAATCTACCATTTTCCCCAATTTCTACCATCAATTCATCGTTTGATTTGATCAAATTCCAAGAGATCATCAGAAATTTCCCTAATTCCTTGTGGATTCGACCCATATTTACCATTATACCCCTCAATTCGAAATATTTTCACTAAATTGGTAATTTTGGAATTATTTTTTAATACGAGACAATGTGAAATTGAAGACCTCGCAGTCTTTTTTGTATAGTGGTAAGTATTCCACCTGTCACACGGGTGACCCGGGTTCGTTCCCTGGTAGAAGCGCCATTTGACGAAGCGAGACTGTGAGGTCGTCAATTTCACACGGTCTCGTGTCAAAAAATAATTCTAAACGTACCAATTTAGTGAAAATATCTCGTCATCGCCCTGATTGTCATCGCCCCTCCTTTCATCCCGCACATCCCTCCCGACTTCGCCTTCCATCTCCCGTCACCTAGTTTCGCCTTGCACCAAAGTCCGTCGCACCCGCAAGTCCCGATTTCCCCACTCGCCCTCAGAGTTCTCTCCTTCCCGATTCCCCTCAAGCCCTCCCTCCGTCAACTCCCCTTCTCGTCCCCATCTCACGATCATGACGCTAATTTCCCCCCTTCTATCGTCAACCACCCTATCTCTCCTTCTCTACGTCCATTCATGCTGTCCCTTCTCGCCCTGACAACTTCTATCCGTCGCCGCGACCTTTCGTCTTCCCCACCATCACCTGAAATTCCACCTCTCGTGACCTCGATGTCTCCCTCTCTCTCTGATTCCTCATCCTTCCCACCCCGTAACTTGCCGAGTTCGCAAATTCGCGAATTGCAAATCGCGAATCTCGTTCTAGCTAGGGATGGACAAAGACCGACAAGAAGACCGTAAACCGGACCTGACTGAGACCGTCGGTCTCTCAAAACGGGCTAGTAACGGTCTCGGTCCAAGTTTGTTCTGGTCTTGGTTAGGGTTTTGGTCTTTGACCGAATTAAAATATTCAGCCTTCCCCATCATTCTCCAAATTTGCTCTCCAAACTCTCCAAAGTTCGGAGAGTTCGCAGTCTGAACTCTCTACGATCTCCCGGTCTTTGTAAGCGCGGGACTAAAAAAAGAATGCGCAGGACTGATAACATGCAGTCTTAACATGATAAAACATGATTATTAATGCAAAATAAGGCATAAAACATTCCATTTATATGCATGTTATCATATTTTGAGTGCATTTCTATCATTCTATGCAATTTTATGTTATAATCTCAAAATGCATTAATTTAGGGTTAATTATGATGAATTAAAGATTAAAGATTTTATAACCCATCTTTACTTGAGATTATAAATGGTTTTTAAAGTTAAATAATGAGAGAAATCATTTTTATGAACATTCATTTAATTTTCTAAAGTTAAAATCTTAAAGAAATGAATGTATTTTTGAAATAAGAATTAAATCTTTTGTTATTTAAATAATTTGACTTTTTAGAATGATAGATAATTAAATTTCAGATCAAATGAAAGAAATTTGGATTAATTTGGAGTTGTATTTTGAAAGATATGATTTTTACAATTTTTAGGGATTTTTTTTGGATTTTTTCGATTTTATTTTCTATTTAAAAACGTTTAAAATAAATAAAAAATTGCAAAAAGCACGCGGGTCCCACGCGGGTGCGACGTGGCACGCAAGGCCACGTGGCAGAGCCACGCGGACCCGCGCAGCGCCTACGTGGTGCGTTTTATATATCTATAATTTATTTATATCATATACTATATATAAAGGGGTTTTCAGCTTTCCGTAGACCGGAAAGGTATTCAACCCCTTAGTCTGTCGGGGCTTATAAACCCGACGAGTTTTAATAATTTTAGCCGTGTGGGACTAACCCACACGTTACTTACTCTGCAGGTGACGTGGCTTGATGAGGAGCGATGGATCGCGATCGGAGGACGCCGATCGGTGGACACGCGGACCACCTGATTTGATCAACGCACGTGCCTATTAAAAGAATTATAACGGTCCGATTTCATGCGACGTGGCGGCATCACACGCGTCGATCTTCTGTGTTGCGGACCACCGGATCAATCACGACGCACGTGCTTGATTGGAGGCATTATAACGGTCCAGATTTAATCTTGGGGGAGCATCTGATGCATCGGATCAAGATCCAATGGCGTGGATTTAAGGCGTTTTATAACGCCTGTTTTGAATGCTTCATCAAGATCGCCAGATCACGATCTAACGGTTACGAATCGACGCGTTTTTAAACGCATACGATCCAAGCTCATCTCACGCGTCAGATCGCAATCGGACGGCCGGGATTTAACCTTACCGTTTCGAATTGATGCATTTAATCCCGACCGTTGATGCGGATTAAACGCATCAATCAGACGGTTTTCCCCATTTCACCCTATAAATAGACGAGTTCTTCGTCGTTTGTATGCATTCGAGAAGGAATTCACCTAATTTATCCATCTAAACCCCTCCTTTCTTGAATCTCTCTCTTGTAATCACTTCTAGACTCGAAATCGTGTCCATGGAGTGTTTATAAGAGAGATTTCGACGATCGTGCAAGGAGAATTTGTCTCTTAAACATCGATGTTCACGATTGAATTCGTGGAATGAATAGCTGTCGATCCGACGATCAATTGGATCGATTTGATCGTTATCTCGGGTTAGAAAACAAGTTTATCCTCTTATCTATTGTCATGTATCATCAATTTTAGGTTTAGGATCTCAATTTAAGTTTAATTTTATTTTAATTTCAATTTGTGTTCTTCGCGATTCCGAAAATTTTATCCCACTTCCATCTTTGATTTCTCCGTGATTACTAATCCAAATCGAGCGATTTTTTATTCCACGGATAGATCTTTGAGTTATCTTTCTAAAAACACTATTTTCCCTAATTTCTCACCTCAATTCATCGTCCAATTTGACCAAATTCCAAAAGATCTCTCGAAAATACCTTAATTCCCTGTGGATTCGACCCTTATTTACCATTATACCCTTCAATTCACTCTTGATTCCCCAAATTGGTAAGTTAGGCTTAATTTTTGACACGAGACTGTGTGAAATCGACGACCTCGCGGTCTTGTCTCGTCAAGGACCAAAAAAAGATGTGTCACCGTCTTTGTATCTCTCTCAGAAAGTACCACGTAAGGAAGAACGTAAATCCCCACCTCAGCAGCATACCTCGCTCGACATTGCGGCCGATCTCCGATAGTTATAGCCGTAGGCGGCGATGGCAGAGGTAGAGGCGGAGGCGAGTCTTGACGACTGGCGATGGTTCTGCTCATTAACCAACTAAGATCCTCTTTCCGGAAGCTCCATAGAAGGCGGAGACCAATCCCGCATCTGCTTTTTATATTGTTTATGCAAGTCCTTGCTACTTTTAGCGCTGGACTTATGATAACATGCATTTATAACATGAATTCTTATCTTAATTAACTCATATTCATGCTTATTTTATGTGAATATGATGCATGTTATCATACTTTTTAGGAATTTTCTCCATTGGCATGTCATTTCACTAAAGTTGATATTTATGCATAAATTAGGGATAATTTCATGCTTAAAAGATGATTAATCTTTTGTTTAAATGAATAGAAGTTAATCTTTGTTATGGAATGATTTTTGACTTTAGTAAACATTTGGAAAGATAATTTCAAGATGAATTTATGATTTAAAGTGTTTAATGAAAAAAATGATTTAAGTAAATTTTAATTCATCTTGATGTCTTCATTCTAAATATATTTTAATTGACATGATATTAAAAAAAGAAAAAGAATTTGTGATCCAATGGAGAAAATTTGGATTAAAAAAAGGAGTTTATATTTTTGAGAAATATGAATTTCTGAAGTTTTATACTATTTTCTCCGATTTTTTTATTTGATTTTTTTAATTGATTTTTTTAAGGAATTTCTTAGTTAAAAATCGCGAAAAAGGGGGGAGAAATTACTCGCGGCTGACGTGGCGAGCGTCGGCCGACGTGGCGAGTAGGCCCGAGCGGGGCTGACGTGGCGAGCGGGCCTACGTGGCGCGCGAGTCCACCGCGCCGTTACGACGTGGCACTGAGGCCACGTGGCAGGACGCGTGTGGCCCACACAAGAGTCGCACGGGGCGCGCCAAGTGGCAGGGAGGCCACACGGCCACGTGGGCGCCCATGTGGGGCGCCACGTGTACTGGAATATAGAGGAGATAAGGATAGTTAATAGGGGAAGCAACTCCCCTATTTAACCGCGCGCTTTCCCTCCTTTTAATCCGTGTGGGACTATGTTCCCACACGATTTTGTTTTCAGGTGACGTGGACGCGCGGCGAGCGTCCGATCTTCTCACGGACGGCTACGATCGCGTGGACCCGAGTCCACGCGATCATCAATCCAACACGTGCGCAAATACTCACTTAAGTGACGTCGATCGGAAGGCTCACAGATCGCCACGTGGCGACAGGAGGAGGGCTTATCTTCATCAACCTTCAGACCGCGTGATCGCGATCCAACGGCCACGAGAAGTTGGATTTTTGCCTCTTTTTGGAAGACATCCGGAGCGTCAGATTCTAATCTGACGGCACAGAAGGCTTCTGGAAGAACGTCGCGATCGCGGTGCGATCGAACCGCGATCGCATCGCGATCGAGCGGCGATTACACTCCTTCTGCCGCAGAATCGCCTCTACATGATCCGACGAAGATCGACGGAGACCTAGGACCCCGATCGTGGCCCGATCGTGGCCCGATCGTGGTCCGATCGTAGTGCTAAAATTGTGGAAATGGGGGCTAAATCGACCGCTGAATTCGGTCAAAATCATCGCTATAGTGGCGCCGCGTCCTCGCCAAGTGGAACCGTCCCCATCACGCTTGAAAACCGCTCCCACGATCGCTTCAATTGGCCACGATCTTCGGGCCAATTTCTTCTTTAAAAACCCATGTATTCCTTCTTTGTTCTTTAACTTTTGATCGACTCGTGAAGAAATTAAGCGAGTTTCGAGGAAGGTCTTAAGTTCTCGTGATCCTCTGCTTCCAAGAGTGTAGAGACGCAGCCATTGAAGCATGATAATCACGATTTCATCTCTTGATTTCATCGAATTTTCCCCTTGAATTCCGAACGTCCACGAGGAAGAATCCGAGCAAATTCGCTTCAATCCACGAGAATTGAGGCCCCATTCTTGCGGCAATCGGGTTAGTAGTGAGGTTCGATCGATTATCAAGAGGTAATTTGTATTTTTATTAGGTTTAGATCTTTAATTTTTGCAAATTAGTTCATAGTGTTCTTCATTTTCCCCAATTTTAGGTCCGAAAAGTCACTGATTTTGAAAATAGGATATCTCTTTGATTATAATTCCAAATCACTTGATTTTGGTTTCATTGGATTCCTCTTTTCATCAGCTTTCCGTGGATAGCAAATTCATCAAATTCCGAGTTCATTTGACCCTTCAATTTAACGTTTGACCACGGACTGTTCATCTTTCATCAGAAGTCAAACGTTGACTTTCGGGGTCAATTACTTTTTATTGATAACTCAGAATTTGATAATTTCGGTCTTGTTGGATTCCTCTGGTTCATAGCTTTCAATTGACATATAAATTGCAAGATTTAGATTTCATTTGGGCATTCAATTCGAAGATTTCCTCTGAGGTGTTAATTTCGGGGATTTTCTGATAATTGATTTTCAATAATTCATAATAAATCCATTTCTTATCCAAAAATTACGAAATATATATAAATAAATTCTATTTTCTCTCTAGTTTCCAAATATCTAATTTTCGTAATCTTTTTTTTTTTTTTGATTCTCTGATTTTATAGAACACTTACTGCTGGTCAAAGTCAACGCTTTGACTTTGACTTTTGACTTTTCTCTGTCAAATCCGAGATTTCAATTCTTAAAACTTCTTATTTATCTTATTTGTATCATTTCCACATCTTAAATCGTATTTTATTTTATTTAAAACTCATTTTAAACCTAAGTTTGACCAAGTCAACTCTGCGATTAAAGTCAACCGTGCTCTCTGTGGATCGACCCGATACTTACCCAATACTTGATTATTAGATCTTGTCTTTGTGAGTTCGGTTTTATAAATTTTGTTTGACCATCGTATTTGTGTTTTAACGACGCACGAAAACGACACGTCTTCCTTTTCTTCTCCTTCGCCGTTGTTTCTTCAGATTGCCTGCCAGAGAAACCAGACTCAAGCTGCTGTATTGTCTCCTGGTTTGTCCTTTTCCCGGAGAAACCATGATCCTTCCGATGTATTGTCCTTCCAAAGAAACAAGGCTGCTCGCTGGTGGAAGGCTGCTCACTCGCTCGTAGCCGGATTTTGATTTTACTTCCTGAAAAATATTATAGAGAGGTCAGATAGAGGGGAAAGAGAGGGAAAGGGCGACGAGAGGAAAAGGTAGAGAAAGAAAGAAAAAAAGCAATACTCACCCTGTGGTTCCGAAACACTCGAATTAATGGTTTTCTTGAGTTCTTGCTCTTCAGCTATTGGCACAGAAGTGAAAAGAATTCTCTTGTTGTTGTCTTGAGACACGTCGGAAGAATCGTAGAGAGGGAGTCCAGTAGATGCCGGACAACCGCGTTCTTCAGTGACACTACTTCGGTCTTCATCAGTTGTCAACTTTTTGTGCGTTGACTTTGTTGAATCTTCGCGATGCCTCTTCTTGCTCTCGTGCTTCTTTTCGTTAGACTTAGACTTGGACTTTTTCCACTTCTTCCTATCTTTCTCTGACTTCTCTCTTTCCTTTTGGAGCTTCACAACACCCAAACTCTCCATTCCGAGGACCCCAAACTTCATAGGACCCCAAACTCTCATAACGTAGAAAACTTCAAAATCAAAAACTCATAGGACTCCCACATAAAAGTATAAAATACGCATGATGTTCAAGCTGTTCTTCATGTCGGCATGTGGAGATGATGTGCATGTCCATTAAAAAGGGATTTTGTTATCTAATTTCAAGGATCTCAATCACAATAGCCGACTAGCTAGATAGTCTCTTGAGCTGGCCTTAATTCCAGGTGCAAGACACATTAGTAAAGAAGAAAAATAGCGATTTAACAGAAGAGTTTGGGGCTTCTGGGATTCAGAGAAGTTATGATTCTCCCCTGCATGTGCAAGTGCATTAGAGTTGGGTAGAATATGGAGCCATGAGGTTGTCTGTTTGTTTATGCTCTACAACCTCGTGGTTGCAGAATATTAGTTACGGGGGTATCCAAGTCCAAATACGTTGTAGGGATTTTGTCTCAACTTTGATGAAGAACTTTAGACGACCCACTAAAAGAATTAAAATTCTTGAGAGTTTTCTTTTTGGTGAGGTATCATTCACCGAGGTACAATTTCTCAAGGAAAGACGCAATTAAATGACGAGACGAAACCGCGAGGTCGTGGATTTCACACGGTCTCGTGTCAAAAATAATTCCAAACTTACCAATTTGATGAAAATTATTCGAATTGAGGGGTATAATGGTAAATAAGGGTCGAATGCACAGGGAAATAAGGAAATTTCTAATGTTTTCTTCGAAATTGATCAAATTAGATGATAAATCGATGGTAGAAATTGAGGAAAATAGTATATTATGAAAGATAACTTCAAATCGCTTCCACGAAATCAAGAATCATTGAAATTGATCTTGATTTCACGGAGAAATTGAAGTTCGAAATAGAGAGAAATTTTCCGAACGTTGAAATCGCAAAATTAATGAAATTGAAGTGAAATTAAACTTTAAATCCTAATCTAAATCAAAATTAAACTATATTGGATGATAGATTAGCAAAAACCGACTCCACTAACCCCAAATAGCGATCAAATTAACACGATTAAACCACTTAATCGTTGAAAACGTGAAGAACGTGATCGTGGAGTTCAAGCTTCAGTTTCTCCTTTGTCTTTCAGCCAAATCTTGATTTCAAGCTCTCCGTGGGTGCGGAAATGAGAGTAGAAGAGGATGGAATCGAGAGATTCGAGAAGGGAGGTGTCTAAACAGATTAATTTGCTTGATTTCAAACTCGAATGCTTAGAACATCGAAGAACACCTCTATTTATACAGATTTTGGGCGTAACCGTCCGATCGAAACGATCGACGGTTACGATGAAACGGTCCATCGTGGACCGTTTCAATTAAGTCACCGCCGTTGGATCTTGATTGACGGTCCGGATGAGGCTTGATGAGATGCCTTATAAAACGCATGAGTTTTTGCCCCTTGGATCGCGATCTGACGGTCCGGATGCTCCCCGCGTGATTAAATCACGACCGTTACAACGCCTCATTTAAGCCACGTGTTTGTGATGGGATCTAGTGGACCGCGAGCTCACTCGATCGATGCGCCTCGATCGTGCTTCATCTTGATCCAACGATCCTCATTCAGCCACGTCACCT
This sequence comes from Lemna minuta, assembly GCA_024174645.1. Classification (NCBI taxonomy): domain Eukaryota; kingdom Viridiplantae; phylum Streptophyta; class Magnoliopsida; order Alismatales; family Araceae; genus Lemna; species Lemna minuta. The sequence continues at coordinate 19,328,151 of CM044109.1, read as the reverse complement.
GCATCTTAGAAACTGTGTGGGACTTAGTCCCACGCAGAAAAAATTAAGGAAATAGATCGGGTTTATAAGGTGTGATGAATTATACGGTTAGCTTAAATCCAAACTATCCGATGCTTATATGTACTATAACCAATATATGTATGATAAATATAAATATGCACACATCACATCGCGCCGCGTAGGCGCCGCGTGGGCTCGTGTGGCGCTGTCACGTGGCCCTGAGTGCCACGTCGCATCCACGTGGCCCCACGCAATTAAACCCCCTTTTTTGCTTAATTTTAAATCATTTTAATCCTTTAAAAAGTCGAAAATAATTCAGAAAAAATCAGGAAAAATCCCTAAAAATTAGAAAATTCATAACTTTTAAAATATAACTCTAAATTAATCCAAATTTCTTTTATTTGATCCGAAATTTAATTATCTATCATTCTATAGAGTCAAAATTAATAAATAATGAGAGTTTTAATTTCCATTTCAAAAATACATTTATTTTTTATAGGATTTTAACTTAAAAAATATAAATAAATGTTTATAAAACATTTTCTCTTATTATTTTGACTCTAAAAGCATCCATAATCTCAAGTAAAGATGGGTTATTAAGTTATTCATCTTTAAATCATCATATTAAACCCTAATTTAAAGTATTTTTTAGATTATAATGATTTATTATGGAATGATAGAAAAATACATATAAATATGATAACATGCATGGAAATGAAATTATTTATATCTTAATATGCATCAAAAATCATGTTTTATAATGTTTATTTAGCATGTTATCATTAAACAGGGAGTTTTAGGAGACCTAGGGCTCTTAAGGAAACCATCGGCCAATAAATAGAGGGCTTCTCTCCCCTTTGAGGTGACCCATTGAGATTCTCTTTTCTTTATCTTTCTTGGTTCTAAAAAGAAATATATTAGAGTTATTTGGCATGGGTCTGTAAGTATTCCGTTGAAGGTATTTTTCTTCCCTTTCTTTGATTCTACATAAGAAGATCTTAGTGCCATTAGATTTATTTTTTTATATTTCCAGCTTGAAGTTCTTATCTTTTCCTTTTTTTGCTTGTAAAGGATCTCTAGAATTAGGTTTATTTAGTTTGATCTCGAGGGTTCATCTTTTCTCATCCCTTTTTGTTACATATGTTGCTATAGTGTTCCTTTAAGTCTTCTCTGGTTATATCAATTCTGAGTAGGAAAAGACAGCATGCATGAACATCATAAAATCCCAAGATACAAACTTTGGTAAATACACGAACTAATTTTCATGTTATTATGTTTTCTTCTTATTTGTTTCAAATCAGCAAGTATCATCGGTAAGATTTCTGATTATGAATTTTTTTCCTATTCATAGACGTTGATATATTTATCTCTTTTCATGTACACATATCTATAGTTAAGAGAGACCGAAGTTAGGACTGAACCCAACCGTGACTGAGGTAGACCGAGACCGAGACTGAATTCAGATTTTGACCGAATGGTGTGCTAAAAACTGGACCATGATCAGGACCGCCCAACCCTAGTTTTGGCGGAGTCGCGAATTTTTGACTCCAACCCACGCCCCTCTCCCTCCAATGCCCAACCTCTCCCCATCGCTCGTTCGATTCCCCTCCTCACCCAGCCGAATTCACTGGTTCGAACTTCACGGATTCCCTACCGAATTTGCAACCCCACGAAACCTCCGGCTTCCCCGCAACCCCGTGCCTCACCGGATCCATTTCCGCGGAATTCAGCCTTTTTGTGAAATTCCATCCTCTGTGAAATTCAACATGTCGCAAGATTCCACAGGCCGCGAAATTGTCATCACCCTCACCCCCACGGCCCTCAACCTGCCGCACGCCCCCACCATTCCCGAACCCCCTGCTGAATTCACCCTCAGGCCCAGCCATTTCCCCTTCCACGATCTTACCTCCCCTCAAAATTCGCCCTGCCCCAAGTCACCCCTACCGATCGCCATGTCGTCCTCTCGCCGATTGCACAACCCATTCTCGTTTGTGGACTTGCTGAATTTGGCTCGTCGCTCCCTCCTACCTTCCCCGACTCTTCGCCATATCCACTTCGATGCCCAGCCGTCCACCCTTCTCCTTACCCCCCCCCCCCCCAACACCGCTGGTCGTCAACTGATAACACGCAATCTTAACATGATAAAACATGATTATTAATGCAATTTAAGGCATAAAACATTGCATTTATGTGCATGTTATCATACTTTGAGTGCATTTCTATCATTCCATGCAATTTTATGTTATAATCTCAAAATGCGTTAATTTAGGGTTAATTATGATGAATTAAAGATTAAAGATTTAATAACCCATCTTTACTTGAGATTATAAGTGTTTTTAAAAGTTAAATAATAAGAGAAATCATTTTTATAAACATTACTTTAATTTTCTAAAGTTAAAATCTTAAAGAAATGAATGTATTTTTGAAATAAGAATTAAATCTCTTGTTATTTAAATAATTTGACTTTTTAGAATGATAGATAATTAAATTTCAGATCACATGAAAGAAATTTGGATTAATTTGGAGTTGTATTTTGACAGATATGATTTTTACAATTTTTAGGGATTTTTCTGGATTTTTCTGATTTTATTTTCTATTTAAAACCGATTTAAAATAAATAAAAAAATTACAAAAAGGGTCTATATTTCGCGCGGGACCCGCGTGGATGCGACATGGCACGCAAGGCCACGTGGCAGCGCCACGCGGACCCGCGCAGCACCTACGTGGCGCGTTTTATATATCTATACTTTATTTATTATTATATACTATATATAAAGGGGTTTTCTGCTTTCCGTAGACCGGAAAGGTATTCAACCCCTTAATTCGTCGGGGCTTATAAACCCGACAGGTTTCAATAATTTTAGCTGTGTGGGACTAATCCACACGTTACTTACTCTGCAGGTGACGTGGCGCGACGAGAAGCGACGTATCAAACAGGCGATCAATCGACGCGCGTTGATCGCATGCGCCGTGGACCACCAACGGATCAATCAAGCACGTGCTATTTAAAACGAATTATAACGGTGAGATTATCTGCAATGTGGCGGCATCACACGCGCCGATCAAGTGGAGACGGGGTGCACCGGAGATCAATCAAGCACGTGCCTATTTAAAAGAGTTATAACGGTCCAGATTCGATCGCGCAGGGAGAATCGTGGCCATCCGATCGCGATCCAAAGGGCGTTATTTGAAGCGTTTTATAAAGCGTTTCATCGGATCAAATCAAGGCCGTCCATTATGATCTGACGGTGGTGATTTAATCGAAAACGGTCCACGATGGACCGTTTCATCGTAACCGTCGATCGAAACGATCGGACGATTACGCCCAAAATTGCTATAAAACGAAGTGTTCTTCGTCGTTGTATGTATTCGAGTTGGATTTCAATCAAATTGAACTATCTAGACACCATTCCACTCGTTTCTCTTGATTCCATCCTCTTCCTCTTTCATTTCCGCATCCACGAAGGGGTTGAAATCAAGATTTGGTGGAGAATCGAAGGAGAAATCGCAGCTTGAAGCTCGTCGTGACGTTCTTGGTGTTCTTCGCGATTAATCGGTTTAATCGCGAAGATTCGATCGCTAAACGGGTTTAGTGGAAGTGGGTTTTCCTAGATTATCTTCCTTTTATGTTTAATTTCAGTTTAGATTAGGATTTAGAGTTTAATTTCATCGAATTTTAGTTTAAATCACGATTTTTAACGTCCAAAAATTTCATCCCACTTCCATCTTTGATTTCTCTGTGATTACTAATCCAAATCGAGCGATTTTTTATTCCACGGATAGATCTTTGAGTTATCTTTCTAAAAACACCATTTTCCCTAATTTCTCACCTCAATTCATCATCCAATTTGACCAAATTCCAAAAGATCTCTCGAAAATACCTTAATTCCCTATGGATTCGACCCTTATTTACCATTATACCCTTCAATTCACTCTTAATTCCCCAAATTGGTAAGTTCGGAATAATTTTTGACGCGATACCGCGTGAAATCGACGACCTCGCGGTCTCGTCTCGTCATCAACGCACTCCCTCGTCGGTCTTCCCCTTGCCGTTGCCCGGGCACTTCTTGTGCTGTCCACGAGATCATATGTGCCTTGCGCACGCCCAGCTGAACGCCACATCGTTGGGTATTCCCCTCCCCCACAGCGACCGAGTGCACCCCCCTCGGGTTGACTACACTGCCCCGGTTGACCGCTCCGCTCCGAGTTGATCCGCACTGACCCGGTTCCCTCGTGCCGCCACGGCCTTCCCGCGCTGACCCAGTCCGTTCGAGGCCCCGCCTCTATCGCCACGATCCCGTCGAGTCCTGCCTATCAACCTCTCCTATGCACTTGAGTCCGCCGACCCGGTTGCCCTCCCGCGTCAAGACTCCGATGTACCACGTTGTCGCTGTTTCAACCTACACCCCTGCTGATCGTCCGTGTCGCGTACGACCGATCTCCTTCATCACGACCGACCGGGCTCATGCCCCGCAGGTTAGCTTCAAATCCTCATTTTAAAGTTTAATTACTTTTCGAAGCATTTCCCTTTACTTGTCTCCACCTTCATCGGACGACTTAGGCAGGGTAGTACGAGTATAGGTTCGAGACTTTTGAGGGTGTCCATCGATCCGACATCGAGCGTGGGCTGCAGCCTTCAAGCTACTCCATGACGAGTGACTTACACGCCTTCGGACGTGGACCGAGAGGATCTCACCCTATCCATCATCGCGAGTTTCCCCGGGTCACCTGGAATCGACTCCGCTGATCGGCAAGGCTGCTTGCACTTAGGATTAGGTTAGATATCATACTTAGAGTCTAGGACTCGCCTACCCGTAGATTAGGTTTGACCGGCCTATCTATAGTCAACCTCAGTTCCATTGATGAGGCACGAGGGTTTTTCATACCCCATCCTGCATCATACTCTTTCAAAGTAAAGTGATTGAATTCTCGCATTTTCTACGAGATATTTGAATGCAATGACATAGACATAAAAGTAGAAGAGCATGTATACGAATGATGATAAGAGGGAAGAGGAAACAACTCTTTACTAAATTTGAACGCCAAGTCAAACCTATTTTTATAAATGAAGTGATAAATGAGGTTTGGATTTGGTAGAGGATTTTCCTATAATGCTTTTTAGAATGATCCACAATTAGTTGATAAGTAAAACTTGGGTAAACCTCCTTTTTTTAAAGGAAGTTGGCCCAAACTTATTAAATGACTCCTTAATTTTTGTTCATGATATATGAATATTATGAATGAAAAGATAAAAAAAATTAAATTCATGATATAATGGATATTAAATTTCTAAGTTTAGAGGTTTTTCTGAAATTTTTGGGGATTTTTTTAAAATTTTTTTTGAGAAGTTTAATAAAAAAATACTCTCAGATTTTTAAGTAGAAATTTTTAGAAAAGCCCTTCTACAATTATAAAGGCTGGTACACCTTTTTTGTACAATAAGAGTGTGACATGTGTGGCACTCTCGTGCACGATCTCAATCAAATGACTAAGATTTTTCTAAAATATAATTATGATATCTCATGATCTATATGGAGCTTTGAGTTGAAACTTTATGGCTATATTCATATTTTAACCTTCTATCCATATCTACCCTTGGATTGAAGAATTGAACTAAAAAAATAATTTTAAAGATTATACTTTTTTACCCCTTTTTACACTTAATTCCTAAGAACTCACCTATAAAAGTCTTTATTTTCTCTCTTCTCGTATTTTTTAGGTCTCTCTTAGCATCAGGCTACAAGAAGGATGGGAAGAAGAGGTCAAGGCCCAAGGAGGAGCATTTTTTAATGTCAATCTTGTTATGGAGAAGGGAGCAAGCAAAAAACATGATTGGAGCGAATTGAGCATTACTCGGCATAGGACATGCACACCAACGGGGTTTGTAAAAAGATATGGATTAGATTTTGGCTTTTAAAAATCTCCATATATAGTAGACATATATATATATATATTTTTCTTTTATTGTATTAATTTTGACATCATCTACACTTGCATTTCTCACCCTCGCTATCACATCGTATCGATCAATTGTTATTGTCATCTATCATTCTCATTTTGTCATAGTATTATTTATATTTTCATCTCTTTTAAACTCGTTCTCTCATCTCGTTTCTAATTTATATATCTGAACTCTAAGATAAATTCAAAATTATCTCTCTCACTCACCTCCACATGCTCTACTATCACTCATGCATATTCCCTTGTCCTTGTCTTTCTCTTGAACACCTAACCTCGTTCTCTAGCTCTTTGTGGATTCGACCCTTATTAACACTATACTAAGTAAAGAGCTATATTTTATTTCATGAAATCGATGCATTATAATTACAAAAAATACACGCGATTGATAGATTATATATATAATTTTGAGAGATTTTGTGAAAAGTTCACAGACCCAATGTCTATAAATAAGAGGAAGATAATCATAACCCAAGTTGCCCCTGGAAACCTTATAGAAACTCTGTTTTTTCTCCTTTATCATTTCAAGAAGGAGAGATCTAACCGTTCAACAATCTTATGGATATTGAAAAAGGCTGAACACTTGAGCAACTTCGAGAACAACTTCAAGAAACCTAGAAGTATGAATGCTAATCTATACTAGATCACATGATTATCAATTCTTATCACCTCAATCTTATAAGTGTCCAATTCAATGTATTATGCTATATTTGATATTTTGATTGAAATTTCGGAGTCAATTGACACTAGATCCTATCAAGTACAACATCCAATCTCTCAATCAATGACATTGTTATCCGAATTGATGACTGCACATACTTCTATATGCAAAACACTTTTGAAGTTTTTGATAAAACAATATTTCTTTTATAATTTAGTGAATAAATAGTTTGGTACCAAGATTGGAAATTTTAATACTTAAAAAGGATTATTCCAATAGGAAACTTTTAGAGTTGTTGAAAGTTTTAAGGTATAATACATGAAACATCACGTGTTCTTGAATGGAAAATAAGGTATATTGTAGAAAAAACCAGGGCCTCGCTTACTACAAGTAAAGCCCCTAAAGCTGCAAGGAGAGCTGTATTACATGCTATTCACCTTATAACTAGATTGCCCTTTACATGATTCTAGTAGATTCCCATCTTTCTCATATGTATACTACATGCAGTCTATCCTCAGAGCAAACATGTCAATATTGATCGACATTTTATAAAGGATAGTATAAAATCTGGTGACAATGCACACCTTAACACAAATCCTCAGAGCAGTGTGCTCATATCTTCACAAAGGGACTGCCAAGGTTTCCATCCACGAAGATAGTTTGCAAGCTCAAAATGAAAGACATCCATCCCTCACTTTAGGGGATTATTATAAATGAATATAAGCAAAATTACAGTTTTTGATTACTTAATGTTCTTACTCAAAACAAAGTATTTAATTTTTTTGAAATTTAGGGAGGGGGGCACCCCGAAACAATGCCCCCCCATAAAACAAAGTATTTAATGGGTTGCTTTTTGACGATACAAACAGAAATCTTGTAAAATATTGATTTAGGGAGTTTCTTGGGTTGCCCAATTAATAAGACCAATACCCTAACATTGCTTGTCGTTGAAGATCTTGAATATACAGGTAAGTAAATCTATCTTACCTATTCTGCTAAGAAATTTTATCTAGGAACCAAGCTCTGCCAATAGCCAAGATAGATCAATCGGATCTCAAGATAATAGATCATCAATTCTCGATTCATCTGATTGACAGATTCCAGATGAATCAACTAAGATCAACGGGCAAAAAGCAGTTCTCGGTCTCAATTTTCAGTAATACAAAGAGAAGGACTCAATGAGACGATTAAAGTTCTAAGGAATTTCTCACGACGTACCAGCATCAGTCATATAAAGCCTTGGCCGACTGGATTCTGGACAATTTATCTTTATTCCTGGATGTTCTCTCCGACAATTTCTCATCGATGGAGATAGCTCGCTCCATAGCCTTCTGTTTCCTGAGATTCTTCGCTCTCCTAATCGGTACTCCCTTGCGTATTTTCCTGATGCAAGATCAGTCGTAACGACGCACATGAAAATTCTAAGTCGACGAATTCATCCAAAACCCTTCCGCTGACAACGATGACGAAAAACTCTAAATTCGGTTTAGAAGAAATAATCACCTGCTAGAGGCGGCCAAAGCCGGAGCTACTTTCGTTTCAGAGGTGTCCATCGCTGCAACAGCGCCAATTAAACGCTTACCATTTCATAACCAAGGCAGAGAATAACCGTAAAAATGAAGCATAAGAGAGAAAGTAATGTTACAAAGGAAGACATACGTTGAGACTCGCTCGTTTGAGCCTCCGCAGAGACGTCCATGGCTGCGGTATCAAGTTTCTTCTTGTGGTTGTTCCTCTTCTTCGCCATTGCTACGGCAACTCTCTGAGCGCAATGACAGGGTCGGCCAAAGAACTCTATTTATGGTATGAGGTAATGGGCCTAGAATATGGTCTATTGACCTATAATGTTTAATGGGCTAGATCCTGTAATCAGAAGGGAGGTGAGGAGGGCTTTATGAAAATAATTGGTAATGGGCCGCGCGCGTCGAAGACGGGCTTAACGGGTCAGATCGCAGTCGTCCCTAAGGGGTAGTACAGTCATTTGAGCTCTCTAGGGTTACTTATCCCGTCCCCTCTATTAGGTCATCTGGGTCTCTTCTGGCAGCCGACCTCTTTCGATTACGTCGGAGCGAAACCCCTCCGCCGTCTGCTGGGCATCCGTGCCGATTCAAGGTACCATCTCCTCCAACAACTTTCTGTTGTTTGCTCTCCTCGGCGGGTGCCTTTCTCGTTCTGTTTTCAGCGAAATGTTTCCCTCGATCTAGCGTTCTTCTTCATCGAAATATAGATGCTTGCGAAGAATTCTAACGAGTTCTATTTGTTTGTCGCAATGTATTTTGATCTTTGCGATGATATATCTATAGAAGTTGATGTTTGTTGCCGTCTTGGATCACATATTGTTTTCCACGTCTCCTGTTTAACATTGGATTACTAAATCTTGTGTGCTTATTTATCGGCTACCGCCTTGTTATTGGGTTTATCCATCTGAACTGATGTTTGATGCTAGGGACAGAAGCTCTTGAGAATCAACATGTTCACCGCAAGGAAGAAGATCCAGAAGGAGAAGGGCTTGGAGCCTACTGAATTCGAAGATGGTGTCGCTCAGGTTTTCCATTGCCTTGACCCTAGTTCCCTGTTTTAATTACTGAATCAGGGTATCATACCCTGGGGTTAACGAAATAACGTTTGTTAATAACTGTAATTTTCTGGTTTGTTCTCTCCATCCGCCATTGATTTAGGCGTTGTTCGATCTGGAAAACTCTAACAACGAACTGAAGAGTGAACTCAAGGATCTGTACATCAACTCAGCGCTGTATGGGAAAATTTTCTCTCAATTATTTAGCTTCATTCTTTTTCATGTGCTTAGATTCTTTTGTTATTCAGCCAAGTGGATGTCGTCGGAGGCAAGAAGGCCGTCGTCGTTCACGTACCTTTCAGATTGAGGAAAGCCTTCCGCAAAATTCATGTTCGTCTTGTGAGAGAACTCGAGAAGAAATTCAGTGGGAAGGTAATGATATATTTTCACGTGTACATGTATGCTAGATTATGATAGAAGTTTCAGTTTCTTGGAGCAAGCTAATTCATCGGTTCTCCCCCAGGACGTGATTCTTATTGCCTCTAGGAGGATCCTGAGGCCGCCTAAGAAGGGGTCAGCAGTCCAGCGCCCGAGGAACCGCACACTGACTGCAGTTCACGATGCCATCCTTGAGGATGTTGTGTATCCAGCAGAGATCGTGGGCAAGCGAGTGAGATACCGTCTTGATGGATCGAAGGTCATCAAGGTAATATGTTCGATTAATCATAATCAAGGTGATCGATACTCGGAATGCACGTTAAATTTTGGTATAATAGAGAATTCTTGTGGGGGAACTCGATTCACCCGCAAACTCCTGATTTACCTATGCATATTTGATCCAAGTTTAGACTATGATGTGGGACGTTGTCTCTGAGAAATATTTCATATTTTGTGGCAGATCTTCCTCGACCCGAAGGAGAAGAACAACACGGAGTACAAGGTGGACACATTCGGATCTGTCTACCGCAAGCTCTCTGGCAAGGACGTTGTGTTCGAGTACCCCATCACAGATGCCTGATTATCCTAAATTGAGATTTTCTTTCTCCTTCACTCTCTCTCTCTCTCTCACTAGTGGTTTATTTGGGACATGGGCTTTTGATGTTCTTTGCCCTTAGCATCCTTTTCCATACTGCTCAGTTTTGTTTTATCTTTGTACAAGTCAATGGTTGACTTTTGATCAATTTCTTCGACTTTAATCTCTTCGAAGGATGCCATGACTCCCTTTATAAACAATTCAGGACTCTCTTGATCAATAAAGAAATAAGTGGAAGTGAGAACACAGATTTAATAAAAGTTTATTCGAAAAATTCATCAGAGAGATACAGTAATTGGGTAGAACAGTCTCCTATAATGATGCTTTATGCCATAGATTATGAGAATAGGTAAAAAATTAATACAATTCTCAAAACGTTTTTTCCTGCGTAGGATTTTTACAAAATCTAAAAACTATACTTTCTTATGCAGGAGTCTAGAAACAATTTACATTATGTAGGAATGAGGATCCCATGCAGGAATCTACAATCCATTGTATGTTGATTGGGTAGGATCAGAGAATAGGTCAAGGGCAGTTCTATCACTCCCTTGATCTGATCCATGATCACACTGAGAGGGTGTGGATCACTTTCTTAATCCGACCAAGATTGTGATTGAGGAAGTGATTGTTGATCAAATCCATAAAGTAATCGATGATCGACAACTAGGCTTTAAATTATGTAAAAATGATTTAAAGTTTTTTTTTAAAATACCCCTCAACAGATGGTAGATGAGATTGATAGCATGATCGAATAAGTAATCATTGATCTGCACTATACAGTTCACAGGAAATTAAAAGCAAATATATGAAAATGATTAAAGTTTAAATATCAAAAAATCCCCTCAATCTGATCGACAATCAGATTGAGGGTTAAAAATGAGAGATCTCATATTTATCTCAAATATCAACCATTGCCTTAATCAATTGAGGCCTACTAAAGAAAATCAACGATGTGATCACGAGATTCAGTCGTGTCAATCTGATCCGATCATTGATCGACATGCCCAACATGTGACACCAAGTGCCTCCCCCATCGTGCTGAAGTCGTGCACGTGTGGCACCATGGAAGAGAGAGAGAGAGAGAGGACATTCCCGATGTTCCTATTCCATTAATTTTGATACATACATAATACCAATGAAACTTTTATTGTCCTTACCATTTTGGATTAAGAGGTCTGAGGAAATGTGGTGTGGTCTCAAGCATCGATCATTGAGATTCAACTAGTGTCATTCATTTTCACTCAAGCCACAGCGTACATGATGCTTAGCCATTTATTGGAAATTTGAAACCCATGGAGATCTTGGGTTGCTTTATCAAAATCCTCTTGTTGGAAGCTATCATGATCATGGATTAGTTGGGCCTCTTCTTAAAGTTAAGAATCTATCTTCCACAACAGACCATGCGACACTATCTCATGCCATGCATCATGCAACACATCTCTCTCTGTCTCTGTGTTATTCCATATATTGAACAATGAAGCATTGATTAATAAAAGAAAGCATTTCTTCATTCATTGCTACGAAAAAAATAGTCATCTCCTTGAACTTTTAAAATTTTTCCCATATATCTCCCTCTTGTGATTATTGAAATATCATCAAAAGGAACTTCTATTGATCCTTATCATGTTTTCCTATGTAAGAACATCTTCCTTTTATAATATCTCATTCATTAAACTAGAACATTATACCGAATTAGTTAATTCCTTGATAACTAAGATAATCCTACACTCTAAAGCCATGCATATATTAATGATATCAATATCAAAAAATATTTTTAGGATATAAAGCATTAATATTGAGGAATGGTTTTTACGTACTAGGTCTAAATTTGAATACATTTATTATTTTGGGGGCTCAGAGATAGAAAGTTTAGTTTCCGCCTTTACATCAATTTAGAGAGAATAAGAGCATCTTTGTAATATTGAGTGGAGAAGGTGAATAAAAATCTATGACATGGATTTTATGAGATGATGAGTTTTCACTCCTTATTTCTAGAATGAGATTTCAGTTCCACACTTTGATATCTATCAATTGTGATAATCAGCCAATTACCCTAAAAAATGATCTCTCCTCGTATGAGCTGATTTTTGTTTGAGATTTATTATTTTAATTAGGGATATCAAGTTCAATATATTTATTTTAATTCCCTTGAATAAATTTTTTTAGCATATTCTTCATAATTTTACTGATCCATCAAATTTCGTATGTTAGAGATTGGCCTCTTTCTAGGTCAAGGAAAAATCAATATTTAGCTGTATACCCTTGATTACACGATAATCATGCTTATTTACATGATGTATGTTATACATATTTAAAACCTTGTGTAGATGGAGTAAAGATTTTAATAATATAAATTTATATTTATTACAGAATGAAGGATGAAAATACCAAAGTTATTCACACAGTGATAACTTAATTGAAAATTTTTTTCATAGATTTAATTCATTTTTTTAATTATAAATTTTATCCTAGAATATTTGTGCATTTTGAATAATTTCATTGGTTCTCTAATTGAATGAATGATTTCTATTTGTTATTGATCTTGTGGTGTTTGAATTTTCCATTGATTATTCTACAATCTACCATATATAATTTGTCAATTGTAAACTTTAGTTGGTTATAATTATAAAATGAATATTGTTAGATGCCTGAAAAGTTCAAGGAGTATTATACACTCTTCATGGATGCAGTTGAAGAACGTTAAATTTAAGATAAAAAGTTTAGAATCAAACACTAATTGTATTGCCAAAAATACCTAGTATCAAGGACACATTTTTACTACTCAAACAAATTCACCAAGAAAGTGATGATGGGTTGAACCTTCAACATAATGTTGATACACTCCAAAAAAATATTTCCCATTGCTTTCATCAATCCTCTGCTCCCTCTCAGAACAGTTGGTGCCCACATAAATAATCGTTCAAGCCATTATAGGACTAGGCACATACCTAAGAGACTTGGAATCAATGCATGCATACACTAGGGTTTGCTTGTTTGACATTTGGATAACATCCAACATTGGAAAATTCCACTATCTAGCATTTGGGTGTTAGATGGTGTACCTATATGCCATATGACGTACAAGTGCTGGATGACGTGGACAAATGATGAATGATTCAATACTCCATCTCCATACTATATATGAAAACAACTTTCTACTCCTTAGATCATCAATAGGGAATAGCTACCTGCCTCAATCAATAATCCAATCCGTTTTGACATTAATTTGATCATAGTGATCTAGATGATCATGCTCATCGATCACTAGATCACCATGATCTAATGATAGTCGATCACGATCATTTAAACCTATCAATAGCTTTGTCACTCAAGGTCTCCCAAAACAAAACTACAAAACTACAAATCTCCAATAACTCTCTCACTCTAGCCATCCAAAAACAAAAATACGAATCTCTCACAATCTTGATCTAGTCAAGCCTTTGTTGGGTTTTGAGGTCAATAAGCCTTCAAAAATTTTGATCAAAATATCAAATACAACGGATTACATTCAATCAGAAATTCAAAATATTGAGGGACCAATAATAGCTGATTCTATCATCTAGTATGTATGAGAAAACATACTTATAGGGTTCTCTTGAAAAAATCTTTGAGGCTATTAAAGTGTCTATCCTCTAGTGGTATCCACACAATCTCTGAATGGTTGGGTCTTCTCTTTAAAGCTTTTCACCAAGAGAGAAAAAGAAGAAAGGGGAGAATTCTCTTAATGCTTGTATGAGTACCTTGAGTTGTGGTCGTTCTTCCCCTATTTATAGATATATGGTATGTGATTTTTCATAAAAACCCTCATAATTATGTATATATCCATCAACATTCATAGACGTTATTTGTGTGACCCTCTAGGTCCGTATATCTCACTAGTTAATAACTCTATAGGCCCAATATCATCTTATTAGTTTACCTTAATTAGTTATTTACATCAACATATATATTAATTAATTAAGGATCGATTTAACCCAATTGATAGGTTGAGTTGACAGCTCATTGGGTGCCAAGCTACACCATGTACTCTAGGAGATATAGAGTATATAAGAACTCTCATATAAAACCTTCACGTCATTGATTATCATATATGTATAATCCTTCATCTGCATGAAACTCGTGAATGACTTAGGGTATGGTTAACTGTCAAACCTTAATCGGTCATTCAAGTTAGTACTGATGTGCGTAGAAAGTCATCGGAAACTCTTTCTCTGATATTTCTACTACCTTGGCTAAGGATTTCATTGCATCCCATTCCTTAAATCAATCTCCTTAAATACTAAGGGCGGATGATCCCATATTGACCACACAATCATCTTCGAGGACTTAACGCCGTATCTAATATATAAAGTTTTAAAGATCATGTGGCTTGGGATTCATAAGTCTTAATTAGACACGATCATCCATTCACAAAATGTCTTTGGTGTCTCAAGTCAAAGGATCACATACACAACTGTGACATGAATCGACCTAATTGGCAGTTAAGTGTAATACTATTTAAGGATTCATACGGATCAATTCAATGAACTCTTTATCCAAAGAGCACCTACTATCTATTTTTAGTGTCTCCACATTGATAGCTATAGGATCAGACATATCACATGAGTTGGATCAGATAGTGTTACTCTTTCTAGATAATTTAGTACCCTTCTTAAATATTAATAACATGCATCTCATTATATGCATCTACATGTTTTTAAACACTTTTTATGCATAATTTCAGTCTATATGATACATGTTACCATCTTAAAATAGAAATTTATTCAATTTAAGGCCAAATCACTTAATTCCTTTTTTTTAATACCAATTTGAGCATTATTATGTGTTTTAAGTGCGTTTGACCCTTTCGAGGGTCAAACCACTTGTATTTGACCTCAAATTCTTGGTTTTAAATGTTTCTGGATTTAAATCATTGCCTGAAGGTTTAAGAAGAGGAAGAAAAGAAAAGGGTTAAGAGTAAAAGAGGGAATTAACCTAGTTGACTCTACAAAGTCAACTAGGAATTAATTCACTCATAATTTTCTTTATGTCTAATGTTTTATTCCACATAGATTTTCAAGAAGATCAAATTCTTGATCCAATGAAGAAAATTTCATGCCAAAAGGAGTTATAGAAATGAAGTTATGAATTTTTGAAGATTAACTATTTTTATGGATTTTTTTGGATCTTTTCTGAATTTTTCATAAATAAAAAAGATGAAAAAAGGAAAAATTTTGGTGCGAGACCCCCCTAGAGTTGATGTGACTGCACTGCCACATGACATCGCACGAGCGTGCCAACTCTGCGCTTGAGTCCACGTGGGCAGGTATGTGGCGTGTGGGCTAAGTGGGCCGGAGCATAGGTAGCCCATTAGTCAAGTGGAGAGAGAGGCATAGGGTGACCGTCAGGGCGATTCGAAGATAACAGGAGGCCCCCATTTATACAGGGCCTCTGATTCGCTAAAATTTCTAATGTGGGACTAATCTAGGTTTTTTATTTTTCAGGAAACGTGGTAACTCGTGAGGCATCGGATCAAGCGTGCGAGAGGTGCGCGTTGATATGATGGACCGCAGTTCACTAGATCTTGATCAAGCGCACATGAGCGATCGGATGCTCCACGTAACGCCACATCACCTACGCACTTAAAACAAGAAAACATTGTCCCACATGACATAAATTAAAGAGAAAATACATTTATATAAGGTGTGCACAATCAAGGAGTTAGCGAAAATCCTTAACATAGTGCTTTCTCCTTAATCACACACACACACGCACACACGTGGCGTGCTATTTTTTCCGCTCGTGCCACGTCAGCAAGAGAAAATAAAATGTTATTTTAATGAATTTAATTCAAATAAATTGATTTTAAATTTAGAAAAATTTAGAAATAATCTAGAAATCAACCAAAAATTAGAAAATTCATATCATTTAAAATTAACTCTAAATTAATCCAAATTTATTTCCTTGGATCAGAAATTAAATTATCCATGATTCTTGTTAAAGCCTATTGGGCCTGAAGGCCCACTCTTCTCTCTCCTCTCTCCTCTCTCCTCTCTATTTCTATATATCGTGCATGTATGTGTCTAATCATCTTATGCCCTTATTTTGTTTTTTTTCTCCTTTCTCTCTCCGGTGCCTATCGCACATGGTATCAGAGCAGTTTAGGAGAAAAATTTTCTAGGGTTACCTTGTGACGCCGCCGCCCTCCAGCGCCGCCTCGTTTTGCGACGCCGCCGCCATCCTGCCGTCACTCTACCTGGCCACCACGCGCGTCCTACCGCGCCCGGCCGTCGCGTCTCGCTTTGTCGACGCACCTGACGCCGCACCGCCTCCAGTATCTGCCGCACCGCCGCGTCCTGCCATTGCGCCTGCCGTCGCACCTGACGCCGCACCGCCGCGTCCCGCCGTCGCGCTGCTATCGTGCTGCTGTCAGGCCATCGCGGTTGTCCTGCCAGGCCATCGCGGTTTGCTGCTGTCGCGCCCTATCGCATCTGTCGTCGCGCCGCGCCTCGCCCTGCTGTCGCGCCAGAAGTTGTGCTGCAAGACAAGCAGCGTTCTGGTGTTGCCCTGCCCTGCTTGGCCGTTGCCCTGCTCACTGCCATCGCCACTGCCGTCATCCCGCTATCGGCCCAGCCCAGCCGTCATCCCGCTATCGCCTTGCTGCCATCTGCTCGGCGGTCACCCTGCTGCCATCGCTCGGCCTCCCCGTCCTGCCATTAAGTGCCGTCGTGCCCTGCTGCCTTGCTGTTGCGGCTCTGCCCTGCTATTGTTGACTTACCTTGCCGCGTCGACTCATATTCCATCGTCACCGGTTCATCTTCACGGCTGCTGATCTCTTCATGGCCGAGCCTACCCCCGTGTCATCATCTTTTGAGGTCACTCAGCCTTCTCAGCCGATGGGGTTGTCCCGGCAATCCGGGAAGCACTCTATTGTGAGTGCCCTGGCTAAGCCGGCATACGTGTTCGACGGGTCCAATTATGGGCCCTGGAGGGGCGCTTTCGTGGAGTTCCTCAACGCCCATGGCCTTCGGCATCATTTGACTGATCCCTCACCGAAGGAATCGGACCCGGAATACTTGGAGTGGAGTCGCCTGGAGTCCGCGGTATGTTCCTGGCTTATCTCCAGTGTTGCGACACAGATCATGGAGCCACTTAGCATGACTCGTCCTGCCCGTGCCCTGTGGCTCAAGTTGGAGACGATGTACGCCAACAAGAGTAACGTAAGCCGGACAGTTCGCCTATATGAGGAGCTATTTGCATGTCGCCAGGGCACCAGGACTCTCCAGAGCTATTATGGATCGGTTGATGCCATTTTCACTAATCTCGAGCTCTATCAGCCACTGGTCTTGGATCTTGATGTACTTAGACGGTACCGCGATGAGCTCCGTGCGGGAGCATTTCTTAGCGGATTACGTCCTGAGTTGGCCGACATGATCCGAGGACAGGTGCTTGGGGGCTCCTGCATTACCCACCGAGGAGATCTTTGCAGCCGCACTTCGCGTGCAGGTGACAACCTACCTACCTCCCTGCACCTCGCAGCCTCGCCGAGACTTTGGCACTCATCGCATCAGCGGGGCTCCCTGCGTCCTGGGAAGACCCTGACTTCCTATCCACCCCGCAAGTACGCGGGAAGCCGACTCACCCGTCGAGAAGTGCCGGAAGGAGTTCGGGAAGCCTCGCTTGGACCCCCGGCTGCCTCTCGGAGGAAGGGCATCCTCGACTACGTCCCCGACGGAGGAATCATCCTCGACCACTACTCCTCTGAGCTGGGGCACAGCGCCTTTGCACTATCTCCCTCGGAGCTGGCCTACATTCAGGGCATCACGGGCCTCCTCACTTCGTCCCCACTGCGGCACCATCATCCAGCTCTTGCGCATTGACGAGCAGCTTGGTATCTTATGCTGGAGGACGGGGATCTTCTCCCGTGTACGCCATCTATCTCAACTCCTCATATGACTTCTTGGGTTATTGACTCGGGGGCGTCTTTCCCACATGACTCGGTTTTTTTCCTCGGTCCCTCACTTCTTATCGGCCCGAAACCTCCATTCCCGATGTCCGTATTGCTCGACTGGCTCGCTCATGTCCCGTTCTTGGCTCGCCAATCTCGTGCCACCTCTTCCCTTCCTCTACAAAGATGTCATGTATATTCCTCGGGATTTCCCGCCAATCTACTCGTCCCATCGCTGCGATCACCAAAGCCCTTCATTGTGGTGTTTTTTTCTTTCCTCATCACCGCGTCTTCCAGATCTCGACACGGGCCGGAGGATTGGACTCGGGCCGTGAGAACGGACGAGGCATCTACGAGCTAGTGGTCGACTTCTCCATCTACTGGGCCTTCAAGCCCTTTTTTTGCACTCTCTCGCTTCTTCTAGTTCCCTTCATGACTCTTTTTGTGGCACTGCTCGCTTTGGGACACCCTAGTTTTGTCAAACTTAAAGAAACTCTTCCTTGGTTACACTTATCTCGAGTTTCATTGTGAGTCTTGTGAACTCGGGAAACACCATAGATCGTCGTACCCATCCCGCACTGGTCCACCTACCCATCGCCCGTTTGACTTGGTTCACTGCGATGTTTGGGGTCCGGCCCCTCATACCTCTCCAACAGGAGGCAAGTACTACATGGTGTTCGTTGATGACTACACATGGGCGAGTTGGACATATATCCTGAAGAGTCGCAAGGAGGTACTTTCTCGCGTTCAGCACTTCCTCCTTGAGATTATTACCCAGTACGAGACGGTGGCCAAAATCCTCCGCACCGACAATGCATTTGAGTTCACTCAGAAGGCAATTGAGGATCTTTGTCTGGCTCATGGCATAATTCATCAGACTACCTGTCCATATACCTCGCAGCAGAATGGGGTGGCCGAGCGGAAGCATCGACACCTCCTGGATATGGTACGCACACTGCTCCTGGAAATGAGGGTACCTCAGTATCTCTGGTGTGAGGCTGTTCTGACTGCAACATACCTGGTGAACCGCCTTCCATCTGCTGCACTTGGAGGAGCTATTCCCCTTCGCCGATTGACTCCGCTGCTGACCTCTTCTCTCTACCACCTCGAGTGTTCGTGATGCACCGCCTTTGTCCAAGATCACACCCCCGGCCTCTCCAAGTTGGCTCCTCGTGCACAAAAGGGGGTGTTTGTCGTCTACTCTGACTCGAAGGGTTACCGTGTGTACTTTTCCCCGATCGGCGACAAGACGTTACTTCTGGCCGATGTGACCTTCCATGAGGATGTTCCCTACTTTACCTCTACTCCGTCTGGCGCCGACCTCTCCTCACCGTTCCTCCCTACTTCGGTATCTACTACTCCTGTCACTGACATTCCTCTGACTGTCCCGAGTCCCTTGCCTGAGGTGTCACCACCCTCGGCATCCCTCCCGTCTCGACCCATCCTCCCGAGCTCGAATCTCCCTCTCGCCGCTATCCCCTATTCCGGCTCCCTTGTCACCACCACCTTCCCCCGCCTCCAAGATCTCGATCTTGACCTTCCCATTGCTCTTCGCAAGGGCACTCGACGAGTGCACGCAATACCCTATCGCTCATCATGTCTCTCCCCGCCCATCTTTATCCCTCCTATCGGGTCCCTTGCTCTTGCCGTTCTAACCGAGTCAATTCACAAGTCGTATATTGAGGCGTTGCGTGTACCGGCGTGGAAAGCGGTGATGGATGTGGAGTATGCGGCCTTCATCCAGCGGGAGACCCGGACGCCGGTTCCTCGGCCCCTTGATGCCAATGTTGTATCCTCGCAAGTGGGTGTACTCCCTCAAGTATAATCTCGATGGCTCCATCGCTCGCTACAAGGCGCGTCTCGTGGCTCGTGGCTTTTCTCAAGCCTATGGTCTTGACTATCATGAGACATTCTCGCCCTGTGGCGTGCCTCAGCTCCATCCCTGGGTTCTCTTCTCCATTGCCCTGGATCGCTCCCGGCCGCTTCATCAGCTCGGGACGTATCCAATGCCTTCCTTTACTGAGACCTCGATGAGCAAAGGTATTCATGGAGCAACCTCCTAGGGTACGTTGCTCGTGGGGAGTCGCCTCGAGGTGTGTCTCCTCAAGAAGGCTATCTATGGGCTGAAGCAAAGCCCGCGTGCGTGGTTCCACAAGTTCTCGCAGTCGCTTTTCTCGTATGGCTTCGTCTCTACCGTCTCTGCTCCGACTCGTTATGCGGAAACGCACCCCACATGGATGTGTTATCCTCGGGCCGTGTATGTGGATGACATCATCATCACTGGTAGTGACGACGCCGAGGTGGCTGCGACCAAGGCTTATCTCGGCTCAGCATTTCATCACACGAGATCTGCTCTCCCCGTGTACTTTCTTGGACTTGAGATTGCTTACCGTTAGGGGCAGATGTCCATTTGTCCGCGGAAGTACGTGCTAGATATACTCGGAGGAGACAGTGGGATGCCTGGGTGCAAGCCGCCTCCTCACCTATGGAGCGTAATGTGGACTCGGTGGGACAATGCTACCGTACTTCTTGAGGATGCAGGCATCTACCGCCGACTTGTGGGGAAATTGATCTTCCTCACCGTGACTCGCCCTGACATCTCCTATGCGGTTAGTATCTTGAGTCGGCTTATGCGTGCTCCTCGCACTATCCATCTCGGGAGGGTGTCTATAGGCTCTCGCGTACCTTAAGAGAGCTCCGGGAAGGGCCTCTTGTATCGGCGACGTGGTCATCTACATATTGAGGCCTACTCGACTCCGGGGTTCGCCGGGTGACAAGGAGGATCGGAAGTCACATGGTGGTTATGCCACCTATGTTGGAGGTAACTCTGGTCACATGGCGCTCTCGAAGCAATCTATCGTGTCCCGTTCTAGTGCCGAAGCCGAGTATCGAGCCATGGCGGATACCACGGCAGAAATGTTGTGGTTACGCCTCTTCTCACCGAGCTTGGCTTCCCGCCCGAAGGTCCTATGCAGATGTACTGTGATAATATGGCTGCTACCTTCATCGCCGTAATGCGACGTTCCATATGAGGACGAAGCATATTGAGATCGATCGCCATTTCATACGACAAGATGTTGTTAACTGTACCATCTCGTACCCCACACGTCGCTTCCTCTCATCGCTGGCGTGACATCTTCACTAAGGCCCTACTAGCCCGGCATATGAGACCATCGGATCCAAGCTGGGCATGTTTGACCTCCACGCTCCAGCTTGAGGGGGAGTGTTAAAGCCTATTGGGCCTGAAGGCCCACTCTTCTCTCTCCTCTCTCCTCTCTCCTCTCTCCTCTCTATTTCTATATATCGTGCATGTATGTGTCTAATCATCTTATGCCCTTATTTTGTTTTTTCTCCTTTCTCTCTCCGGTGCCTATCGCACAATTCTAAAAAGTCAAATTTAATAAATAGTAAGAGAATAAATTTCTATTTAAAAAATACACTCATTTGGTTTAGATTTTAAAACTTAAAAAAATATATGAATGTATATAAACTGGTTTCTCTCATTATTTAACCTTAAAAAATAATTATAATCTCAAGTAAAGATGGGTATACAAATATTCTTTTTAATTTATCATTATTAACCCTAAATAAATGCATTTTGAGATTATAATGATTGTTATAGAATGATAAATAAACACTAACAAATATGATAACATGCATTAGAATGGAATGTTTTATGCCTGAATTTGCATTAATTATCATGTATTTTCATGTTTAATTTGCATGTTATCAGATATTTCCCCCATTCATTCTCTCCTTGTGCATTCTACATCTCTCTTCTTTTTCTCTCTGTCTTAGGGTTTTGTTCTTCTTGTAAGAATCATGTAGTCGAAGAATCTCAAGTTGAATGAAGGTAGTTTTTGTTCTTCTTCCCATTCCCGTGTTCCTCTTCATCTTTGAACCACTCTTGTTCATCAATTGATCCTCTTTCCTTCTTGCACATCTTCTCTTCCATTCCATTCTTCCATAGTTCTCCATTACTCCCCCAATCTCTCTTTCTCTTTGTAAATTTCCCTTTCCTTCTCACTCTCACTTGCTCTCTTTCTAAACCTCTTGCTCTTTGAGAGGTTTCAGATTGACTTCCATGTCTCTCCCTTGCTATTTCTCTCTCTCTCTCTCTAAATTTTCCTCTTGCCCCCTCACTTGTTCTCTCTCTCATTCTCTCTTTACCTCTTAATTCCTCTTTCCCAATCTTTCTCTCACTCCTTTCTTCAAGAGTTTGGTGTTATCTCTTCGATACTTATTTGTGTGTATTGTGACTACCAAGTTGTTATAATTAATGAGAGAAAACTGACACTTTATAAGAAAATGAAGCACATCAAGCAAGGTTTCATTATATCTGGTACAAGTCCTCAAAGGTGGCATCCCCATGCCGCTTGTAGCTTCTTTAACCAAGTTGTTGACATCTTCACCAAGCATCTTAGCAACATCTTCTATGATCCCTTAGGCAACTAGTGGTAAGAGAAAGAGGTGAGGAGGTTAAAAAAATGAGCCCAAGGAAAGCCTTCATGTTATACAATACTGTGTAATAAGAGAGAATGAGAGAAAATGAGGGCCTAACTCTCTAAGCAAGAGAGAGTCCAATATATAAAGGAATAAGTGGGCCCATAGAAGAAGGCATTTCTATCATGATTTACCTCTTTTATGGGAGAAATCAACACCCCTCTTTTCAAGCAGGTATTCTCATTAAGGGTAGATGATCTCTCTCTCTCTCTTCTCTCTCCTTAATTAATGATTGAATGCAGTTTCCATCTTTTTCAAAAGAACAAAAAACAAAAATATGAGCATCCACTAATAAACTTAATTAAATACAAATCCCTCTCTTTGTTATTGACTATAATAACAAGAAATTCTTTTCTGCCATCTCCTTTTAAGATAAACTAAGTTGTGAAGCCTCTCTCTCCATCTCTCTCTCTCTCTCTCTGCAGAACAAAAACCATCCATTCTCTGGCTCCCACAAAAATTGAAAAAATGGAGGCTAAACTCCTCCATGGGAAATAAGCAAACCTCTATCTCCCTCCCCATCAAATTGAATAGTAAACAATGAGCTTACACCAATGTGGCGTAGACAACATTCCATGCCAAGTACTAGAAAATTGTGAGATCTGTCATCACATTTAATGGGTAAACATCGTTTAAGATACTCATGAATCTCTCTCTCAAACTGATATAAAAGCAGGCGAGAGGATAGTGGAAACACAGACCATTTAGCGATGTCATTTCCTCCTTAGGGCTCCGTAGTTGCGTGGTGCCTGAGAAAATTTGCAACCAATACCATGAAAATTATGCGCCTAAGAGCATGGTAACATTCATGAATCACCTAAATGGACCGCACGCCTAAATATTGATTAGTATAGAAAATAATCTTCATTTTTATCAAATTCTAATTGCAGATTTTGACACGATTGATTTTTCCGGAATATAAATCATCATCCTAATTGTAAAATAATCTACCAACGAACTTTGCATCAGATATAGTCATCTGAAGAGGGAATAACAGAAAGCATACCTGGAGCTTGGCAGTCCGCCTGCTTGGCCCATCATTATCATCCTCATTGTCATTAACGTCATCAGCATCATCATCCTTGCTCATGAAAAGAGCATGAATTGAGGACAAGCTATTGTCAGTCTTTCTCCCCCGTTTAACAGGCCTTGATGGCCCACGCCCCCTCCTCCCCCTCGAGGTGGCCACCCTCTTCTTCCCTCTCCCCTTCTGATTCATGTCATCACATCCCTACGATCATTCACAGAACAAACAGCATAAACGTTGAATCCCTCCGGTCAAAACATGTATTTTCTAATTCTCTATCAAAATTGATTTTTTTCTTATTCACCGAGCTGTTGTCCACTTCTTCCCCTTCGCCCATGACATAAGTGCCTTGAGAGTCATCATCACTCGAGAGGGATTGACGGGACTCTGAGGCTTGACTCTGAATCATGGCTGATGCCGATGCTGATGCGGGCCTGCATAAAAAAGTATGGGAGTGAGAGAGATCAAAGAGAAGAACACAGAAGTTTCTTACAGCCCAGCCTTTTAAAGGAGTAGAACAAGAATGCACCCATAATAGTCATAATTAGGGTCATAAAAGTTGACAAAAAAGGTCAAACCTGTTGGACTGGCGTGTTGCCATGGTCGACTCAAGGGTTAACTGCTTGAACACCGAAGATCCCCTACCCCTACCACGCTTTGAGGCCATAGAAGGAGATGCCTTCCTTCTAGAAGGAGTGGCCGCTTTTGAGATAAATTGTGTATTCTTTGTGCTTTCTTCATCGCACAGGGCATCATCCCAGCTCCCAATATCACCCCTTGTAGCTCGGCCATCCTGTCATTAGATGAAATGAATGAAAACTTCCAAGGATAATTGAGAAACTTGCCTGTTAAGTTGGAAATTATGTCGATAGAGAAAATGGGAAACTAAAAAGATAAGGGAAAACTATGCGAAGGTAAGTGAAAGTCAAAACCTGTGGAGGATGGGGTTTAGATATGCTCCAGGTCTTCTCTCTCGCAAGCATAGATCGCTCCTTCACCCGTTCCTGAAGCATAGAGATGAAGAAACTGCTTAGCTGGATGGTCTCTGCCATTTAGCGGCATGTGTTTGATTAGTTGATATGCCTGCATGCACTGCTCCACCCTGAGAATCAGATCTCCTTCTTCCACTGCAGATGCCCCGGCCTCGAAGCTCAGTTTGCTCTACCAAAATATGAATATATATTATCAAATTACAATTTCAGTAATTTTCTTCACATAATTGAAATCTAATTCGAATGCAGATCAATAAATAAATGAAAATCCTTACACGCGTATCCTCTAGAGTGTGTTGAAGACACGAGTAGAAAGCCATCTTATCGTCTTTGTTCACAAAATCATGTAGTGCAATGTCCAAATCGTTCACAGGGAGTATCTCCATTTTCTGAAGAAAAATTTGATGCAAAATAGCTTCCTTAAAATCATAAATGATGAAATTTACCATATTGCTTTCAGCCAACAAAGCTTCTATATTCTGCTGGTTCAGTTCTTCTGGGCGAAGCTTCTCCAGATCATCATCAGTTTTGCCTGAAATTTGTAAGATATAATTTAAACTGGCACAATACATCTAAATACCCCCAATATAAAAAACAGACATTTCCGAGTTATACAGGTGAATTATAATTATATGGCGAAACTGGACTCTTTCCCGCCCCAGTTCTGGTATAAAATTCTAATCCCAAAATAAGTCAGAATACCTCCCGCTTGGCGTTTCTTTGCAGACTTAGAGAAAAGTAGAATGTCCTGTGGATTAGCAACCTAGAAATTTGAAAAAATAAAATAAAATTTCAATATATAAGGAGGAAAGATAACCATTGCAAACACCAATTAACATCAAATCGATACCTTGCCCACATACTTCTGTCCAAATCGTTGCGGATTGATGGTCATAAACCCAGAATAATCTACCTAAGACAGGTAAATAACTCATTATTTGACAAGTGGAAAATATACTGCAGATGAAGATGTGTGTGTGTGTGTATTACTGTTAACGAGTCCATTAGTTTGTTAAAGAGTATGAGGTACAAGAGCCATAGCTGCTCTCGGGAGACCATCATCAATGTTGTAATGCTGTTGCAGACAAATGTCTTCTCAGTTTAGTTCCCACATCCAGTATTTCTTCTTCTCTCCAGCAACTCCCTTCTACACCCAGAGCACCCCTTTCTTTTTTCTTTCAGGAACATATTTCTTCTGTGCTCGTCTGCTTCCCTATCCAATGGGGAGCAATATCTGTGTTGGGATAATTAAATTCTCAACCTTAAATTTCCAAATTTCCAACTCAGATAAGGAGAAATCTCTTTACTCCTACTCCGACCAGTAAACAAATTCTCTATTGGATCAACAGATCCTCTGATTGAAACACACAGCTCATTTATACTGATTGGGGCAGGAAATCATTTCATTTCTACTTTCAAGTTCCTTGTCTTCTTCCTTGATTACATAGCTTTCTTCTTTCTATGAAAACTTTCTTCTATCACAGCTGGAATGGGTGAACCATCCCTGGTTGAACTACATGGAGTGGTAAACAGCGTTTGCCCCTCCAAAAAAATTATGGCAAAGAAATCACACCATCCATGCAAACTATCAAACAGGCAGCATGTCTTATACATCTTCCACCAACTCCTCATATGAGTCAGTTACTCAGAGATTATCTTTACCAGTGGACAAAGCACATTTAAGTAAGTCTTCAACAAAGGAAGCTGGCCCAGCATCCTAAACGCAACTCTCCTGGACCCTTTGACACATGCTATGGAAAGTGGATTGATGAGGAGGACATTCTCCTGACTCAGTTATCTGATTTAATGCTACCTAAAGTTAGCTATATGTTTCCAGCAATGAGTACATAAAGGGATCTGGAACACTGCCCAAAGACAACAGGTCAACCTACAATTAAACGGTATAGCCTTACTGCATGAACATGAAACAGTCCTAGAGTACGCATATGCCCTGATGAAAGTTGATATAGGTTGACCACGATTGACCCACCAACCCGACTATACTTTGGGATTGGGTCTACAGATTTCTAACAGGTTAGAGGAATAAGCGTGAGAATATTGTTTGAAGAGGTCAACTACTCCATTGCAAAACCAAATTTTGTTTGAAGGGGTCACAGAGCAAGCAAGGAAATAAGCAAATATCTGGATTTCAATAAAAATTCTCAACTGTCTGAACCAGTAAAGGCACGTCAAATTCTGAAAGCAAGATAATATAGCTAACCAGCCCAATCCGATTATTCAAATTCTGCCATCATAATCCCTCAACGTCCTCCTTCAGTGATCAGATGAAAGATCTACACAGAAAAAGACTGGAGGGATACCAAGACACATGTGATTTCTGCAGAAAAAAAATAGAAACACATGAAATTTACATTCACTGACACAACTTAGTCAAGGAAATTTTTGTTTCCATTCAATTCACCACCGAGGGAGGAGGTACAGTGCCATCTTTGAATTCATCAGCGCCCATTTAAAAGTGGCTCCTCAATACGGGGGAAAACTTTAAAGAAGCTATACGGGGGCAGCATCCATTATAGGCTCCACACCAATCACTTGTCAGTTCTAATAAGTCTTTCCACCAATCCTTAAAAAATCCATCCAGAGCACCCTGGATTCAAGAGCAACAAGAAATCCATCTTGGATTCGACAAGAAATCACATTTGTGTGATCTGTTGCTCACACAACCCACATTTCCACTTTATCTACATCAAAGGAACCATGATCTAGCAACAAGAAGCTTTATCTGTCAATGGAATCCCACTGTTGCAAGAATAGGAGGCATACACATCAATTCCTTAGGATTGATGCTCATGACACAAATGTTATGAGCTGTATGTATGCATCCTATTCTTGCATACTCATCAATTTACACAATGCCTCTTGATTCTTTAACGCCCAATATGAGGGACCAATTCCCCCATTTTTAGACGTACTGCTTACAAATATCCTCAAGTGCTGGTAATAATATGAAAGGCCAAAGCCTCTTGGATCAGAGGTTTGTATGATCAACAGAGTGACACACAAATAGAGGTAGACCATAAACTTTTAGATACTAGTTAATCCCAAATATTAGTAGGCAAGTGTCATGAGAATTTTGAGTCAATTCATTCACAATCCCAAACCTCCCTTCTCAAGGCAGCTCACCAGTTATTACCTTACCTCAAATGCACACTATGATTGGGGCTAACATTCAAAAAACAAGGTAGGCTCACTCCAGAGGATTATAAGGATGCTAAATGTGCTTGATCTATTGTGGATTGCATGTCAGTCATAGGATATTGCATATTTACAGTTGGCAAACTTGTCGCGTAGAGAAGCAGGATATGGTTGTGAATCCAGCACAGAGGCTGAATTCTACCTGTCACAGGATACCTTCTGAAGCTTTGAGTTAAAGGGATTTTAGATGACTTGGAGACAACATATGACAGTCCAGTCATACTGTTCCATGAGAACAAATCAGTAATTAGAGTCTATGACCCAGCTGAAATACAGAGAAGTGGACCAGCACTTCATCGAGGAGAAACTTGAGTCCAAAACAATCCACATTGCATAGATTAGTACCATTGAACGGCATGTAATCTGCTTGCCAAAGGGATGGCAAGATCCCAGAACCAACCATTGTTATTAAAGCTTAGCATGTGGAATATTCACTCGCAAACTGGTGAGGGGTTGTTAGATTATATTCTACTCATCGTAGTGGACAGTTAGAGTAGCCCTTTAATATAAAATTGGCCATCGGTCATTTGACACATCAAGCCCATTTATACCTTCAGTTGTATCTTTGCTTTTGTATCTTTCGTAAGACAGATAGCAGTGCGCTACATTGCTCTCTTCTCTCTATTACCACTTTATTATTTACCTTGACCCTGACCAGTGGAAGTTTGATGTCTGACCCCGTGATTGCCTTTCTGCTGCTTTCTTCAATCATTTTACCAACCTAACATGATCCAAAATAATCAATGAGAGTACATATAAAATAAATATCAATCAAACCATTAGAGTTGTGTATTGAGAAGAACAGAAGGATAGACAGAAAATAGCTGAGTCAAAAGGCGTAAGTTTTATTTCAAAGTGTACGTATTTATACAGGCTTGTGAGACATATGTAACGGCTAGAAAACTAGCCGTTATAACGGCTAGTTTTCTAGCCGTTACCCGATTTGACAGAATCGGGTAACAGGGTTGCGCAGACCCATTACTCCAATAGCATAGCTTTTCCAATAACACTCCCCTCAAGCGCAGGAGTGGATACTTCTCATGCCAAGCTTGGAAATAAGGTGCTTCATAGCCTTCATGGGTAGCCCTTTTGTGAAGATATCTGCACATTGTTCCTCTGAGGGAACATGCTCCGTCTTTATGATGCCCTTCTCGAGGTGATCTTGGATGTAGAACCGGTCAATATTGACATGTTTCATCCTGTCGTGATAGACAGGATCATGAGCAATACTGATAGCCGATTTATTGTCGCAGCGGATGTCAATTGGTTGCATGTAGGAGATCTTTAATTCTTCTAGTAGATTTCGAATCCACATAATCTCATCGATGCCTTTTTTGACATGGCACGGAACTCAGCCTCTGTGCTGGACTTGGATATGTGACTTTGTTTTTTGCTTCTCCACGTGACTAAGTTTCCCCCAAGGAGTGTACAATATCCGGTTGTAGACCTGTAGTCAACTCGAGATCCTGCAAAATCTGAGTCAGTGTATAAAAATAAGATCAAGTTTACCTGTCTTCCGATAGGTGATACCCAGTCCCGGAGTACCCTTTAGATACCTGAGAACTCGATTAGCAGCTTGGAAATGGGAATTGCGAGGAGAGTGCATAAATTGGCTAAGAACATTAACAGTATAACAGATATCGGGTCTTGTATGAGCTAGGTAAAGGAGCTTCCCAATTAGTTTTTGATAGGAGGTAATTTCTATTTTTGGATCTTGATCATCAAGAGTTAATCTATGGTTAACTTCTATGGGTGTTTCACTTGAACGACACTGAGTGTGCTTTGTTTCCTTTAAAAGATCAGTAATATATTTTTGTTGAGTCATTAGAATTTCATTGTTTGATCTAGTAAATTCGATTCCTAGAAAAATATTTTTAGGGAACCCAATTTTTTTACCTGAAATTGCTGATCTAGCTGTCCCTCAAGACCTTGGATTTCTGTAAAAATCATTTCCTGTAATAATAATATCGTCTACATATACAATGAGAAGGGTAAGTAAGTGCTCTGAAGATCGTTTAAAGAACAATGTATGTTCTCCATTACATTGTTTATATTTTAGAGTCTTCATAGTTTGAGAAAAACGACCAAACCAGGCCCTAGGGGACTGTTTTAAGCCATACAGTGATTTCTTTAGTTTACATACTTTTCCTTTCATCTCATTGTCCTCGTATCCCGGTGGAATATTCATATAGATATCTTCCTTAAGATCTCCATGTAAAAAGCGTTTTTTTAATATCATACTGCCTAAGTGGCCAATCAAAGTTAACAGCTAAGGAAATAAGAATTCTAATAGTATTTAACTTTTGCAACAGGTGCAAAAGTCTCTTGGTAATCTATGCCATAGGTTTGGGTATATCCCCGGGCTACAAGCCTGGCTTTATGTCTTTCTAGACTTCCATCAGCCTTAGATTTTAGGGTAAACACCCATCTACAGCTGACAGGTGTCTTCCCTTTTGGAAGATCAACTATCTCCCAAGTTTCATTTTGTAGCAGCGCCGTCATTTCTTCATTCATCGCTTCCTTCCAATGGAAGGATTTGAGAGCCTCATGAGGAGTTTTTGGAATAGATACATCCTGAGTTTTGAGTAGAAGTGTTTTATGTTTATTAGATTGAGAATTGGTACAGGACCTTGTACCTTTTCGGAGAGCAATGGGCCACCCTGAATCTAGTTCTTTTCCTGATGCTTTTTCTTCCGATAACACTGTTCCTCCCCCTTGAGAAGATAGCTCAGGTAAGTCAGTTTGATTCCTTATAGATGAAGATTTATGTCGGCGTTCATAGAATTTTGGATAGGTTGATCCATCAATTTCAACAACCGAGTCTTGTTCTGTAGGAGTAATTTCAACAGATTCTAGAGAAGAACTCTCTGGATTTTCTGTGGCTGTGGGATCCTCCTGGACTGAGGATGCAGTAGGGCAGTCATCAGATGAAGGAGAGATGCCATGAGAACTACTGTCCTCATGGAATTCTGAAAGAGGTGATTGACAGATCTCATGAGAACTACTGTCCTCATGAGAAGTACTGTCCTTAACAGTGTTACTGTTATTAGTAGAATGAGTTGAAGTGGATATACTAGTATCTAGGAGCTGAAGATATGGTAAATCTCTAAGAGTAGTCTTGTTGACTGTCATATAGAAAGGTGTATTTTCATCAAATACTACATCCTTGGAGACCATATGCTTCCTAGTTATAGGGTGATAGACTTTGTAGCCTTTTTGGGTTGTAGAATAACCCAAGAAAACACACTTAAGTGCCTTATGAGACCATTTATTGTGTTTATGTGTTGGATTGTGTGCATATGCAACACAACCAAATACTCTATTTTGCAAACCGGTCTGCAATCTGACATTAGGATAAAGGTTCTCAAGAATAGTTATAGGACTGAGGAGTCCTAGAGTTTTGGATGGCAGCCTGTTTATAAGATGAACAGCTGTCATGATAGAGAAACCCCATATGTTCATCGGAGCATGAGCATGTATAAGGAGAGTGCGTGCTTTATCCACTATATCTCCGATTTTTCTCTCAGCTAAACCATTTTGCTGAGGAGTGTAAGGGCAAGACGTTTCATGTCTTATCCCTTCAGATGTCAGAAATTGATTTAGATTGTTATTTAGGAAATCTTTGGCGTTATCAGTTCGTAGGCCCTGAACTGCATCACAAAACTGCCGTTTAATTAATTTGCAGAGATTTTTAATGCAATTAGAAACTTCAGATTTATGTTTTTAGAAGGAAGAGCCAAGTGAACCTACTATGATCATCAGTACATATAAGGAAATACTGATGTCCTAGGAGATCTACATATGGTGATGGACCCCAGACATCGCAATGGAGTATTTGAAATGCCTTGTTGGTACGATTATTATTGGAAGGATATATATTCCTTTTGAATTTCCCCAATTGGCAAGCATCACGGGTAAGTAATTCAAATTTGATATCCTTAAACATAAGTGGATACATCTGTTTGAGAAGGTGAAAAGAAGGATGACCCATTCGTTATGAAGTTCCATAACAGGTTCCATCGGGTTGGTTGAGACTTGAATCGAGCCATCTTTAAGTCACCCGCCCCGGGGGAGCTGTGAATCAAGTCCGGGAAGGTAGTAGAGGCCCTGTTTGATCTTAGCTAGTCCAATTCTCGACCCTGGACCTTGGAACATAAATAGGCGTCAAGATCATCAAATAGGATACTATAATTCTTAAGTTTTGCAAGTCGTTGTACGAGACAAGACTTACAAACAGCTTAGGTACATGTAATACATGGTTTATGAGTCCTATAGGTTGTAGATTAATAGCACCAATTCCAATTACGGGAAGTAATGTGCCATCGGCGGTTTGAACATATTTTCCTGGGGCAACAGATTCATATGATGTAAAAAAATATGAGATAATGGTGTCATATGATCTGTTGCTCCAGAGTCCAAGATCCAGAGCGGCTGTCAGATTCTTTGTAAAGAAGGTTAAACTTGAAAGAATTTGATTTTTTTACCTGAATTTGCCATAGAAGTTGAGCCAATTACTGAGGTAGAAGAGTTGAGAACAGTTTTGAGGTGCTGGATCTCCTGCAGCATCTTCTGAAAATCTTGAGCAGTGGGCATAATATCTGGAGTTGCATTTGGTCCGGCTCCCTTATAAGAACTTTGCACTGCATGTGCCTTAGCCAGATGAGGCGGCCTACACGTAATCTAGCACAGCATTTGTCCTTGTGATGTCCGATTTTTGCAATATGAACATACAAGGTCACTCTTCCCACCTCTATCCATCTCAGATCTTGGTTCCATTCCTTGGGTATTGACTCGATTTTGTCCAGAATATTTAAATCCTTTTTGTAATATATGCACTCCCTTCAACTTCTCCTTTCGGGGGCCCTGGAGACGGCTTTCTTCATGTATGAGCTTGGAAACCGCCTCATCAAAGGTAGGTTCTTCATCTCGGTTATATAGTTGACTCCGGACTGTCTCAAAAGTCCAGCCGTAGGCCTTGAAGGAGTTGGCATAATCGGTTAGTTGCTTCCCTAGTCCTAGCTGTAGGATCGGAGGACTGTGGATAGCAAGTGATCTAATTCGGCATGAATTGCCCGAGTTCATTTGAATAGGTCAGTATATCTTTCTCCCCTTGTTTGAGATTATATGACCGACTAATCAGGTCAATAATCTTGGCCTTATTACCCCTTTTTGAATAGCTTCTGCGAATAGCCTCCAGAGACCCTTAGCAGTATCATAGGAGATAAAACTTGCCATATATTCCGGAGAGATGGAATCCAAGTAGCCAGCGAAGACGAACTCTTCTTCCATAACCCACCTCTGATAATTTTGATCATCCTCTGCAGGACAATTTTCTTGCAGATGATGAATCAGTTTGCGAGGCTTTAAAGCGGCTTGAATGGTTCTCTCCCATAGGATAAGATTCGACTCATTAAAAAAATATTGCACTTGGCAATAGTTGGAAGATGCGTAAGCCATCGATCGGTGGAAATACCGACATTCCGACCTGATGATGCTTGCACGTAGCTTGAACGGATGGCGCGCTGTGTTCGTCGAGAAATGGTGCCTTAGGTAGTTGAAGACCAGCTTCGCCATCGTAGATTATTCTGGAGAATGAATATTCCTCCGGACGGGATGAATTTCAAGAACTCCGGAAGAAAGAAGAAATCCTTGACTCAGATTTCCCTGCTCCGATACCATGAGAAGAACAGAAGGATAGACAGAAAATAGCTGAGTCAAAAGGCGTAAGTTTTATTTCAAAGTGTACGTATTTATACAGGCTTGTGAGACATATGTAACGGCTAGAAAACTAGCCGTTATAACGGCTAGTTTTCTAGCCGTTACCCGATTTGACAGAATCGGGTAACAGGGTTGCGCAGACCCATTACTCCAATAGCATAGCTTTCCAATAACATGTATTGTTCTACCAACAGGAAAGAGTTTCTTACAAATGAGTCCAAGTATTCAAGAACTGACGCCTGATCGTTGGGATTGATTTCTTGAACATCCTTTAGCACAACCTATGCAGAAAGAACTTCACAGAATCAGAACATCAAAGAAATTTATTGAAATCGACTTCATAAACTATCAAGAAACATTGCTCTCTCTCTTGGACCTCTCTTGCACTTGCTCTCTCTCTCACTCACAGTCAATTGCTAAATCTTTCTCTAGGACATCTCTCACACACTCTTCTTGCATGTTCTCTTACACTCTTTCCAACTCTCTCACATGCTCCCCACCCCTCTTCTCAATCTCAAGCTTTCACTGAATATTTGTCCCTCACAATCTTTCCCTGACTAGTTGATGTAACTTCCAACATTATTCCTTAATTGAATGCCATGCGGAGTTTCTTGAACTTTGCAAAGAAGCAAAGTAGCACCCTTACTAGTAGCTATACTTTTGGCATAGTAGTAAGGGCTTGATTCTATCAGAGCCAGAGGTCATGGTTTCAAACCCCATGAACAACATGGGGGCATGCTTGGCACGTTTGTCAGCGGCAAGCCCTTACTAAATCAATTAAGGATTGTTGACTTAAGTTCTAAAATCCTGCCTTAATTGAATTTTATGTGGCATGGCTTGGTCGTTATTAAGAAATTAAGTAGCACTCTTATTAGCTATAGCTTTGGCAGTGGTAAGTGCTTGATCCTACCATGATTCTCTCTCCAACTGTCTCTCTCTATCTCTCACTCACAAACTCCTTCGCTAATTCCCTCATATCTTTTTTTTATATCTCTCATTCAAACACTCTCTCTCTCAGACTGATTCACTCTCTCTTTTACTCTTTCACTGATTCACTCTTTTCCTTCTCTTACTTCAGCGTACTCGAAATGTCTCACAGACTTCAGTGGTATTTTTGAAGATCTATATTGTGTGCCCTGTGGATAAAAGTCAACAAAGTCAGTCTACAGTCAAAGGGTCACAGGTGACAAGAAAAGAAGTTTACAAATGAAGATAAACATTTTACATGCGGAGATTTTATAATTTCACTAACCTTGATCTCTAAGAGAAGAACATGTTTTGCTTTTGCTTCCCCGTCAATTAGGGAAGTTGCAACAGAAGATCCCGGTTGACTTATATGAAACCCCATTCCAGGTACTTCCTAAATAAATAAATATAATCTTCTAAAACCTTCTCAAAAATACTTAATCAACTGAGACCAAAAAGGTTTTATAGGATACCGTAGGTTCAACAAGACATTCATGTTCATGTCCCCACACGATGAAATCCAGAAAACGAGGCAAAAAGTGCTCATTTATCGCATTCTTTGGGTTTGACTTTATTCTGGAAATTGTATTCATACAGGACATCAGAAATATTAAGTAAGTGTTTAGCCTGAGCGAAGCCCTTGCAAGCCTCTGCCTTATACTATCCCTCATCCCTCATACTCTTGAACTATGCCCATTCTCTCTCTCTCTAAACCCCCCCCCCCCGCACAACAAAAAAAAACCCCCGCATAGACAAATACGCTTGAGAGAGAGAGAGAGAGAGAGGAACTCCAGTGACACCTCAGCAACGACACTGAAGAAGATGAGGTCGATGCTTCAAGTTCTTGAGCTATGCTACCAAATGTGTACGTGAAAGAGGGGGAGAGGGAGGGGAAAAAAAGATAGAGGGCCCTCAAGAATCTTTCTTACTTCATTACTTTGGAATTATGCAGTCAAAAACCCAGCAGAAAGGTAAAAGGGATAGTACAAGATAGAGACCCAATAAGGCTATGACTCCCATAAGGCTAAACATTCAAAACTCAATGTTCACAAGACGATATCCAATTCTCGCAAATTAAATACAAAATGACCTGTTTTGATGAAGCACCAGCAAATTGAACCAATCTGACACTTGACACCCTTCTTGGGATTCGGGACGTATCCACTGTATCGCATGGGGACTCTGAAGAAATAAAACTCCATATTAAAAATCAGATTATTACTTCAAAAAAGGCATTCCAAAACTAAAACGAGTAGATACCTGAAACATTCTGTTCAAACGTTCATCCCTGATGTTACCAAGGCCGTACATGGCTAGAAAAGTTGAGCCCTGGTTGAAAATTTAGGGTTTCAGAGAGGCCAAATAGTAAAGAGATTCATTATTCCTAAAATACGAAATGGGTTTACCTTTCTAATAAGTATTGGATGAATAGAGATTTGACCAACACCAGTTCCACCGAGAACTGTTTTACCAAAATAGTTCACAAGATTGCACGCAGATAGGATATCCAGGGCAGAGAGATTGTCCTGCCACCGAAAACCATTGTCAGATTCATGGCAATACTTTTGATACAATAAATTTCCTAAAGGAAAGGGAAATTCACATGTTAACTTACCACCCCGGCGGGATCATCATGATTGCCATGAATACTAAACACAGGCAAACCTACGTTGAAGTGAGGATCTTCGTAGTTCACATGGCCAAACCTGCAAAAAATAAAAAAACATAAGATCTTAAGAACTTGATAATTAGAAACAAAAAGTTCATTGGATTCATGATACGTTACATATTCATGAAGTTCACTGTCTGGTCGCTAACAACTTGGAATTTTACAGGTTGATCATTGAGGCAATGGCGCCGGAGAATCTCAATGGCTTTTACAAGAGTGTATCTTGAAGGCTTGTTTTCATGGAAGAGATCTCCACCAAGAAGAACAAAATCCACCTAAACACCACAAAACGCAAACTGATCATTGGTCTGAGAAGTTTATTCTCCACATGTTTACATTCAAAATCTCAAGACTGGAAAATATGTTGTATTTTGTATCAATTCAAACACGGGAGAATGTTCACCTCCCTCTGTTCGGCGATAGAGCATATCTCCTCGAATGCTTGAAATGAATCGGATCGGCGGATCTCATCTTTCTCCATGTAACCCAGGTGACAGTCAGTGGCAACGAGCACGCGAAGCGTGTTGCTCATATCATCATCCCTGAAAATCGTTTCTTCGACGTAAGACTCTGTTTACTGTGAAATTCTGAAAGGAAAAACGGCTGGCATTGACTAGTGATACGAGTTCCACACATAGCCAGAGATGAAGATATATAGTCACGTTCAATTCAAGGAATTCACCACTCGCTGAGATATACCTCGTTGAATCTCCCATCGCCGGACCTTGTCACTCGCTGCACTAATCCCAGGAGAAGATCCAGCAACTATGTCGATAAAGGAAATCAGTGTTACAGCAACACTACATCTGCACTCCGAAGATCATAGAACTTCCCCGAAAAGCACGCGTACATGTTCGACACGCCACTAAAGCCTAGAATTAAAGGGATAACAAAGACGCAGAACTTGGTTGGGAGAACTAGAGGAAGGCAGAACATTCTCGAGCCGAGGAAATGTAACTCATCGCGGATGCCGAACGCGGAAACAGTGTTTGGAGATTAAAGACACTAGTGCGTGTTGAGTTCGTAGAATCGAATGAAACTGGCGCAGAGAAGCCAAATTTCCGCCTTTGATCGTCAAACTATTTCCCTTCGAAGAAGAGAAACCCTCAATTTCCCTTTGTAGTACTGGCGGGAACACTTGCGGGACGACTGAATCCGATGCCGGTAACCTCACCGCGACTAATCTAATTTCCCGTAGGCGGCCCCTTTGATCGGACGGACCTGAATAATGAATCGGCCACGTCCGTCAGATCGCTGGCTTTCACGCTGGAAATTCTACTATATATAGAGCGGTCTCCCTCACCACTTCTGTAACACTGCGTTAGATTAGGGTTTGGAGAAAAGCCCCTATTCCCTTTATGCCTCGTATTTTTCCTTCTCGTTGTTCAAATTTTCTTCCGCACGGTCACAACCCCGGGCTGCTCCGATCTTTACAGAGTGGGGATGTTGGCCCCAATGACCGTGCCATAGAAAATCTTCGTCCGCTTCGTGTTGCAGTGCTGTTCTGCTCTGATTCTTCGGTGCCGTGACTGCTCTGTGTCAATATTAGCGGTCACATCCGTCTAGATCTAGCTTCTCTCCTTCGTTCCATCCAATTGACTGCGGAGTAGGTGTCCTCGGGAGACTCGTTTTCCGGTGACATCTTCGTGTTTTTCTTGAATTCCTTCCCTTTTCTATTGTCGATTTATCTCTTTTTTCTCGTCCGCACTCCTTCATGTTCTTCCGGAATTGTCAGTTTTAGTATCGATCTCTGTCTCATCGGTCCTAGAAGGTAAAGAACTTGTTCACCTGAAAGTCGACCTAGAAATTGAAGCCTGTGATGATTTGTCTGCAAAGCGAAGGAGCTGCGGAACCAAGACCCTGTTTACAGGGAGAACCCCTTGGGGAAACAGCATCCCTATGCCGTCATCTGACTTTTCTGAGGCGCTCTATTACTCTTCCCATCATGTCATATAAACTCTTACTCGAGTTTCACTATCCTCCTGTGACGATCAACTGTTTGCACGGAGGCTGATGAACTCGTACAGCGGGTGTTGTCATCAGCTTCGTCTCTCATTCTCACGAGATAGGAGTTAAATAACAGCACAAAATTCTTACGTGCTTG
The DNA here is from genome assembly GCA_024174645.1 of Lemna minuta. Taxonomy (NCBI): domain Eukaryota; kingdom Viridiplantae; phylum Streptophyta; class Magnoliopsida; order Alismatales; family Araceae; genus Lemna; species Lemna minuta. Next base: position 19,289,862 of record CM044109.1, on the reverse strand, counting down.
AATTCCTAATCGCATAATTCTCGTTCCTAATCAAGATCCCAAACGGAAGAACAGTATGGGATAAATTTCCCAAACATATATTGATTTTATTAAAATTAATAACAGTCGCTGACCAGAAATTCTTACTAATTGCGCTCTATCACGCAACTATATTCGGCCAAAAGGTGCAGCTCAGACAGAGTCAACCACGCCTTCGCCTTGTTGCCGGGCCAGATACCTCTCTCTTCTCTCCTTCTGCGGACGAGTACAACCAGTTATTCACAATTTTCCGCATCAATGAAAAGGAAAACTAATAATTCATTCAAAGCAAGAATCTGTACCCATTCGTCAATGACCAGGCCCTCGCCGACGATCCTGGGACCAGCGCTATCTTCCGCAGGCTTCTTTCTCGCCTCTGCCGCCAAATCGGCCTCCGCCAGCTGTAGCTTTAGCTTCTCCATTTGCTTCCGAATTGAGCAACAAAAGTCAACACCCGTCTCACATAAGTGCCGAATTTTCAATGACAGCTTACGGGGCATTGGCGGTCAGGGATCCATGAACACCACTCGAAGAATTCTCTCGACGGAGACCCGGTCCTTCTGCTCGTCAAACTGCATATCCCACAGGAAAGTCAATGGAGAGAGAATGAAGAGGAGGTGGGTGAGCGCACCAGCTCGGGGATGTAGTCCATGGGCCCCGGCACCTTAAGGCTGAGAATCTTGAATTTGACTCTGCTCTTCTGATCCTGCGGCCGCTCGTTATTCTCCGGGTGTTCAACGAACTTGTAGACTATTTTTTTGCCAAATTCAAAACCATGGCTGGTTAACGGGAGTAATAGAGAGAAACGAGGAGCTTTGATTCATTTACGGAGATATTTACCTGCGGCTATGATGCTCTCCCCGGGTGCCAAAATTGTGCCAGGAGGCCGCATGAAGCAGCTCTTTGGTGCTGTTGTTTGGAACTGCAGCAAAAATAATAATGAAGGCCTTCATCATCGTTATGACATAATCATGATGAAGTTCGCCGATAAAGTGATGATGATGATGATGATGATGATGATGATAATGATGACTTGATGAGACTCCAAAAATTCATGCAAGGCCATCTCCGCGGGCATTGAATCGATGATAAAGATGCTTATAATGATGATCATCCAACCCGTGCACAAGGATGATGACGATGACGATTCGTAGTATAGAAGCAATGAGTAAAAACATAGTTTTCATGGTTCATCTTCATAAGAAAGAAGAGCTCAGCTGAATTTGACTACCTTAAAAGCAACATGAGACTTGCTGGAGTTTTTAATCATGACGGCGCTTCTTACCTGCTTCCCAGGCTCGTCTGCCAAAAATATAGGTCTAAATGAAATCATCAAATATAGATCAAAGACAGACTCTGGAATATCGCTTTAATAAAATAAAAAATCGATTCTGAGTCAGTACACATTAGCGTCCGAGTTCAGATTAATGAAGATGACGAAAAGAGGTAAATATTCTTCTTTTCAACATTCAAGAGGGGAAAAAATCAATCAATATGTTGAGCATAAACCTAATTCAAATGAAAATCGAAGGCGACGGCAGTAATGAACAAATCTAAGTATTACTTGATTGTATAGGTTTCCATTCAGTACTGCTTTTACGGCAGTAATGAAAGAAATCAAAGCAGTGCTGAACAGAAACCTATACGATCAAGTGACAATTAGATTTGAATGTTCCTGAAACACAAGAGGAAAATAATAACACGGACGGATAGACTAACTCACAGGGGAAATATAGCTTGTTCGCCGGATCGAGCCGCAGCCGCCGCCGCACCGGTAGAATCGACTTGGCCACGGACGAGAGCACCGATTTCTTCTTCACCGGCTGCAGTTCTGGCCGTCGCTGCGGCTCGCAGTTAATTCCCCTCCGCGTAAATCCCAACCGATCCGACGGCAGATTGACTAGCCGTGTTCTGCACCGAAGTCTGAGTAGATGAAGCAGAAGAAGTTCCGCCGCCGCTCTTCTGCCAAAAGGACATCTTGAATAAGCCTCCCACCTTGCGCTCCGAGTTTCCTCTGGATTTGTCCTCCGCTACGGCCATCTTTTCCCGGGTCCTATCACTACTTAACTGCTCCGCAACATGAGCTTCGATCGATCTCTATCTCTATCTCTCCTACCGAAGCATAATGGTCAGCGGCACCGAGATTGGATGACTGGGATCTCCTCTGGCTGAGGAGTTTCTCGCTCGAGGGACATGCGGCGTGGACCGTGGAGAAATCAAGACAACTTGGACTCGAACGGGCGGAATTTTCTGAATTTAACAGAACGAGATGGAGCCCGAGAGGAGTCTCCTCACCGCCTGTAGAATCACCTTCCTGGTATTTTCGGGGATATTGACTTATAATTTGAACGGCCTGGGCTCGAATTGCCAGGGTTTTATTCATTTTTTATTCTAACAAAAAATGAAAAATAAGGGAATTATTTGGAGTGCCGGATTTCTCTGTAATTAAGAGAATGATTTAGGGATTTGTTAATCTCGGATGGGAATTGCGTCAGACTGCACCCATCGCTTTAAACGATAAGAGAGAGAATAATGAAACTCCATTGACGCGAGAGAGAGAGAGAGAGAGACAGAGAAACTGTGCATCTTCTTGCTCAGCTCAACGAAAACAGCAACCCCCGGCGGGTATTCGAAACTCGGCTCTAAGACTTTTACTTCGCCTGCCCCCAACAAGTGATCACGGGATTCCGTCCCTTTCCCTTAAACCCTGCTCTGGATTCCCTTTCTTCTTCCCCGTTTATTACCGACAACTGCACAATGGGAATCGCTATTCTGCTATTCACAAACCGAATCGGGAATCGCCCCACTGCAAGACGGCCGATTCCGGGTCCTGCTCGCCCTTGAGCTTATCCTTCAAGAACCAGTCGCAGAGGCGGCCCGCGTTGAGCTCCTCGATGGGCACTCCCTCGTCCTCCGATATCACCCTCAGCAGATTCAGCGACGATACCTGCGGAGAAATTTCTTGCTTTCAGATATTAGACGGAGAATTAAGAAATTGAGCGAGTTCCTCACGGTCAAGCGGCAGAGAAACTTCTCGTGGGGGGCGAGACCGGAGATTTCGACCAGGCCCGCCTCCTCCAAGGTCAAGAAGCTTCTTTTACTGCTCTTCTCCTCTCCCTGCATCGCTCTCACCGACATCTTCCTCGTTGCAGGAAACCCTGTAGGCGAATGCCTTGAAGCTGAGAGAGAGAGACGATTACCTCGCTGCGGAGACCTTGGAGGTGGCTGCAGAAAGGATGCACGGAGGGACATGGCCATGGAGGCCATGGAGATCTCGGAGGTGGCTTCTGCGCAGGGAAAGTCTTGCAGGGAGACAGAGGAGGAGGAACGCCCGCGCCCTCCGACAATTCCCCGCCGCACAGGTGAGATAGGGATTGAAGAAGGCTGACAAAATGGAGACGTCGGACGAGAAGATTTTGTTTATATCAACGCTAAAAGATTATCTGTGTGTAACGAAAATCGTAAAATAAAAACAAGCAGATTCCCAAATCCCGATTGACATTATTCGGTGTGGGAGAAAAAGGCCTCTCCTCCTCAAAGGATCGGAACCCAAGAAGTCTCCTCCGTGATTGACCTTGATTTCTCGGTCACATGGAGGCCGTGGACTGATCCTTTCATCTTTCTCGTGCGTCGGCTCAAGTTATGAGGGTTAAGTGTATACTTCCAAGGTAAGCTTACCTGCTAAGAGTTCACACATTCAACGCTATGTCCACGTGAAAATGGTCAACATTTCGTCAGATTTTGGATAATCTGGAGTCAAAACATCGAGTCATGTCAAGAAAGTTCACAAAATTATCTTGTGAAAACATGAAAACATGTTTTCTTCATGAAAACATGAAAACATAGAGTCTTGAAGAAGAAACTGTAATGCATTGTCTAGGTCATTAGATCTTCTAGGATCTAGCTCATGACTGCCCGGATCATGTGATCTAGAGAGGAGAGACATGGATGATCGCGAGTTGATGGATCTATGCTTCAATGTGCAAGGTGCATCATATTGTATCAATTGACATCTTCTAGTTGTATGATCGCGAGCACAAGACTAAGCCCTGCTCCTCAAATCTTCTTTGAATGAAGATGGATGATCTAGGTTTTGTTGCTTACCCCCTTCTTCATTAGTGGATATCAATGAATTTAATGTCAATGATTGTCACGTATCATCATCTAGTTTTTGCCCCCACGTTACAAATATTTTTGAAAATAAAGCATGTGAAGTTTAATGAAAGCTCCTTGATTAGAGGACATGTGGAAAAAAAAATTATCTCCTCAATTAATCTCAGCCCTTCTTAAGCATGCCAAGCGCCATATTGATTTTTTGGCATGCAACCACATCATAGCATTGCCACATTTAAAATACTTGACCCCCCCTAGTGATATTTTAGAAATTCATTGAATCTCAAATATTCTATAAATTTATAAACCTTAGAAAATTCACATATCTCAAAAGTAATCCCTTTTCATTTGACCACGATTTTTTTAAAAATTTCATATAAGATAAAAAAAACGTGTTGGTCATGAAAACTACAAGTTTGACTTGATAAGTTCAATGGAGTGCCAACGTTGTTGGAATACCCATCTCCATTGACTCTAGAAATACAATGACATGATACTTTAATTGTGTTCTAACACGTGTGGGGCAGGTCACTATCCTGTACATTGTGCTTAAATTTAAATGTGTTATGAACATTTATTTTCTTTGGAATGCATGATATTTCTATACGAAGTAAAATATGTAGACTAGCTTTGAAAGTATAAAAAAGCTAGTAATTGCAAATAACTTTGAAAAACTTTGAAAATTTGCCCTATTTGAACATATATTGTCCTCGATGAGTTCCTCCACGTGAGAACATGGTGAAAATCATAATACATGCCATGTAAAATAATATTAGCATTAGATGAAAGTGGGTTTATAAAGAATTATGGGACATTTAATTCTCATAACAGGCATTTTTCATGTTCTTTTTTTCCCTTATTTCAAATCATAGTTCTCTTCCTGCCCAATCTCCCCCCTTAAAATGTAATGAACACACGAACAACAAAAAACATAAAAGCAAACATGTTTAACATCGTTGGGTCGCATGGAGATAACATTGGATCGAGTGAAGTACTAAGTTTAACATATTTACATACATGTAAATAATGAGAGAATCGAGTGAACTCCTCCGTGATTCAAATACGAGTTTATGAGTCCTTTGATGCTATTATTCCATACAATTCCAAGATGTGGGTAGGTATCACCTTTGTCTTTTTGTCCTTGATCTCCTTCTCATCAAAGTTTTTTTCTTATTCATATTTGACAATACCACATCTAGGGGTTATTCTTGTCATCTTCTTGATGATATCTACTTCATTTTAGTGACGAGGCATGTATTTCTTGTTGTAATAAGTGGCCTAGGAGCAAATGAAACTATCAACATCTTGTTACTTTCATTATAAACCTTATATTCATTATTATGTATGTGTGAAGTTCATAATCAAGATTAAGAATACATGCAATGATAAGTAATTTATGATGAGATCATACCAAAATCACTTCTCTATAAACCCATATTTTAAACGTTCTTCTTCATATGATATTCAAAAAGGACGCGAGGATAACAATGCTTGTAGGATGAGGATAGCTGAGATTTTCCTTTCTTGCCGAGCAATATCAAATTCATTTCTACTATGTACATTGGACTGAGCTTGCATATCAATCGAATAAGCTAATCATCGATTATAGGAAATAAGCTCTTGAACTTCACTGTGAACCATAACTTCTTGAGAGGATCCTTGCTAACGGAGACTCACACAAACCGAATAATTATTCACCCATTTTCGATGATTTTGATCGGCATTGGCAGCTGTTTGGTAAGTTAATCTACCTTATCGTTAGTCGTCTGCGGATTCATGCAAGGACCTTGAGAGAGACAGAGAGAGATGAGCCTGCTCTCCCCATTCCGCCTGCATGCCGGCTCTCGCTCACCTCGGGGGCCGGTTGTCAGCCGCCTCCTCTACGTCGCCAAGAACGTCAGGTAACCCACCGAAAAAGCAGACTACGGAGCCTTAGACTCCGCTTTAGTCCTCTCAATATTTTTAACACGTTGGTCCCTGTTCCCAGGTCGAGCCTCCCCTTCCCCCCAGAGAACGCCAAGTACCACAGAGAGCTCGAGGCAGCCATCGACGCCGTCCAGAGAGCCTGCCGTCTCTGCGTCGATGTGGATACTCCCTCAATTAGAATCTCTCAAAGGAGATAAAGGCTTTTCTCTTGCGCATAAATTTTGAAGGGCTCTTATATTTTTTTCCGCAGGTCAAAAAGTCACTCGCATTGGGCAAAGGTAGAATCTTGGAGAAGAAGAAGGATCAGACTCCCGTCACCGTCGCGGATTTCGGCGTCCAGGCTCTCATCAGTTTGGGTAACTCCTAATTACGATGATTACTTTTATTGCTCTTCTGTAATTTTATTCCTGCGTTTTCTTCTAAAATCGAAGTAAATCCTAGAACTCAGCAGATCGTTTCCTTCGATCGGGCTGGTGGCGGAGGAGGACTCCTCGTTCTTGCGGGATCAAAATGGGCTCGTAAGCTCAGTCCTGAAAGCCGTAGCCGCCGAGACGAGCATCAACAACGAGTCTCTGACTGCTGATGTCATCCTCGACGCCATCGATCGAGGGGGAAAGCACGCCTTTCCTCTAGAAGAGAAACCCGAAAATTACTGGGTACATTTTTTTCTTCATGTTCGTAATCTTTTGCTTCCCATTCATATTTTTTTAACGAATCTTCCAACATGTCAATTGCAGGTGCTTGATCCGATTGACGGGACGAGAGGATTTCTCAAGGGTAATGATGCGCTCTATGTGGTCTGTTCTTCCACTTGAGCTTATGAGTCTGACGTGGGATGATCCAAAATATCTCATTAATTGAATTTTTACGTTTAAATTTCCTGCCCTTTCAATATCCGATTTATTTTACTGTTATTTTAATATCCGATTCATCCATGCAAACTTGGTTTTGTCCCTGAATCGTCAGGTTGGTCTGGCCCTCGTCGTAGATGGAGAGGTAGCACTGGGTATAATGGGCTGCCCAAACTGGAAGAACGACCATGCCAAGACTGATGACGATGACGATGGTGATGAAAGATCTAAACCGTCAAGCCAAGGGATGATCATGATCGCCCATGTGGGACGTGGGACTTGGGTTCGCCAGTTACCAGCTTCCACTGACTCTGTTGCAGATTCCCTTGACGGATGGAAAAAATGTTATGTTGATCCATGTTCGACAATGAATCATGCTGTATTCTTGATTCCTGAGAGCCAGAAATGGGAATCTTTACCTTTGTCAGGGTCTCATGGAGTCACTTATGATGCCAGCAAATCCAAAAATGAAGATAAGATCACCCTCATGAAAGTTTGTTGTGGAAGGTACTTGATGTTTCAGTGTTTACTGGAAAACGGGATTTTTCTGGTTTTGATCTTGTATTTCAGGATTCATGAAAATAATGATCATAGATTTTGTTTATTTTCCATGTAGCTTGTGTAAATATTTGATGGTGGCATCTGGGAGAGCCTCTGCATTCATTCAACGCTCAAGGAGTAGAACTACAATCAAGGTTTTTGGTGATCTTTGTTGGTCGATTACTCGTGAGTGATGATGTTATCTATGAGCTCTAGGGGCCTAAGTGCTTTTATAATATAGGCGTGGGATCATGTAGCCGGCGTGGTATGTGTCCATGAAGCTGGGGGGAAGGTATAGATGATTCCTCTCTACCCATTTCATGAGTCTTCTCTCTCTCTACCTATTGTTATTCATGAGTCTGTCTGTCTGTCCCTCTCTCTCTCTATATAAAGCTGTTTTGACTTCAACCCAGGTGATGATAAATGGCGTTTCCATTTGGTCTAAGATGGTAATTTGAACTTTTATTCCCTAAAGGTTCTTTTAATGGCTTCCAGGTGTCTGACTGGAAGGGGAGCTGGCTGGATCTCACTGCTGATTTGTCACAGAGAAGGGTCCTCTCCCCATCTGGTGGCATTCTTGTCACGAACGGTCACCTCCATAGCCAGCTCATCAGCCTGTTATCGCCTTCGCCTTCTTCGGCTGTTTGATCAAACTAAAATGACAAAGATGAGTCCCTCTCACCGTCTTTTGCTATCTCTATTGACGTTCTTCTCTCCCTCCATGCCCACTTTTACAGAGTACCCTCCATGCGTACGAGGGAAGCTGCCTTGGTGAATCCTGTGAGTCCCCTGTCCCAATGGTGGGGAACATGTCCTACAATTTATGAGTTCCTTTCCGTTGAGGACTTACTTCTCTCCCTTATATAATGTGCAGAAAACTGCAGGCTAAATTGTTGTATTGATTTATGAAGACAACACATATTGTCAAAACGTGATAGAAGGAAGGAACGAACAGAAGAAAGAAGAAAGTTAATTATTCATTAAGGTCCTTGGTACATATATAGACAATAGCTTAACGGCTACTTTACAATGGTAATATGTGTACATAATGACACATACCCCTGTTTCTCTAACACTACCCCTCAAGCTGAGGAGTGGATATCAATCAATCTCAGCTTGCTTGCCAGTTTCATAAATTGCTCCTTAGGTAGACCTTTTGTTAACACATCTGCTCGTTGCATGGAAGAACTGATGTATGGAATGATAATGTTATTCTCTTCAAGTGTCTCTTTGATGTAATGTCGATCAATACTAACATGCTTCATTTTGTCATGCTGTACCGGGTTATGTGCTGCTTTAATCGTGGATTGATTACCACAAAATATTCTAGTTGGCCCTTGTTGTTCAATCTTCAGGTCTTTATGAATTCTTTTGATCCACATAATCTCAGTAAGTCCATGTGCTAATGCTTTGAATTCTGCCTATGTACTAGAGCGTGCCATTACTTCTTGCTTCTTGCTCCTCTATGTAACAAGATTTCCAGCTAAAAAAATGCACAATATCCGGAAGTTGACCTGCAATCCACAAGAGAACTTGCAAAGATAGAATCTGTACATGTATCCAAAGATATCATACCTTGTCGTTTGAAGTGTAGACCTTATCCTATTATCCCTTTCAAATATTTGAGTACCCGATGTGCAGTATGTAGGTGAGAAATTCTAGGACTATGCATAAATTGATTAAGTGTATTGACAACATATGATATATTTGGGTGGGTATGTGCCAAGTAGATTAATCTCCCAATCGATCTCTAATAATTTCTAATGTTAGTGTCTTGTTCATCTTTATTAAGTGTTAATTTGTGGTTTACTTCCATGGGTGTCTTACCCGGTTGACGACTTATAAATTATATATCTGTTAGACGATCCAAGATATATTTTTGTTGAGATTATATAATGCCAGTTTTAGAGTAAGCCACTTCAATACCTAGAAAGTATTTCATCCTTCCCAGTTTTTTTTATGGTAAACTCTATCATAAGAGTTTGTTCCAATCAAATCCTCTCTTCCGTATCACTTCCGGTTATTATGATGTCATCAACATATATCACTAATATTGTGGTTTTCTCATTTATATTTCTTCCTCTAATTCTCCATGTAAGAAGGCATTTTTAACATCATATTGTTGTAGTGGCCATTCCAGCTGTACTGCTCATGCTATCAAGGTCCTAATTGTGTTCATTTTCGCTACTGGAGTGAAGCTCTCTCCATAATCAATTCCATATGTTTGACTATATCCTTGGGCCATTAATCTTGCCTTATATCGTTCAATGTGTCCATCAGATAAGTATTTCACAGTAAACACCCATCTACATCCAATAAGTCTTTTCGTAGGTGATAATTGTATAATGTCCCCTTTGTGGTTTGATTCTAATGCTTTTAACTCATCCACCGCCAATTTCTAGTGTGGGATAGTAAGAACTTTGTCACTGTTTTTTAGAATGTATTCATGATGTAAAGCAGTTAAAAAAGTTCGATTTTGGTTAGTCGCTTTGGAAAACATCATGTAGCTACTTATGGGATAAGGAGTAGTTTGTTTACCTGCCGGTTTGGCGTTATCTAGTACAACTACCTTTGGATGTAGGCCATTATTATCAGCTATAATTGACTCATTTATTTGAGGTAGGTTTGCATGATTTCCAACTATTGATGAGTTGAATTTATTTGAGTCCTTCGCTTTCTCTTTTCCCTTTCTACTATACACTTGAGTGTAGAGCGAAAAATTGTAATAGTTTTGAAGTGTATGAATGTCATCGGCTGGCTCTTATTCATACGTCAAAATATATTTGTCCTTGTCAATAATGTTAGTGATATTACTGTCTTATAATATCATTCCTTTAGAGGATGGGGTTCTTCCACTTGCTTGGTCAATCAAGGGTAAAAATGAGTGTCTAGGTTTTTGGAGATAGAACCTTTTTAATTCATTGAATGTGACATCTCTAGATGTTATAATCTTTTTACCAGTGGGATACTAACATTTATATTCCTTCTTTGTATTAGAATATCCTACAAAGACACATTTAATAGACTTGGGTGCACGTAGCATTCACATCCAAATACCCTCTTGGGCAAATTATTCCCTATTTTGATCATTGTACTGTAGTTGAAAGTAATTGATAGGGTGATTTATAGCCTAAGCTATGGCTAGCTAGCCTAGTAGAAAGATATGTGATTGTAAGCATGGATTCTCCCCCAAATGAAGTGGGAGCATTACTATGAATAAGTAAGGCTCTACCTTTTTGTTGAATGACACCAATTCTTATTTCAGCCACTCCATTTTGTTGTAATTTATAAGCACAAGAGGTCTCATGTACAATTCCTAATTCATTACATTAATGATAAAACTCATTATTCAGAAAGTCTTTAGCATCGTATGTCCTGATCACTTTAACCTTCTATTCAAATTGTTGATCTATCATTTGGATATATTGTTTGACTTTCATAGTGACGTCTGACTTGTGTTGAAGTAGGTTAATCAAAGTGAATATACTAAAATCATCGACAAGTATTAAGAACCATTTAAACCCATGAAGATATGTGAATGGAGCAAGACCCCATACATCATAGTGAATAAGTTGGAATGGTTGTTTTCGTCTCTTTGAATGGTGGGATTTATAGGAATGTCTCTTATATTTTGCTCTTTCACATACATCACAAATTAAATTCTCAATAGAAATCCCTTTAAACACATTAGGAAACATACATTTCAAAATCTGTAACAAAGGATGTCCTAATCTTTGGTGTATAAGCCACATGTTATCTTGTCCTCGTCGTGGACCAATCATTGCTAAAACATTGAATTGGGGTATGTTGTAGCTCATACTCCTCCTACTTAAGACCCATGGATTCTTAGATGCAGGTAATTAGTAAAGTTTGGCATGGACTTTAGCAAGTCCAATCTTCCACCGCTGTACCTTATCACACAGAAAAGCATTAAGGCCATCAAATTCAATTTTGTAAGGCTGAATAGAGCCAAGTTTTTGCACTGAAACGAGGCTCACAAATAATTGAGGTACATGGAGAACATGTTCTAACTTTCCTATAGGGTCTAGGTTAAGTGTTCCGATACCAGAAACTACCAATAAAGTACCATCAGCTATCTGTACATTCTTATTATTAGGACAAGGTGTATATGAAGTAAATAGGTCGGCAATGGGTGTCATATGGTTTGTAGCCCCAGAGTCTAGGATCCAAGCATTACGAGGATCCTTATGTACTGTGGATTGTGGAGTAATAATAGAAATTTTTTTACTTGAAATGACGTGCTTACCAGAATTTTCCATAGATGTAGAGCCAATTATAAATGATGAATTGAAGATAAGTGCTGCCAATTGCTGTAATTTTTCTTTTAGAAGGTCAACCTCACTTTTATCGGTTTTATCCTTTAATTTGTGTTATGTCGATTGTATAAGAGGATGCACTTGGGTTGAATACCCTTGCCCACTGCCTGTATTGGGTTGATACATAACATGACTTTGGCTAATTACACGATGCCCATTTAGTTTCCAACAAGTTTCTCTAGTATGCCGATATCTTTGGCAAAAGTCTCACCAAAGGGAGTCCTTGCTATCCCCTTTCCATTTTGGAGTCATTTTTTTTGTATAAGAAGAGTGATTGAAGCTCAGCTTGGCATTGGGTGCCTGAGTGAATCTTAGATTGGGTGGTGGTTCACGAGTAGGACCTATATTGTGTTTAAGAATGAAGGCTTGACTTTCTGTAGGAAGGGAAGCTAGAGTGGTCGGTAGAGCTTTTAATCCAGTCTCCTCCCATATCACTTGGACAACAAATTCATCAAAGGAAAGAGAGTGTTCCTTGTTGAATAACATACTGCGCATCATCTCAAATTCTGGTTATAGGCTAGTCAAAGAACAATGAGTTCTGCCTTTTAATATATATTCCCTAGCTATGAGATTAGTGGGAAGAGGCCGATAACAATCGAGTTCACTCCATAAGGCATTTAATTCATTTTCATACTCTAAAACACTTTGTTGTTCTTGGAGTAGTTCCATGGTCTTTCTGTTTAGTCTTGCAATGCAGGATTCATCTTCTAATTTGGAATATTGTCAAATGACTGTATCCCATATATCTTTGACAAAATCAAAATCGATGAATCTTTCACTAACCTCTAGTTTCATGGAGTTGAGCAGCCAGGTAAATATGACATCTTCTTCATTAAGCCATCAGAGAAAGTGTGCATTAGTGTCTTTGGGTCTGGAATTTGTAAGATTTCCGTCAAACTTCCTAGGTCAAAGCACTCTCTCAACAAACTGTCGCCAGTGATATAGGTTTCTTCTAGTGAAATTTTTTTGAGGAGTTGTAGCCGGTAAATAAAAGATGTAAGTGGTTGCTGACGTAGCCAAAGTGAGAATGGTGATGATTGAGTGGTTTTTCTATTTTCCGTAGGAATAGACGGCAGAGATTCCTTGTCATTCGCCATGAATCAGTCAATAATGTATATATATATATATATATATATATATATATATATTCACCTCTGCAGAATCGCAGATCAGAGATGATATACACGAAGCGTTCTGCAGTTAAGCAACTCAAATATCCTTGTTCCCGTAGATACGTGACAAAACGATTTCGTGTGGTCGTTAAATTTACACAAAATCGTGTCAAAACTAATACCGAACTCACCAATTTAAAAAGATAATCACGAATTTATGAGTATAGTGATAAATAAGGGTCTAATCCACGAAAAAATAAGGGGACTTTGAAATATCTTTTGAAATTAGATCAAATCAGATGATGAAATGTGGTGAGAAATTAGGAAAATTTCTATTTTTGGAAAAAATACTCGAAGGCGAATCCACGAAATAAAAAACCACGAAATTTGGATCAAGATTTACAAAAAAATCGTCGAGTGAATAAGATAAAAATTTCTGAATTTTAAAATTGCGAAAAATTGAAATTGAAATTGACTAAAATTATGATTCAAAATTGAAATCTACAACTAAAATTGATTAGAATGAAACTCGATCTCTAACCCAATATTGTGCTCAAATTGATCCAATTACTCTCAAGATCACAGGGTTTTCCTTCCGGAATTCAAAAAATGATCGTTGATGTTCAAGAGCCGATTTCTTCCTATTATCTCAAATAAATCTTACTTTCAAGCACTCCAGGGATGCGGAAATCAGTCTTGAAGCGATTGGAAGCAAGAGATTCAAGGGATTTGATATCTAAACAGTTCGATTACTCCAATTACCTAAGAATGATTTATAATGTCAAAGAACATCTCAATTTATTGGGCAAATTAGGTGTAACTGTTGGATCGCTATTTACTTTTTTGATCAACTACTCCAATGAAACACTAGGCTTCAAATCGTTATGATTAAGTCACGTCCGTTGGATCTTGGATGGACCGTCGAGATTTTGCCACGTCTCGTGCATTATGAATAATGCGTGAAACGTTTGCCGTTTGATCTTGATCAGACGCTTAAGATGCGTTTCCCTTGGTTTTAATCTTAGCCGTTATAACTCCTCAGATCGACGGCTGAGATTTAATCATTTTAAAAATGATTCACCAACGAATAAAAATGCTTCGCGTACCCCCCCGCTGTAAGTGAAGATTGACGGTCTTTATTTAAATCGTGAATCAGACGCTTCTCGTAACGCCACATCACCTGCGCACATTTAAAATAAAACAAAGTTCCACATGGCAAACATTAAAGAGAAAACATGTGTACATAAGGTGTGTGTAATTAAGGAGTTAGCGAAAATCCTTAACAAGGTGCTTTCTACTTAATCACACACACACACGTGCGCACATGTGATAACATTCATATTTAACTTAAATTCTTATCTTATTTAACTAATATTCATGCTTATTTTATGTGATTATGATGCATGTTATCATAGTTTTTATGAATTTTCTCCATTGGTATGCCATATTAGTAAAGTCCATACTTATGCATTATTTAGGGTTAATTATGTGCTTTATTACTGATTAATATTTTTCAAGGTTAAATAAATAGAAAGTAATCATTTTCCTTGACTTACTTTGACTTTAGTAGATGATTAGAAGAATTAAGTTCAAGAAGAGAATGTTGGGATGATATAAAATACATTTCTTAAAGGATTATTTAAGTTTATTTTGAATTCATTCTATATTCTTCTTTTAATTTATATTTTAGATGGCATGATAGTAAAAATGAATAAATTTGTGAGCCACTGGAGAAAATTTGAGTAAAAAAGGAGTTATATTTTTGAAGATATTAATTTCTGAATTTTCTGGATTTTTGTGGAATTTATTTTGATTTTTCAGGAGCTTTTCCGATTATAATTCCTTTAAAAAAGGGCAAAAAGGGTGATATTTTCCCGCTGGAACCGCGGGCTGATGTGGCGCAGCGTAGGACACGTGGCAGAGCCATGCGAGCCCACGCGAATGCTTGCGCGGCGCTGATGTGGCGTGACGTAGACGCGTGGCAGGGCCACGCGAGTCTACGCGGACGCCTGGGTGGCGCCTATATGGCGAGAGGGTCTTCGGGTGGGCAGGTGATGGGCCCACGGGTCAGTGGGCCCAAGTAAGTAGTTTGGGGCGGTAACGCAAAGGCGTAGAGTGATTCCACCTTTTATACCCGTCGCTTTTCATTAATTATCTTCATGTGGGGCTATGTTCCCTTTAATTTCTAAAATGCAAGACACGTGGCAGTATGGAACACGTTGGATCAAAAGCACATTGAAGCTCGCACGTTAGTCTGATCGATCTCGGTACATCAGATCATTATTTGAACAAGTGCTTTAAATCGCGATTTAAGTGACATCGGACGCTCTAGATGAAATCGCACTTTCGGCGATCGTGGGGGTTGACGTGTCGTTTTTGTGCGTCATTAAAACACAAAGACAATGGTCAAACAAAATTTATAAAACCGAACTCACAAAGACAAGATATAATAATCAAGTATTGGGGTAAGTATCAGGTCGATCCACAGAGAGGAGGGTTGACTTTAATCGCAAAGTTGACTTGGTCAAACTTAGGTTTAAAAGGAGTTTTAAATAAGAGAAAATAATATGTAAGATATGGAAAAATAAGGTAAATAAGAAGTTTTAAGAATTGAAATCTCGGATTTGACAGAGAAAAGTCAAAAGTCAAAGTCAAAGCATTGACTTTGACCAATAGTAGGTGTTCTGCAAAATCAGAGAATCAAACAGAGTCAGAAGATTACAAAAAGTAGATATTTGGAAACTAGAGAGAAAATGGAATTTATTGATATATATTTCGTAATTTTTAGATAAGAAATGGATTTATTATGAATTATTGAAAATCAATGATAAGAAAATCCCCGAAATTAACACCTCAGAGGAAATCTTCAAATTGAATGCCCAAATGAAATCCAAATCTTGCAATTTCCATGTCAATGGAAAGCTAAGACAAAAATTATCAAATTCTAATTTTTAAATCAAAAGTAATTGACCCCGAAAGTCAATGTTTGACTTCTGATGCAAGATGAACAGTCCTTGGTCAAACGTTAAATTGGAGGGCCAAATGAACTCGGAATTTGATGAATTTGCTATCCACGGAAAGCTGATGAAAAGAGTAATCCAATGAAAGCAAAATCAAGTGATTTGGAATTATAACCAGAGAGATATCCTATTTTCAAAACCAGCGTCTTTTCAGACCTAAAATTGGGGAAAATGAAGAACACTATGAACTAATTTGCAAAATTAAACTTCTAAATCTAATAAAAACTCAAATTACCTCCTGATAATCAATCGAATCTCACTACTAACCCGATTTCCGCAAGGATAGGGCTCCAATTCTCGTGGATTGAAGCAAATTTGCTCGGATTCTTCCTCGTGGACGTTCGGAATTCAAGGGGAAAATTCGATGAAATCAAGGAGAAATTCGTGATCAATCCCGCTCCAATTGCTTCGCAATTGAGTCTAAACGCGGGGGGAACACGATGAACTAGATATCTTCCTCGAAACTCGCTTAATTTCTTCACGAGTCGATCAAAAGTTGAAGAACAAAAAGAGGGAAATACATGCTTTTAAAGAGGGAAATTGGCCCGAATATCTTGGCCAATTGAAGCGTCGTGGGCGTCGTTCGAGGGCGTCGTGGGAACGATTCCGTGGACGCAGTGTCGTGGCTTCAATTCTGCAAAAAATCCGCTTGGATTTGGCTTCAAATTAGTCTCAAAGAGACCGCGATTTCCGCCGCAATTTTCGCCACGATCGGGCCGTGATCGGGCGTCAATCGTGACGCTAGGGCTTCGTCGATCGCCTGTCGATCGATTGGAGACGAATCCTCGACAATCCCGCGCCAGAATCTCCTCGATCGCGGCTCGATCGGGCTGCGATCGTGTTCTTCCACGATGTTCCGTTGCCGTCTGATGAAGCGTCAGGAGAATGGACGGTCCGATCGCGATCAAGCGACATCCGTTTTTGATGACGATCCGACGCTCCTCGCGTCGCCACGTGGCGTCAGGTAAGCGCTCTGATCGCGGTCACTTAAGGTAAACATTACGCACGTGCTTGCTCTATGATCGCGTGGACTCGGGTCCATGCGATCTAGGCCGTCTTGATGAAATTTGACGCGCCCTGTGTTTCTACGTCACCTGCAAAAAAAGAGAAACCGTGTGGGACATAGTCCCACACGGAGAAAATAAAACGAAATGACGCGTATAAATAGGGGAGTGGATTAGAGAGGTTAGCCAGTTCTAAGAGTAGGCTTATAATATGTATATTATATAATATATGTGACACGTGTACACGTGTCACCCATGCGCCACGTGGGCCATCCGCGGCCCTGCCACGTGGCCTCAAAGCCACGTCGCATCCGCCGGTGGTCCCGCGTGCCACGTCACCGCCTCGCCACGTCAATGCCTCGCCATGTCAGCTTGCGGGGCCTGTGGACCAAAATACCCCCCCTTTTCGCGATTTTAACAAGGAAGTTAATCAAAAAATTACTTTAAAATTCAAATAAAAATAAGAAAAAGGGCTAAAACTTCAAAAAATCATATTTCTCAAAATACAACTCCTTTTAAGCTCAAATTTTCTCCATTGGATCACAAATTTCTTCCTCTTTAATATTATGCCATTTAAAATATATTTAGAAAGAAGAAATCAAGATAACTTATAATTTACTTAAATCATTTCTCATTAAACATTCTAAATCATAAATTCATCTTTAAATAATCCTTCCCAAACATTTGTCCAAATCTGAACCCAAATCATTTGTCCAAATTGGGTTCAGATTTTTGCTGATTTTGAAACCAGGATTTTTCCCTGATCTTAAGTCCAAATCATTTGATTTTGATTTTATTGGATTTCTTGTTTCATCAGCTTTCTGTGGATAGCAAAATTGTAAAATTTTATCATCATTTGACCCTTCAATTTGACGTTTGACCATCTACTATTCATTTTCAATCCGAAATTAGGCATTGACTTGCGGGGGCAATTACTTTCAAAACACAAGGTGAAATTTGACAAATTTGGTCTCTTTGGAATCCTCTGGTTGTTAGATTTCTACTCATATATGAATTGTAAGATTTGGATATCATTTGAATAGTCAATTTGAAGATTTACACCGAAGTGTTCATTTCAAGATTTTTGTGATATTTGATTTTCAATAATTCATAATAAATCCATTTCTTCTAAAAAAATCACGAATTATATATCAAAAATTTCCATTTTCTCTATAGTTTTTGAATATATAATTTGTGTAATATTGTAAGCTCTTTTTATTCTCTGATTTTATAGAAAGTCAATTGTTGGTCAAAGTCAACGCTTTGACCTTGACTTTTGACATTTCTTCTTAAAATGAGTTTGTTAATTCTTAAAATATCTTATTTAGCATACTTATATGATTACCATTAATAAAATATTATTTTCACTTCTTAAAAACCTTTAATTTAACCTAAGTTTTACCAAGTCAACTCTTCGATCAAAGTCAACTGTGCTCTCTGTGGATCGACGCAATCTTTACACTATACTTGATTTTATATCTTTGTTATTGTGAGTTTGGAATTACAAATTTTGTTTGACCGACGTTTGTGTGTTTTAATGAGCGCATAAAATGCTTCGTCAACATACGCGCACATGTATACTGTGCGACACGTGGCGGTCTCATATGTCACCACGTGGGGTGTTTTTTCTGCTCGCTCCACATCAGCTGCTACGTCAGCACGCAAACATAAAAATATTATTTTAATAAATTTAAATCAAATAAATCGATTAAATTCAAAATTTTTTAAAAAAATCTATAAAAATCCGTAAAAATTAGAAAATTCATATCTTTTAAAATACAACTCCAAATTAATCCAAATTTATTTCATTAGATCAGAAAATTTAATTATCTATCATTTTAAAAATTCAAATTTAATAAATAAGAAAATAATATATTTCTATTTCAAAAACATACTCATTTCTTTTAGATTTTAAAACTTAGAAAGTATATGAGTGTATATAAAATGATTTCTCTTATTATTTAACTTTAAAAACTAATTATAATCTCAAGTAAAGGTGGGTTATAGAAAATATTCTTCTTAATTTATCATAATTAACTATAAATTAATACATTTTGAAATAATAATAAATTTTTCATAGAATGATAGATAAACACTAAAAAATATGATAAAATGCATTATAATGGAATGTTTTATGCCTTAATTTGTATTAATAATCATATATTTTCATGTTTAATTTGCATGTTATCAATAGGCAGCTCCAGAAAAGATGGTATAATGTTGTTCTCTTATTTATCTTCCTATAGATGCGTAGAACCAGGAAGATAGTAGGAATCGATGCTGAACGTGCATTCCAAAGACTACGGTTCCCCCTGGTAAGTAGATCGGGAACGCTCAAGAGGAAACGAAAGGGGCGTTCAATGTATCGCTCGGTCGTTACGCTTCAGGTGCTCTATTGCTTTCAAAATTTTCCTCTTCGATCGTCGGCTCTAATACCATGTCAAAACTCTGATACGGGATAGAAGGAACTAACAGAAGAACGAAGAAAGTTAACTTTCTTCTAACACATATTATTTCATAATGTGTACATAATGACACATATAACCTTGTTTCTCTAACACATATCATTGCTTTGTCTTATTATACATATAATTTGACTTATTTTTAATTATTCTGAATGCATGAATTGATAGATGCCCATTTCAATTTCAATGAAAAATAAGAAAATTTGACACTCTAAAATATGTGAAGCTTTTTCATAGAAGTGGACCAATTTAGATACAAGAAATTTTTTGAATATAATGAAATGGTAAATATCATGAAGTAAAATTTCTTGCGGTATTGGAACGTTATAGCGAAAATTTTACGATTGTGAATATTATTACTATATTTATGTGATTTCAAGATGGGATGATGTTTTTCATGAGGACTCATTAGCTTCTTTCTCATGCATGCAAATGATAACCATTATATTGAGAATGTTGATGCTTTTTCAAAACTTTGAGATTTGAAAAAGAGGAGTCGAGTACAATAAAGAGAACAAATCTTTAGGTCAATTGATAATTTTGATCATTTGATTGGATTAACTTATCATCTGACTATTGTATATGATTTTTTGATACACAATAGTCAACATGTAAGAAGAAGGACACTCTTTTGATTTTATGTTGTGAAAGCCCATTTGATAATGAGAGATTTGCATCTCAATGGAAAGTGTGAAAGTGTTGCTAAGTAATTATCAATATTTCTATTCTGCAACTCCAATTTTTTTAGTGGTGTGAAGGTGAGTGAACTGATGAATAATGTCGCGGTTGATACAAAACATTTTTTAGGCATCTTGGACAAGTTAGAGGGCATTGTCCATGTGAAGGGTTTTAGTATTAAATTGGCAAGCAATGGCAAGGACATGAGTGCAATTTTTGAAGAGTTACACCCACCTATGGTGAGTGGAATGGTCAACAAAGACAATATAGTGAAGATGACAAAATGGAGAGCCTCTACAAGAGGGTTGGCAACATGCAATGTCATGCATTAATATCATGCATTTTATGCCCTTTTTTCTAAAAATATAATCATAAATGCATGTTATCATGATTTAAAATGATTAAAATGATAATTTTCATGTCTAAGAGAATATTCTTGATTTTTCATAAATTAATAAAATTTTATGAGCATTTAACGACATTGATTCTTCATCAAGAATATTACTTTAAAAAACAAATTTCTACTTATGTTCTGGATATTTTTGGGAATTTTTAGAAACTAAAATCAGTAAAAATATTTTTTTAACAAAGAAAAGAAAATAATATTAAAAGAAAGAAGAGAGAGAGGTGTCCTCTCTCTCTTTCTCTCCCGGGATCTCTCTCTCTCTTGATCGTTCTCTTTCCCCCATGATCAATCTCTCCTTATTTCTATTACACGCGCGTGTCAAAACTTTTTCCCCATCCGTCTCTTTTCTCCATCATCTTCTCTCTGCTTCTTCTCCAATTTTTTCTTCTCTTTCTCCTTCTCCTTTTATTTCTTCATCTCGTCCTCCCTCTCTTATGCACCCTCTCCTTCTTTTCTTCTCCTCTCTTCTCATATCTCTTTTCTCTTTCGCATGATCTCGTCTTACGTGCTTGCGATATCCTCCTCCTCTCTCCCCTTTCTCACTCCACCGCTCTGTGTCAGTGTCTTTCTCTAGCGACATAAATATTCAAGTCGCAAGGAGAGGCGAATATCTCCTTGTCACCTTCTTCTCTCCTTCCTTATTTTCTTCTCTTTTCCCATCTCCTTATTTTGAAGAAACCTCGAGCGTGAAGTCCACATGCGTTGCAATTTTTCCGCTGCTTCCCATGTCTCTTCCTCGCCCCCCCTTCTCCCTGCATCTCTTCCTTGCCTCTACGTTTCTCGTCGTCAAGAAAGAAAGAGAGAAGAGAGAGTAGAGGGGGGGAGAGAGGAGAGAGAAAATTATCTTTAAAAAAAAAAAATACTCACAAGTTGATTGACACAGGGTGACCAGAGCAGATTGACCAAAGCGCATTGACCAACACGTTTTGAGGAGAGAGAAATGAAATCAACAATTCAGATTCATCAAAATTAAAAGCTTGATATTCAATGATCCTGATGTAGTTAGGGGCAAAAATTTTGTGGGCATGACCGTCATTTCAAATTCTACGAATCTGTTGGGGCTGATTTAAGTTATGATACAAAAAACTAGGGTTTTGAATGTTTATTTGTGCACTTCTAGCATTTACTAGCCATAAGGAAAGAAAACAATAATTGATCATTCTACATCTATGGAGCACCATTTTAAAAGATTTTCCTCTCTTTTCTTTTTATTCATCATGTTGGATGAAAGACACCGAGTCCATGAAAAATGTACAGGCTCTCGAAGATATGTTTTGATTAGAGAGCATCACTACAGTATGTTTTCATCATGAATCCCTTGATGGATATTATGTGGCCTATAAGCCAATCACACTTTCATGTATCTTGTTTATGTTCATTGAAATGAAATTTATTCATTGTCATTCTTGTGTGATGTTGGCAATTAAGTCCATGAGCATATGCAATGGCTAAGTGAATTATGATGAGATCATAATATAGTGATCAATAGTCTTTAAACATATGTTCTAAGCATTCCTATTCGTGGGATATTCGAGAAGGACATCGAATTATCTAGAAAGAATAACACTATATAATCAATCTCATATGATGAGTATGGCTGATCCTATAGCCATCGGTGTGGAGACACTAAGGATATATAGTGGGTGCTCTTTGGAGAAAGAGTTCACTGAATTGATCCGTTTGAATCCTTGAATGGTATTATACCTAACTGTCAATCAGGTTGATTCATGTCATGGTTGTGTATGTGGTCTTTTGACTTGAGACACCAAAGCCATCTTGTTGATGGATGATCGTGTTTTGATTATGACTAACGAATCTCTAGTCACGGGATATCTAAAACTTCATATATTGGATACGACATGAAGTCCACGAAGATGATTGTGTGATGAAGATGGGATCATCGACCCTCGGTATTTGAGGAGATTGACTCAAGGAATGATATGCGATAAAATCTTTGGCCAAGGTAGTAGAAATATCGAAGAAGGAGTTCTCGATGATTTCTACACGCATCAGTATTAACTTGAGTGACCGATTAGGGTTTGACAGTTGACCATACTCTAAGTCATCCATGAGTCTAATGTGGATGAAGGATTATACATACATGGTAATCAATAACGGGAAGGTTCCATAAGTGAGTTCTTACATACTCCATATCTCGTAGAGTACGTGGTGTAGCTTGGCACCCAACGGGCTGGCAACTCAACCTATCGATTGGGTTAAATCGATCCTTGATTAATTAATCTATATATGGATGTGGATAATTAATTAAGGTTGACCAATAAGATATTATTTGGTCCATAGAGTTATTAACTACTGAGTTACATGGACCTAGAGGGTCACACACATAAGGTTTATGGATATTGGTGGATATAGACATAATTATGAGGGTTTTTATGAAAAAACCTCATACCAAATGTTTATAAATAGGGGGAGAACGACCACAACTGAAGGTGCCCATGCAAGTCTTGTGGGAATTCTCTCCTTTCTTCTCTTTCTCTCTTGGTTAAGAGCTTTGAAGAGGAGATCCAACCATCCGGAGATCGTGTGGATACCGCTAGAGGCTAGACACTTGAATAGCTTTAAGAACTCCTTCAAGGAAACCTGTAAGTATGTTTTCTCATTCATATTAGATGATAGGATCATATGTTTTTGGTGGCTTGGTATTTTGAATGTCCGATTCAATGTTTTTCGTTGCATTTGATGTTTTAATCAAAATTTTAGAAATTTATCGACCTCATATCCCATCATCCTTATATTAGAATCATTTTCTATCCTTCTGTTCTATTTTATCATCTTTTTATCCACATTTTCATATTTATAACCCTAAAATCACATTTCTTGGTGGCGTACGACCCCCGTCGCCACCAAGGCATGACACTACGGCGCCGGTGGAGCCGACACCTACGCGCGTCCAGCCCCCTCGACAGGCGAAGACGAAGGATGGTGGCGTACGACCCCCGTCGCCACCAAGGCATGACACTACGGCGCCGGTGGAGCCGACACCTACGCGCGTCCAGCCCCCTCGACAGGCGAAGACGAAGGATCCCGAGTTTCACTACACCAAGTGAGACCCTCTTCTCGCCACGAGCTCGCGCGCGTGGAGCTATCTTTCCGCTTTCTATTTTATTATGACTTTATTTAGCCCGCACGTGTTTAAGCGGGCCTTTGCATGTCTCTCTCTCTCTCTTTACGCCTTCGGGTGGGTTTCCCTTGTTTCGGGACCCTAGCCTAAGGCCCTTTCCCTTTTTGTGAACCTTTTATTCTATTTCTATGAGTATGGGTGTGGGTTGTGGGCCTCAAGTGGGCCCTTTCCTCTCTTGGCCCGCCAAGGGCTCTATAAGAGGGGAAGGGACCCCCCCACAAACCCTAGCCGTCATTTGAGAAAAGAAGAGACTTCCTCTCGAGTGGCTGCTCAAGGAAAGTTGGGGAAGAGGTCCTACCGCCGACGCCGCCGCCGCTGCCGCCGCACTAGTTCGTGCCGCTGCCGCCGCCGTCGCCTCCGCCGCCACTTCTTGCCCTAGCTCCGGATCCTCTCCACGCCGCCGCCATTGCCGCCGCTCCAAGCCGCCGTTGTAGCCGCCGCCGAGGTCCGCCGCCGCCGCCGCACCCAGCTGCCGCCGCCGCCGCCGATCCCAGCCGCCGCCACCACCGCCGCCCAAGGCCGCCGCCATCGCCGCCGCGCCAAACCGCCTCCTCCGTCGACCTCCAGAGCCCCGAGCGCCGCCGCCGCCCCTCGCCGCCGCCGCGCCTGCGCCGCCGCCGAACCGCCGCCGCCGCCCTCGCGTCCTGCTGCCGCCGACGCCCCACCCGGTTGCCGATTCCGCCCCGCTCCGTTCGACTCCAGCACTCCCGCGAGGCCCCGCGCCCCCTCTCCGCCACGAGGCCCGCCGCCCCCCTGCCTCTCCGCTGTTCCGCCGCCCAGCGCGCCCTCCTCGGCGACTGAATCGCCGCCTCGCCCTCCACCGCCGCGCGCCGCCACGATCTCAGCAGGGGAAACCCTAGGGAAGAAGTGGACGATTCCCGCTGAGTCGACTCAGCGGGAACCGTTCCCCACTCAACCCGGACCGGCTGAGTCAACTCGAACCGGCGGATTCGCCCCTGACCGGGACAGACCGCGCAGGCCGATCCCAGCCAGGCCGGCCCGGTCCCTTCCCAGGCCGAGTCCGGTCCCAGCCGGTCCAGACCGGCCCGACCCCGCCCGGTCCAGACCACCTGGGCCGCCCAGCCAAACCGGAACCGGTCCGGACCGCCCGAACCGGCCCACCACGGTCCAGACCGGCCCAGGACAACCCAGACCGGTCCAGACCGGCCCAGGCCGCCCTGAACCGGCCCAGACCACCCCGAACCGGCCCCGGACGCCGCTACCCGCCGTCCGACATCGTCCCGCTCGCCACGACTCGTCATCGCCCCGCCCCGCGCCGATCGCTCCTCCGCGCTCCCTCGCCGACTCGCCCCGGCGCCCAACATCGCTGCCGCGCTCGACGATCTCCCTCGCCCCGACCGACCGGGCTCGCGCCCCGCAGGTTAGGCATTCATTCCCCTCTCTCTTACTTTGAAGTTCTATATTTCCTTCAGTACTTCCCGCACTTGTCTCCTCCGCCCTCGGACCTAGTTAGGCTGAGTGACGTCTGGGTACGGGATTGGGATCGTGGATCCGGCCGCCGGGTTGACGATCGAGCTTCCCCGACGACCCGAGGCTGCTCTCTCTCTTGCATCGACGGATCTGGGAGGACTCCTGCTCCATCCTACTCGGCGTGCCCCAGGAGCACTGTGACGACGTGCCGGAAGGTTGGTTGCTTGCGGAGCTACTAGATATCATTGCATCATTTAGAGCACGTAGCTCACCCCATCCATAGCTTCCCCTTAGAGGATATTAGCGCCGGACCGATCCACCCCGTCGGTCCTGCATCATTTCTGCCATCAATAAAGGGTTTCTAATCTTTTCAAAAGGATTTTGGAAGCATTTAATCTGCCCATTTCATTCTCATGTACATCTTCTTCCTTTCATTGATCATTTCCACTTTCTAAATCTAAAAATGCCAAAAAAATATGTCCTGATTTTAATGTTTTAACCTTCCTCTTTGTGGATCTGACCTCGACTCGCCACTGTTTTAATTTAAAAATCAGATTTGAAGAGTTAAGTATAATTTTTTTGATACGTGAATTTACGCATTCAATAACTGTATTTTTGCGCATATCAAGGGTCCCTAAACATTATAAGGTGCAAGGTCAAATGGGAAAGATGATGGAATAAAGTGACATTTACTTGATTAATATAAAACTTATGTAGGGCATCTTGGACAAGTTGTAGGTATTTTCCATGTGAACAATGGTAGTGACCTAAGTGTAATCTTTGAGGAGTTACACCCACCGAGGGTGAGTGTAATGGTCAAGAAAAAAAGAGTAAAGATGACAAGATAGAGAGGTTTTACTGGAGGGTCCCCAAGCATCATAATGTGAAACATCAAATGGGAGATATGATGGAATACAATGATGTTTACTCGATTGACATTACTCACACACAAACTTAGAAAAAGATAAACAATATAAAGATTTTTGAAGTTTATAGAAATATGGATGAACAAGTTTATACTGTCATAACAAGAGGAGTGGAACTAGAAAAAAAAGAGTAGGAAGACCAATATATGGAGAGCACATAGATCCTAGAAAACACAATATAAAATGAAAAAAGTTACCACACGACCAAAGGTTTCACTAATGAATTTACAGATAAAAAGTTAGTGGGAAAACCAGGAAAATATGAGAAGAGAAAGATGATAGGCAAACTGAGGAGTAAGGGAGGAAGGGATGAAAGGTGTGGTGGTCACATAAGCAAATGCCTTTGAGTTGATAATCCAAAACGAATAGAGGTAATAAAAATGTGTGTACCTAAGGTGGAGGCACGGCTAGCAAAAGACTAATTGAGAAAATCATAGCTTGAGCCTATTCAAGCTTCCCAAATTCCTTCTAACATTTTTTCAAATGGATGACAAGTTTTCTTGCAATAATTACATGCAAGAAGCATGGTCTTGCATTTGGTTGTATTCATTCCCCCATGGTTTCCAAATTTTATAGGAGGTTTGAACCTTGCCCTCGATCTTGACCAACTAAAATAGATATTGACAAGGTAGAAGGATCCTACAAAGCATATGGACCAGAAGATGTCGTGATACTCTAGGAAACACTTGTAATTATCCAAAGATTCCTTCAAAACTAGATGTGATCAAGGGAACTTGGTCAACACAAAATACTTGACCATGAATATGAGAGGTAATTAAGGGTCCTAGGTAAGGATCTCCAGAAGCCAACGGATACCAAAAAACTGAACCGAACCGACACTGGCAGTGGTAAAAAATAGCCAAACCGAAGGTTTTAGTTCGGTTTCAGTTTTCACTTCCTGTGAGACCCAAAATTCAGAAATTATCTCGCAGTTTCACAGTCTCGCTCTCTCTCTTAGTCTCTCTCACACACACTCAGTCACTATTACAACTAATCGTGAATTTTTTGTGAGACATATTGGTGCATGACTAGGAAATATTGGTGCAACTGTGCAAGAAACTCTATCTCTCTCTCTCTCTCATGAAACTTTCTCTCTCTTTTGCCAACAATGTGAGTCATTTTCATTGGTTTTCTCTCTCGTGAAGCTTTCTCTCTCTTTTTATTTTTTCATTTTCTTCGACTTCAATTTCTTTGGTTGCATATCGCAAACATCTCCTATCTGAGATAGCATTGATAGCATCTGAGCATTTAAAGCAATGTCCCCGAAAAACGTACCTAATTTCCTCTTTTCCTCTTTCCCGGAGAGGAAACGAGACTCTCCTTCTGGATTTCTTCCAGATTGAGTAATCCCATTGGAGGAAGAAGATCTTGGTGCTCATTGAGCCAAAGAAGGATCAATTGAAATCTGGGACTGGTTTTGGAGGAAAATCTCGACCGCATTATTGAGGATAGAGGAAGAAAAATAGGAATTAATCAGTTGATCTAGTTGAATGTCGTAGAAGATTGATCGCTGGTTTTGAAATCTCCAATCTGTAGTGATAAAACTTCCAAAATCCATGTCGGTTCACTTCCAGAAACTCTAACCAGAGGAAGAAGAAGAGACCAAAATGCAAAACTTCAGGGAAAATGCACTCTCTTAATTTTCTATCTAGGTCTTTCTCTGTCTTTAAGAACTATTCTAGGAGAGGAAATGGCCACTAGAATGGTTTTGTACCCTCCTAATCCATAGAGATATTTCCTAAATTTTTGCAGCAACTCAACTACTGAAAATGTAGAATGCTTGCTTTGTTGGTATATGACACATTCATTGACAAATGTCCTTCCATTTGTCTAAAAGCTTGCTTCAGATTGATGATGATCTTCAGATAATGGTGTAGTTCTTGAAGCAACCATTTTTGGGGACAACTCTGATTAACCTTCACTAGTGGGATCTGTTTCTCCTTTGTTTGTTGTTGGACAAGATAAGTCTGAAGTGACTTTCTTTAATATGTTCACTTTCTTTAATACTTGAAAGCAAACATTGACCTTTAACTTTTTTCATTTTTTGTTCACTTTTTCTTTAATATGTTCTAAATATATCTTGATGAGGATCTCGTCTTTCTATCATTTGCACTCTATTTATGTGTGCAAAATGATTTCAAATTTTAGGTGCATAACTGATTTTCAAATATCTTACTTATTTCTATCTAATGTAGATTATTTGAATTCTAGACATTTAAGTTTGCAATCATTGAGCATCAACAACCTCAAATGGATATCCCTCAAGATGAGGTAACTTATATTCTACTATTGTACATAATTTCTCGTTGATCGTATATGAAATATTTATCTAGTTTAATAAATAAATAAATAATATGTCATTCATCTATTGTTAGCAAATTGCCTCAAATAATGCAGAGAAATATATTTCTACAAGTGTGAGTACTATAAATTCCTCACATCAATCGAAAAGGCTCCCCGACTTTAGTATACTATACGAAGAATGACAATGACGATTATCGTTATGACATTTGTAAGCAAAGTACCCCCTCGAGAGATTTGATAATAAAGAGAGACAAGACGGAAAGCAGTATGGCTCTATGGAAACACTTAGAAAAGTTTCATCGGTCTATTTATAGGGATCTCAAGCTTTCAGGTACTCAAAATCCACTGACTAATTTTTTTTTCCAGAAAATATAAAATTCAAGAAGGACTTAAGAGCTTACAAAGGAAAGATGCATTGATTTGATAATCATCATTGATACAGCCTTTTGAGCATCCACAATTTGAAGCTTTTTGTTCCTATTTGCACAATGTGATGTGTCCCTTCCAAATGGAATTAATCATTTGATGTGGCATCTCTGCAAAATTTGATGAAATGGTAAAAATGTGACAATTGTTTCGACCAATTGAGAAAGTGTCAGTCATAGTAGATACTTGGACTACTACAAATCATTTGGCAATTATTGGGATAACGATTCATTGGATTGATGACATGTGGAGCCTTCATGAATGTGTTCTTGCTGTCGAAGAGTTGCGTGGATCTCATGGAGGTGCATATATGGCAAAAATATTACATGAAGTGCTAGTAGATTACAATTTGACGGATAAGGTAGGAATTTTTTAAAATTTTTGCATAGTTTTTTATAATAAATATTTGTTTTCCTTGTTTTGTATAGTTGTGTGCAATCACTTCTGATAATGCAAAGCAATAATAAAACTATGGCAGCAAGCTTATAAAAATTATTGAAGGGTTCTCGTTCAAGGTTCACCAAGAACTATCTCACGCCTTGCATGGCCCATGTGCCATGCAATGAGGAGTCATATTCGGTGAGGATGACGACAAACATATGGAGGGACTAGAAGCCATCAATCAAAAACAATTTGGTGAGATTCGAAAACTTGTTATTACAATTAATTTTTCCCCTAAGAGGATTCATCACTATCAGAATTTGTGTGATGAGTTGGAAATGTCAAATACAAATATTCTTGTTAAGGATGTTTGAACCAAGTGGAATTCAACATATGACATTGTCAAACCTGCGTGGGAAAAAAGAGAAGTGTTGAAGGTAATGGCAAACGACCATCTAAACACAAATAAATCAAAATTTTTAATTGAGGATGAAGAATGAGAGCTCTTCAAGATGTTTTTAGATGAACTCTTGGCTTTCCATGAGGCAACTCATGTATTTGATAAGTCGAAGTCAATTACGTCACCAAATGTATCGGGATTGTATGGACTTCTAGTTGGGGGATTGGACTCATAAATTTTTGAGCTAGATCATGCTCTCCAAGATTTCACATGGACAAATATGAACAATGACCAAGCATACACGTCGATGAAAGAGAAATTGTTGAAATATGAAATGCAGGTGAGGAGAAAGCCTGTGTTCCCTATTGCCACAATGCTAGACCCTAGATTCAAGTTGGAACATATTCCTCATGGTGAGCACAAGTTTATTATGAAAACTTTACTTAACATGCTCGAATTAGTGCGTATCGCAGAAGCTTGGAGTTCTATGTAGATTGATGATCTTTTATCTTCAACGACTCACAAGCATTCAAAAGTAATGATGCAATTTACATAACGACAATCAAGTACGAGTACAACAGTCGATGAGAAATCAGTAAAGGTTGAATTAGAGGGTTACTTATGTGAACCGTGTACTGATTGCTTACGCGATGACTTGTTATAATGGTGGCACAAGAGAGGATCTAAAAAATATCCACACCTTTCAATGCTCGCAAAGGAGTTTCTATCTATTTGTGCATGGAGCTCTCCCTCTGAGCGTCTTTTTTCCACAGGTGGAGGAATTATCACATTTAGAAAAGGAAGGCTAGCTCCCAACACTATATCCGCTTTGATGACCTTAAAGTCTTGGAGTTGTGAGGATGCCACCCGAGATAATGAAATAGATTCAGAAGTTGAAGAAAGTAGACTTGTAAATGATAATTTGCTAAAACTCTACTATTTATTCTCCTGAGAATTTTAATTTTAACAATTTTTAATGGCTAAAGTTTACTTATATCAAGATTTTATCTTGAATTCTTGATATGTTAAATGATATTAGAATGTGATGATCTCTTTTCAATAATCTTAATTTATGTTTAAATTAAATAGTACATCACCGAAAGTATAGGTTTCGCTGAACTGACACCGGACAATACAGTCACCGACACTGAACCAAAGTTAGGTATAGGTTTTCACAAAAAATCGGTACTGACATCGGAACTAGAGAACCTTAGTCCTAGGCCATTGAGATAAATACAACCATTGAGTTCTTTAAAATATCCCTG
Organism: Lemna minuta; assembly: GCA_024174645.1. Taxonomy (NCBI): domain Eukaryota; kingdom Viridiplantae; phylum Streptophyta; class Magnoliopsida; order Alismatales; family Araceae; genus Lemna; species Lemna minuta. The sequence continues at coordinate 19,259,117 of CM044109.1, read as the reverse complement.
AAAAGTGATCAAAATAATTGCAGATGACTAATATATCAACCTCTTGAACGATGTCATGGAGTCCACTTAAGTGATTTTGACAATATTGATCACCCTGTTTATAGATAAACATAAACTCTAAGATCTCCATAGTGTTGGTCTTATCAACTAACATTTTCTCCCAAGTGCACCAGAGTCCAATTGGGCTTGATCTTAGTGGAAAGTTGAGTGATGGATAAAATGATGCTTTGATGCATCCTTGCACATATGGCATAGTCAAGTGGAGATTATGTGGAATGAGTAGTCAAAACTGGTGGATGCAGTGTCAAGTGTGATAAATATGAATTAGTAGTTGCATCCATGAATACATCACTTGCAATATTTAGACGACAATCATTAAATAAATAAGACAAATATCTCTCTTCTTAAAACTAAGTATGCTTGAACACGATTTTTGCCCTCGAGTCTATTCATGTATCGTTTTCAAAAAAATGCTTATGTTGTGAGATTGAACCCATTTGATTTCTTTGAATTCAAATGGTAAAGTTCCTTTTTGTCATATTTTATTGAGCTTATGTGAATGCAACAAGTCAGCTATGATATCATGAGTATACGTGCAAATTATGATGAGGAAGGAAAGAAATGAGATCTCAACCTTTTGGAGTAGTTGGGTCAAATATTTTTTCATGAAATCAAAGTGTGAAACGTGGTCAAATTGAGCTGGTAAATGATTATATGGATGATTCTTTGATCAAGAGCAACCTCTACACTAAGGTAAGTCAAAGGTGGTCAAATTTCCCTATTTTAGGTAAGATTTAAAATCCATTAAAACATGACTAAATCCTATTTAATAGAAGGTAGAGCCCACCCTTTTAAGGGGGTGTTCCCAAATTTATAATTTCTCTCTCTTTATTTGTGATTTTATTTCTCTAACTTCTATATTCAGTAAATCAAATTGATGCTCAATTTGATTTATTGAAATATCTACTGACTACCTAATTTTTGCTTCGTTTCCTCCTCTAATTTGACAAAATTCTTAGATCTCTCATTGTCAACCCTAATTCTTCGCAGATTTTGATCCTTATTTACTAATTGTGCAAAAACTAATTATCAATTAAGTGAGTTTAGACCTCTCTTTGACTCTTGATCATATATTTCTAACGATTACATGATTTTTGATTTTCATAGTTCCCGATAACCCATGCAAGTAATGGATATTATGTGGCCTATGAGCCAATCACACGTCCATGTATCTTGTTTATGTTTATTGAAGTGAAATTTATTCATTGTCATTCTTTTGTGATGTTTGTAATGAAGTCCATGAGCATATGGAATGAATACTTGAATTATGATGAGATCATAATATAGTGATCACTAGTCTTTAACTATATGGTCTAGACATTCCTATTCGTGGGATATTCAAGAAGGATATTATAATATCTGAAAAGAATAACACTTTCTGATCCAACTCATATGATGATTATGGCTGATCTTATAGCCATTGGAATTTATACATGTAATTATGTGACTATTATTGCAAATTAAGGCATAAAACATTTCATTCTTATGCATGTTATCATACTTTGAGTGTAAATCTATCATTTGATGCATTTTTATGTTATAATCTCAAAATGTATTATTTTAGGGATAATTATGTATAATTAAAGAATATATTTCAGAGTAGATGATTTCCATCTACATTTGAGATTATAATTGTTTTTTTGGGTTAAATAATAAGAGAAAATATTTTTTATACACTTATTTATTTTTCTAAGTTTTATTTTCTAAGAGAAATGAGTATTTTTTGTTTAAAAAAAATTATTTTCTTGTTATTTATTAAATTTGACTTTTTAGAATGATAGATTACTTAATTTCTGATCTAACAAAATCAATTTGGATTAATTCGGAGTCGTATTTTGAAAGTTATGAATTTTCTCATTTTTAAGGAATTTTCTAGAAAATTTTTAAATTTTTTTGGATTTATTTTTATTTAAAACATTAAAAAATTAGTTTTTATATACGCGTTGACGTGGCAGATGACATGACAAATGCTTACGTGTCGACACATGGTGACTTGTGTGCACGGCACATGGCACACGTGTGCGCGTCATTAGTAGTTAAGCACCTCTTTTAGGGGATAAGCTAATTTCTAAAGACCGCACCCCTCATAAGCACGATAAATCTTGATATTTTTCCTCTTTAGGACTATGCTTATGTTTTATTTTTTGTAGGTGACGTGTCCCACTCAGAAGGGTCCAATTAGTGCGAAAGTGAACGATTTAATCTTAGCCCTCGATTTTCACTTACTTGAAGGGGTAAGCGGTGCACTCTGATTGGGTGATGATTTGTGTCTTAAAAAAATGTTTTAATCTTAGCCTTTCATTTGTGGAGTTATGACAGTTGAGATTAAATGCGTATGATGGACTTTCTCGGATGCACGGTGACATCTCAAGCGTTTGATGAAGATTGAACGACAAGTGTTACACGACGATCAAACTTCATGCGATGATACGGCTTAATCTAAGTGCTCCATTTTTAATTAAACCGACGTGACTTAATTATGGTGACTCACATCTTGACGTTTCACCTGAGCTGTTGATTGAAGATGAAACGCCAAATCCAACCGCCACGTCCACATTTTGTCTATTTATACTCTCTCTCTCTTCAATGAAAAATATATTCTTAGATATTTCGAGTAATCAAACTATTTAGACATCTCAATCCTTGAATCTCTTAATTTCTTCCTTTTCTAAACTCATTTTTGCATTTAAGGAGTGGTTGAAAGTGAGATTTTGTTGAAAGAATAGGGAGATTTCACCTCATTGAGTGATTTTTGATTATGTGGATATGTCTTGGAGTTTTCTTTCTAAATCTATAAAATCCCTTATTTCTCGCCTCAATTCCTTATCCAATTTAATCGAATTTGAAGAATACCTAAAAAATTTCCTAATTCTCTGTGGATTCGACCCTTATTCACCATTATACTCTTTAATTGTTTATTATAATCTTAAATTGGTGGGTTTTAAATTTTTTTTGACACGTCTTCATGTATTTTCAATGACCTCACGCATTCATCTCATCATGTAGACACTAATGATAAATAGTGGGTGCTCTTTGGAGAAAGAGTTCATTGAATTAATTCATATCAATCCTTGAATGATATTATACCTAATTATCAATTAAGTTGATTTATGTCATGGTTTTGTATGTGGTCCTTTAACTTGAGACACCAAAGACATCTTGTGGATGGATGATTATGTTTTGATTATGACTTACGAATCCTTAGCAACGATATCTCTAAAATGTCGTATATTAGATAAGACAGAAAGTCCTCGAAGACGATTGTATGGTCAAGATAGGATCATCTGTCCTCAATACTTGAGAAAATTGACTCAAGCAATGAGATGCAATGAAATCCTTAGCCAAAGTAGTGATAATATTGGAGGAGTTCCTGATGATTTCCTACAGGCATTAGTACTAACTTGATCGATCAATTAGGGTTTGACAATTTACCATATCCTAAGTCATTCATGAGTCTCGTGTGGATGAAGGATTATACATACTTAGTAATCAATAATGGAAAGGTTCCATAAGAGAGTTCTTATATACTCCATATCTCATAGAGTTCGTGGTGTATCTTGGCACCCAACAGGCTGGCAACTCAACCTATTGATTAGGTTAAATTGATCGTTGATTAATTAGTCTATATGTTGATCTAGATAATTAATTAAGGTTGACCAATAAGTTTTTATTCGGCCTATAGAGTT
>CM044109.1:19232816-19254871 GCA_024174645.1 Lemna minuta | reverse complement strand
TAATATAGTTAGTGGGAAAACCAGGAAAATATGGGAAGAGAAAGATGATAGACAAATTGAGGAGTAAGGGAGGAAGGGATGAAAGGTGTGGTGGTCACATAAGCAAATGCCTTTGAGTTGATAATCCAAAACGACATAGATGTAAGAAAAATGTGTGTACCTAAGGTGGAGGCATGGCTAGCAAAAGACTAATTGAGAAAATCATAGCTTGAGCCTATTCAAGCTTCCCAAATTCCTTATAACATTTTTCCAATGGATGACAAGTTTTTTTGCAATAATTACATGGAAGAAGCATGGTCTTGCATTTGGTTGCATTTGGTCTTACAATATTCATTCCCCCATGGTTTCCAAATTTTATAGGAGGTTTGAACCTTGCCCTCGATCTTGCCCCACTAAAGTTGATATTGCCAAGGTAGAAGGATCCTACAAAGCAGATGGAGTAGAATATGTCGTAATACTCTAGCAAACACTTGTAATTATCCAAAGATTCCTTCAAAACTAGATGTGATCTAGGGAACTTGGTCAACACATAATACTTGACCATGAACATGAGAGGTAATCAAGGGTCCTAGGTAAGGATCTCCAAAAGGCAACAGATGTTGAAAAACTGAACTAAACCGACACTAGCGGTGGTAAAAATAAGCCAAACCGAAGGTTTTAGTTTGGTTTCAGTTTTCACTTCTTGTGAGAACCAAAATTCAGAAATTATCTTACAGTCTCACACTCTTGCTCTCTCTCTTAGTCTCTCTCACACGCACTCAGTCACTCTTATGGTGAATTGTGAATTTTCTGTGAGAGATATTGGTGCACGACTAGGAAATATTGGTGCAACTGTGCACTAATATTTATCTCTCTCTCTCTCTCTTGTGAAGCTTTCTCTCTCTTTTGCCAACAATGTGAGTCATTTTCTTTGGTTTTCTCTCTCGTGAAGCTTTCTCTCTCTTTTTCTTTTGCCATTTTCTTCGGCTTCAATTTCTTCAATTTCTTATCGCAAACATCTCCTATCTGAGATAGCATTGATAGCATCTGAGCATTTTAAGTTGTGTCCCCATCAAACGTACCTGATTTCCTCTTTTCCTCTTTCCCATAGAGGAAACAAGATTCTCCTTCCGGATTTCTTCCAGATTGAGTAATCCCATTGGAGGAATAAGATCTTGGTGCTCATTGAGCCAAAGAAGGATCAATTGAAATATGGGACTAGTTTTTGAGGAAAATTTGGACCGCATTATTGAGGAAAGAGGAAGAAACATAGGAATTAATCATTTGATCTTGTTGAATGCCGTAGATGATTGATCGCTGGTTTTGAAATCTCCAATCTACAGTGATAAAACTTCGAAAATCCATGGTGGTTCACTTCCACAAACTCTAACCAGAGGAAGAAGAAGAGACCCAAATGCAAAACTTCAGGGAAAATGCACTCTCTTAATTTTCTATATGGATCTTTCTCTATCTGTTAGAACTATTATGGGAGAGGAAATGGCCACTAGAATGGTTTTTTACCCTCCTAATCCATAGAGATATTTCCTAAATTTTTTCAGCAGCTCAACTGGTGACAATGTAGAATGCTTGCTTTGTTGGTATATGACACATTCATTGAAAAATGTCCTTCCATTTGTCTAGAATTTTGCTTCAGATTGATGATGATCTTCAAATAATGGTGTAGTTCTTGAAGCAACCATTTTTTGGGGATAACTCTGATTAACCTTCACTAGTGGGATATGTTTCTCCTTTGTTTGTTGTTGGACAAGAGAAGTCTGAAAGTGGCTTTCTTTAATTTGTTCACTTTCTTTAATACCTGAAAGAAAACATTGACCTTTAAATTTTTTCAATTTTTGTTCACTTTTTCTTTAATATGTTCTAAATGTATCTTGATGAGAATCTCTTCTTTAAATCATTTGCACTCTATTTATTTGTGTAAAATGATTTCAAATTTTAGGTGCATAACTGATTTTAAAATATCTTACATATTTCTATCTAACGTAGATTATTTGAATTCTAGACATTTAAGTTTGCAATCATTGAACATCAACAACCTCAAATGGATATCCCTCAAGATGAGGTAACTTATATTATATTATTGTACATAATTTCTCGTTGATCGTATATGAAATATTTATAGTTTAATTCATAAATAATATGTCATTCATCTATTGTTAGCAAATTGCCTCAAATAATGCAGAGACACATATTTCTACAAGTGTGAGCACTACAAATTCCTCACAGCGTTAAAAAGGCTCCCTGACTTTAGTATACTATGACAATGGTGATTATTGTTGCGACATTTGTAAGCAAAGTACCCCCTCAAGAGATTTGATAATAAAGAGAGACAAGACGGGAAGCACTATGGCTCTAAGGAAACACTTAGAAATTTTTTATCACTCTATTTATAGGGATCTCAAGCTTTCAGGTACTCAAAATCCACTAACTAATTTTTTTCCAAAAAATGTAAATATTTAGGAAGGACTCAAGAGCTTACAAAGGAAAGATGGATTGATTTGATAATCAACATCGATATAGCCTTTTGAGCATCCACAATTTGAAGCTTTTTGTTCCTATTTTCACAATGTGATGTGTCCCTTCCAAGTGGAAACACATTATGACGTGGCATCTCTGCAAAATTTGATGAAATGGTAAAAATGCGACAATTGTTTCGACAAATTGAGAAAGTGTAACTGACAGTAGATACTTGGACTACTACAAATCATTTGGCAATTCGTGTGATAACGATTCATTGGATTGATGACATGTGGAACCTTCATGAATGTGTTCTTGTTGTCGAAGAGTTGCATGGATCTCATGGAGGTGCATACATGGCAAAAATGTTGCATGAAGTGCTCGTAGATTACAATTTGACGGATAAGGTAGGAATTATTTTTAAAAAATTTGCATAATTTTTGTAATAAATAATTGTTTTCCTTGTTTTGTATAGTTGTGTGCAATCACTGCTGATAATGCAAATAACAATAAAACTATGACATCAAGCTTAGAAAAATTATTGAAGGGTTCTCGTTCAAGGTTTACCAAGAACTATCTCACGCCTTCCATGGCCCATGTTCTTAATCTAGCCATGCAATGAGGAGTCATATTCGGATAGTGAGGCTGACGACAAACATATAGAGGGACTATAAGCCATCAATCAAAAACCATTTGGTGAGATTCTCCATAGACTTTGAAAACTTGTCATTACAATTAATTTTTCCCCTAAGAGGATTTATCACTATAAAAATTTGTGTGATAAGTAGGAAATGTCAAATAAAAATATTCTTGTTGAGGATGTCCGAACCAAGTGGAATTCAACATATGACATGATCAAAGCTGCGTGGGAAAAAAGAGAAGTATTGAAGGTAATGGCAAACAACCATCTAAACACAAATAAAACAAAATTTTTAATTGATGATGAAGAATGGGAGCTCTTCAACATGTTTTCAGATGAATTCTTGGCTTTACATGAGGCAACTCATGTATTTGCTAAGTCGAAGTCAATTACATTTCCAAATGTATCGGGATTGTATGGACTTCTAGTTGAGGGATTGGACTCATTAATTTTTGAGCTAGATCATCCTCTCCAAGATTTCACATGGACAAAAATGAGCAATGACCAAGCAAAGGCACTAAGATGTGCATACACGTCGATGAAAGAGAAATTGTTGAAATATGAAATGTAGGTGAGGAGAAATCCCATGTTCCCTATTGTCACAGTGCTAGACCCTAGATTCAAGTTGGAACATATTCCTCAGGTGAGCACAAGTTATGAAACCTTTACTTAACATGCTCAAATTAGTGTGTATCATAGAAGCTTTGAGTTCTATGCAGATTGATGATCTTTTAGCTTCAACGACTCACAAGCGCTCAAAAGTAATGATGAAACTTATGGAGCGACAATCAAATACGAGCACAAAAGTTGATGAGAAATCAATAAAGGTTGAATCAGAGGATTACTCATGTGAGCCTTGTATTGATTGCTTATGCGATGACTGATAACACACAATCTTAACATGATAAAACATGATTATTAATGCAATTTAAGGCATAAAACATTACATTTATGTGCATGTCATCATACTTTGAGTGCATTTCTATCATTCTATGCAATTTTATGTTATAATCTCAAAATGCGTTAATTTAGGGTTAAGTATGATGAATTAAAGATTAAAGATTTTAGAACCCATCTTTACTTGAGATTATAAATGGTTTTTAAAGTTAAATAATAGGAGAAATCATTTTTATGAACATTCATTTAATTTTCTAAAGTTAAAATCTTAAAGAAATGAATGTATTTTTGAAATAAGAATTAAATCTCTTGTTATTTAAATATTTTGAATTTTTAGAATGATAGATAATTAAATTTCAGATCAAATGAAAGAAATTTGGATTAATTTGGAGTTGTATTTCAAAAGATATGATTTTTACAATTTTTAGGGATTTTTCTGGATTTTTCTTGATTTTTCCGATTTAATTTCTATTTAAAAAATGTTTAAAATAAATAAATAAAAAGCAAAAAGCGCGCGGGTCCCACGCGGGTGTGACGTGGCACGCAAGGCCACGTGGCAGAGCCACGCGGACCCGCGCAGCGCCTACGTGGCGCGTATTATATTTATAGTATATTTATTATTATTATATATATAGAAAATGGGTCTTCAGCCTTCCCTAGCTGGGAAGGGTTATTAACCCTTTAGATCGTCGGGTGTTATAAACCCGACGATTTCTTCTTTTTTTTTCCAGTGTGGGACTAATCCACACTTTACTTACCTTTCAGGTGACGTGGACGCATACGGAGTGTTGGATCGGGCGGCGCGCGAGATCTCGTGCGTCGATCGCGTGAGCGCGGTCCACGGATCAGAGATCAACACACGTGTCTTAAAGGCGTTATTATAACGGTCGGATCAGATGCGACGTGGCAGCATCACAAGCCTCGATCGCGTGGACGATTGGACCACCGAAGATCATCAATACACGTGTCTTAAAAACCGCGTTATAACGGTCCAGATCTCACGCGATCAAAGGCATCCAGAGCGTTAGATCGTGATCCAACGGACGAGAGTTCACGCGTTTTATAACGCATATCGCAAGATCAAATCGGGAGCGTCCATTCAAGATCGGAAGGCCTATCTTCAATCGTAACGGTTCACCGTTACAAAACGCATCTGGACCGTTGATGAAGCCTTAACGCATCAATCGAACGGCTCTCCCCATTTCGCCCTATAAATAGACGAGTTCTTCGTCGTTTGTACTCATTCTTGAGGGATTTGATCTAATCGACGCATCTAAACCCATTCTCTCTTGAATCTCTCTCTGGTAATCTCTTCTAGACTCGAAATCGTGTCCACGGAGTGTTTATAAGAGAGATTTCGACGATCGTGCGAGGAGAATTTGTCTCTTGAACATCGATGTTCACGATTGAATTCGTGGAATGAATAGTTGTCGATCCGGTGATCAATTGGATCGATTTGATCGTTATCTCGGGTTAGAAAATAAGTTTATCCTCTTATCTATCGTCATGTATCATCAATTTTAGGATTAGGACTTCAATTTAAGTTTAATTTCATTTTAATTTTAATTTGTGTTCTTCGCAATTCTGAAAATTTCATCCCACTTCCATCTTTGATTTCTCCGTGATTACTAATCCAAATCGAGTGATTTTTGATTCCACGGATAGATCTTTGAGTTATCTTTCTAAAAACACCATTTTCCCTAATTTCTCACCTCAATTCATCGTCTAATTTGACCAAATTCTAAAAGATATCTCGAAAATACCTAAATTCCTTGTGGATTCGACCCTTATTTACCATTATACCCTTGAATTCGTGATTAATTCTTAAAATTGGTAAGTTTAGAATAATTTTTGACACGAGACCGTGTGAAATCGACAACCTCGCGGTCTCGTCTCGTCAATGACTTGTTACAGTGGTGCCACAAGAGAGGATCTAACAAATATCCACGCCTTTCAGTGCTCACAAAGGAGTTTCTATCTATTTGTGCATGGAGCTCTCCCTCTGAGCGTCTTTTTTCCACAGGTGGAGGAATTATCACATTTAGAAGAGGAATGCTAGCTCCTGACACTATATCCGCTTTGATGACCTTAAAGTCATGGAGTTGTGAGGATGTCACCCGAGATAATGAAATAGATTCAGAAGTTGAAGAAAGTAGACTTGTGAAATGATAATTTGTTAAAACTCTACTGTTTATTCTCCTGAGAATTTTAATTTTAACAATTTTTAATGGCTAAAGTTTACTTATATCAAGCTTTTATCTTAAATTCTAGATATGTTAAATGGTATTAGAATGTGATGATCTCTTGTCAATAATCTTAATTTATGTTTAACATAAATAATACATCACCGAAAGTATAGGTTTCACCGAACCAACATGGGCAATACTGTCACCGACAATGAACCAAAGTTAGGTATAAGTTTAGGTGATACCATGCTAATTAGACATGATAATACATGATTATTGATGCATATTAAGGCATAAATGATTTCATTCCTATGCATGTTATTATATTTGTTAGAGAGAGGAACACGATAGGAGAGAGGAAAAATAGAATAATAGAGTCTGATGTGATGTGTACATGCACGAGATAGAGAGATATATAGGAGAGATAGAGAGGAGAGAGAGAAAGGGAGAAAGTGGGCTTCAGCCCAATAGGAGAGAGAGAAGAAGATAGGCTTTAACACTCCCCCTCAAGCTGCAGCGTGGAGATCAAACATGCCCAGCTTGGATCCAATGGTCTCATATGCAGGGCCCGGTAGGGCCTTAGTAAAGATGTCTGCCAGCTGATGTGCGGAAGCGACGTGCAGGGTATAGATGGTACCATTATCGACATACTATCGTATGAAGTGGCAGTCGATCTCAATATGCTTCGTCCTCATATGGAACGTAGCATTACTTGCGATAAAGGTAGCAGCCATGTTATCGCAGTACATCTGCATAGGCCCTTCTGGCGGGAAGCCAAGCTCGGTGAGAAGAGAGCGTAGCCACAACATTTCTGTCGTGGTATCCGCCATGGCTCGATACTCGGCTTCGGCACTAGAGCGGGACACGATAGACTGCTTCTGAGAGCGCCATGTGACCAGGTTACCTCCAACATAGGTGGCATATCCACCATAAAACTTCCGATCCTCCTTGTCACCAGCGAACCCAGAGTCAGAGTAGGCCTCAATATGTAGATGACCCTGTCGCCGATACAAGAGGCCCTTCCCCGGAGCTCGCTTAAGGTACGCCAGAACCCGATAGACCCCCTCCAGATGAATAGTGCGAGGAGCCTGCATAAACTGACTCAAGACACTAACCGCATAGGAGATGTCCGGGCGAGTCACGGTGAGGAAGATCAATTTCCCCACAAGTCGGCGGTAGAGGCCTGCATCCTCAAGAAGTGCGGTAGCATTGTCCCACCAGTCCACATTCTGCTCCATGGGTGAGGAGGCCGGCTTGCACCCCAGCGTCCCTGTCTCCTCCAGTAGATCAAGCGCGTACTTCCGCTGACAAACGGACATCTGCCCCTGACGGTAAGCTATCTCAAGTCCAAGAAAGTACCTGGGGGGAGACAAATCTCGTGTCACGAAGTGCTGAGCCAGATAAGCCTTGGTCGCAGTCACCTTGGCGGCGTCACTACCAGTGATGATGATGTCATCCACATACATAGCAGGATAACACATCCATGCGGGGTGCGTTTCCGCATGACAGTCGGATCGGATACAGTAGAGACGAAGCCATACGAGAAGAGCAGCTGTGAGAACTTGTGGAACCACGCACGCGGGCTTTGCTTCAGCCCATAGATAGCCTTCTTGAGGAGACACACCTCAAAAGACTCCCCCTGAGCAACGTACCCAGGCGGTTGCTCCATGAATACCTTCTCATCGAGGTCTCCGTAAAGGAAGGCGTTGGACACGTCCCAGCTGATGAAGCGGCCGGGGACTCGATCCAGAGCAATGGAGAAGAGGACACGGATGGAGCTGAGGCGCGCCACAGGCGAGAATGTCTCATGATAGTCAAGACCATAGGCTTGAGAAAAGCCACGGGCCACGAGACGCGCCTTGTAGCGAGCGATGGAGCCATCAGGATTGTACTTGAGGGAGTACACCCACTTGCAGGAGACAACATTGGCATCAATAGGCCGAGGAACCAGCGTCCAGGTCTCCCGCTGAATGAAGGCCGCATACTCCACATCCATCGCCTCTTTCCACGCCGGTACCTGCAACGCCTCAATATACGACTTGGGAATTGACTCGGTTAGAACGGCAAGAGCAAAGGACTGATAGGAAGGAGAAAGGCGGGCAGGAGAGACATGATGGACGATAGGGTATTGCGTGCACTGGCGAGTGCCCTTGCGAAGGGCAATGGGAAGGTCAAGGTCAGATACGGGAGGCGGTGGGGAAGGTGGTGGTGAAAATGGGAAGGACAATGTAGCCGGACCAGTGGATAGGGGCGAGGAGGGAGGTTCCGGCTCGGAGGATGGATCAGACTAGAGGGATGCCGAAGAGGGTGACGCCTCAGGCAAGGGAATCGGGACAGTCATAGGGAGGTCGGTAACCGGGGTAGCAGATACCGAAGGAAGGAGGGATGGGGAGGAGAGATCCTCGCCAGACTGAGTAGAGGTAAAGTAGGGAACGTCCTCATGGAAGGTCACATCTGCCGAAGTAACGTACTGGCGCCGATCTGGGAAGTACACACGATAGCCCTTCTGAGTCCGAGAGTAACCGACAAACACACCCTTTTGGGCACGGGGAGCCAGCTTGGAGAGGCCAGGGGTGTGATCTTGGACAAAGGCAGTGCAACCGAACACTCGAGGTGGTAGAGAGAAGAGATCACCAGCAGGAGTCAATCGCTGAAGGGGAATAGCACCTCCAAGAGCGGCAGATGGAAGGCGGTTCACCAGGTATGTAGCAGTCAGAACAGCTTCGCACCAGAGAAACTGAGGTACCCTCATAGCAAGTAGCAATGTGCGTACCATATCAAGAAGGTGTCGATGCTTCCGCTCGGCCACCCCGTTCTGCTGTGAGGTATATGGGCAGGTAGTCTAATGCACTATGCCATGAGCCAGACAAAGTTCCTCAATCGCCTTCTGAGTGAACTCAAGTGCATTGTCTGTGCGAAGGACTTTGACCATCGTCTCGTACTGGGTAATAATCTCAAGTAGAAAGTGCTGAACCCGAGACATTACCTCCTTTCGACTCTTCAGGATATATGTCCAACTTGCCTGGGTGTAGTCATCGACGAACACCATGTAGTACTTGCCTCCGGTAGGAGATGGATGAGGGGCCGGACCCCAAACGTCACAGTGAACTAAGTCAAAGGGGTGATGGGTAGGTGGACCAGTGCGCGATGGATACGGCGATCTATGGTGTTTCCCTAGTTCACAAGACTCACAATGAAACTTAGATAAGTTTAACCAAGGTAGAGTTTCTTTAAGTTTGACAAAACTAGGATGCCCCAATCGACAGTGCCACAAAAGAGAGTCATGAAGGGAACTAGAAGAAGCAAAGAGTGCAAAAAGGGCTTGAAGGCCCGTAGATGGAGAGTCAGCCACTAGCTCGTAGATGTCTCGTCCGTTCTCACGGCCCAGTCCAATCCTCCGGCCCTTGTCGAGATCCTGGAAGACGCAGTGATGAGGAAAGAAAAACACACCACAGTGAAGGGCTTTGGTGATCGCACTGATGGACAGCAGATTGGCAGGGAATCCAGGAATATAAAGGACGTGCTGTAGAGGAAGGGAAGAGGTGGCACGAGACTGGCCAGAGCCAAGGACAGGACAAGAACGACCGTCAGCAATACGGACATCAGGAATGGAGGTTTCAGGCCGATAAGAAGTGAGGACAGAGGGAAAACCAGTCATATGGGAAGATGCCCTCGAGTCAATAACCCAAGAAGTCATATGAGGAGTTGAGATAGACGGCGTACCTGGAGAAGATCCCCGTCCTCCCACATATGACACCAAGCTGCTCGTCAGTGCTGCAAGACTGGCTGATGGTGCCGCAGGCGGACAAAGTGAGGAGGCCCGTGATGCCTGAATGTAGGCCAGCTCCGAGGGAGATAGCGCGAGGATGACCGTTCCCGTAGCCGAGGGAGTAGTGATCGAGGATGATCCCTCTGCCGGGGACGTAGTCGAGGATGCCTTGCCTCCAGAGGCAGCCAGGGCCCAGGCAGGCTTCCCGAACTCCTTCCAGCACTTCTCTGACGGGTGAGTCGGCTTCCCACAGTACTTGCAGGGTGGATAGGAGGTCCGGGTCTTCCCGGAAGGTGTGCTCTTCCCAGACACCCTGGGAGCCCCGCCTGACGCGATGAGTGCTGAAGTCTCGACGGGCTGCGAGGACTGGGAGGTGGGCAGGCTGTCCTGCACTCGAAGTTCGGCTGCAAAGATCTCCTCAGTGGGTATTACCCGGGATCCCCCAAGCACCTGTCCTCGGATCATGTCAGCCAACTCAAGACGTAACCCGCTAAGAAATGCTCCCGCTCGGAGCTCATCGCCGTACCGTCTAAGTATATCAAGATCCAAGACCAGTGGCTGATAGAGCTCGAGGTTAGTGAAGATGGCATCGACCAATCCATAGTAGCTCTGGAGAGTCCTAGTGCCCTAGCGACATGCAAATAGCTCCTCATAAAGGCGAACTGTTCGGCTTACGTTGCTCTTGTTGGCGTACATTGTCTCCAACTTGAGCCATAGGGCACGGGCAGGACGGGTCATGCTGAGCGGCTCCATGATCTGTGTCGCTACACTAGAGATAAGCCAGGAACATACCGCGGACTCCAGTCGGCTCCACTCCAAGTACTCCGGGTCCAATTCCTTCGGCGATGGATCAGTCAGATGATGCCGAAGGCCATGGGCGTTGAGGAACTCCAGGAAAGCGCCCCTCCAGGGCCCATAATTGGACCCGTCGAACACGTCTGCCCACTTGGCCAGGGAACTCACGATAGAGTGCTTCCCGGATTGCCGGGACAACCCCATCGGCTGAGAGGGCTGAGTGACCTCAGAAGATGACGACACGATGATAGGCTCGACCATGTGGAGGTGGAGATCAGCGCTGGGAAGATGATCCAGCGGCTATGGGATATGAGTCGACGCAGCAGAGCAGATCAGCGGTGGCAGAGGGCAGAGCAGCGGCGGCACTTGAGGGCAGGGCGACGGTCGGGCAGGGCGACGGCAGCAGGGCGACAGCAGCAGGGCGCGACGGCAGGCAGCAGGGCGCGACGGCAGGGCGGCGACCGGCCGGACTTGATAGCAGGGCGCATGCAGGGCGACGGCCGGGCTTGATAGGCAAGGCGACGACACGACGCAGGCAGGCGACCGCCAAGGCTTGATAGCATGGCGACGACTGGGCAGGTCGCTTGATCGCAGATCAGCAGGGCAACGGAGAGCAGGGCGATGCAGGGCGACTGGGCAGGCAGGGCGACGCAGGGTGACGACAATGGCAGGGCGACTGGGCAGGCAGGGCGACGCAGGGCGGCGGTAGGACGGCGGCTGGGCAGGGCGACGGCAGCTGATCGCTGCGGCATCGCAGAACAAGGCAGGGCGACGCAGGACGACGCAGGGCGACCGCAGGACGACGCAGGGCGACCGCAGGATGATGGCGGCTGATGGCGGCGGCGTCGCAGGTCAAGACGGCGACGCTTGAGGGCGGCGGCGTCTTAGGGCAAACCCTAAGTTTTTCCTAACGCGGCTCTGATACCATGTTAGAGAGAGGAACACAATAGGAGAGAGGAAAAACAGAATAATAGAGTCTGATGTGATGTGTACATGCACGAGATAGAGAGATATATAGGAGAGATAGAGAGGAGAGAGAGAAAGGGAGAAAGTGGGCTTCAGCCCAATAGGAGAGAGAGAAGAAGATAGGCTTTAACAATATTTATGAGTATTTATCTATCATTCCATGAAAAAGTCATTATAATCTCAAAATACTTTAAATTAGGGTTAAATATGATGAATTAAAGAAAAATAATTTTATAACCCATCTTTACTTGAGATTATAAGTGTTTTTAAAAGTTAAAATAATGAGAAAAATCATTTTATAAATATTTATTTAATTTTCTAAAAGTTAAAATCTTTAAGAAATAAATATATTTTTGAAATATAAATTAAAATTCTCATTATTTATTAATTTTGAATTTTTAAAATGATATATAATTAAAATTTGGATCAAATGAAAGAAATTTGGATTAATTTGGAGTTATATTTTGAAAGTTATGAATTTTCTAATTTTTAGGGATTTTTTCAAAATTTTTTGAGTTCATTTTTTATTTTAAATCTATTAAAACAATAAAAAAATAAACGAAAAATGAGGTTTTATCACGCGGGACCCACGTGGATGCGACGTGGCATGCAAGGCCACGTGGCATAGCCACGCAGACCAATGTGAGCGCTTGCATGGCGTAGAGATGACACATGTGCATATTTATACTTACTCGTAATATAGGGTTATAGTACATATAAGCATCCGTAATCAGATTTAAGCTAACCTCTTAAGTCTATGGATCTTATAAACCCGTCCCTTCCCTTTTATTTTTACCGTGTGGGACTATGTTCCACTCTTCTTTTTAATTTCAGGCGACGTGGATTGACGTGATGCGTTGGATCGAAAGTGCGTGGATTATCGCGCGTTGATGCGATGGATTCGAAGTCCACCGGATCACAGATCAACCACGTACCTTAATTGGGACTTAAGTGAAATGATCGCGACCGTCCATCAAAGAGTTATAACGGTCGAGATTAAAACGCACAGAAGCACATCAGGAACGTCGGATCGCGATCCAACGGTGGCGGTTTCACTCGTTTTATAACACATAAACACGTGGCATCATCTCGCGCGTCCATTGGCGATCCAAAGGACACGAATTAATCGTAACGGTTCGCGATGAACCGTTTCAGCAGAACAGTCGATTAAATCCGATCAGACGGTTACGCCCAAATGTCTTATAAATTGAGATGTTCTTCCAATTTGTAAATCATTCAAGAGAAATCAATCAAATTGATCTGTTTAGACACCAAATCTCTTGAATCTCTTGATCCTATCCTCTTCTAGACTCAATTATGCGTCCACGGAGTGCTTAAGATCAAGATTTGGCCGAAAGAAGAGGAAGAAATCGACGCTTGAACTTGACGATCGCGATTTTCAGATTTTTTTTATGAATAGCCTTAATTCGGCGATTAATTAGGTTAATCCAATCACAATCTTGGGTTAGTGGAAGCGGTTTTTACTAATCTTTCGTCTATTCATGTTTAATTTTCATTTAGATTAAGAATTAAGTTTGATTTAGATTAGATTTTTGATTAAATCACGATTATAAGTTTCGGAAAAATCATATTACTTCAATCTTCAATTTCTCTGCGAAATCAAAGTCAATTTCGATGATTTTTGATTCCGTGGAATCGCCTTGAAGTTCTCTTTCATAATCTACCATTTTTCCCAATTCCTACCATCGATTCATTGTCCAATTTGATCAAATTCGAAGAGATCATCATAAATTTCCTTAATTCCCTGTGGATTCGACCATTATTTACCATTATACCCCTCAATTCGAGATATTGTCATCAAATTGGTAAGTTTAGAATTATTTTTGACATGAGACCGTGTGCAATTGACGACCTCGCGGTCTTGTTCCGTCATTAGGTTTTCACAAAAAATCGGTACCGACATCGGAACTGGAGAACCTTAGTCCTAGGCCACTGAGATAAATACAACCATTGAGTTCTTTATAATATCCCTGAAAAGCGATCAAAATAATTGTAGATGACGAGTATATCAACCTCTTGAACGATGTCATGGAGTCCACTTAAGTGATTTTGACAATATTGATCACCTTGTTTATAGATAAACATAAACTCTAAGATCTCCATAGTGTTGATCTTTTGAACTAACATTTTCTCCCAAGTGCACGAGAGTCCAATTGGGCTTGATCTTAGTGGTAAGTTGAGTGATGGATGAAGTGATGCTTTGATGCATCCTTGTACATATGGCATAGTCAAGTGGAGATTATGTGGAATGAGTAGTCAAAGCTGGTGGATGCATTGTCAAGTGTGATAAATATGAATTAGTAGTTGCATCCATGACTACATCACTTGCCATATTTAGACGAAAATAACTAAATAAATAAGACAAATATCTCTCTTCTTAACACTAAGTATGCTTCTACACGATTTTTGCCCTCGAGTCTATTCATGTATCATTTTCTACAAATGCTTATGTTGTGAGATTGAACCCATTTGATTTCTTTGAATTCAAATGGTAAAGTTCCTTTTTGTCATATTTTATTGAGCTCATGTGAATGCAACAAGTCATCTATGATATCATGAGAGTATACATGCAAATTATGATGAGGAAGGAAAGAAATGAGATCTCAACCTTTTGGAGTAGCTTGGTCAAATCTTTTTTCATGAAGTCAAAGTGTGAAAGGTGGTCAAATTTGATAACATGCATTTTATACATGAATTTACATGATTGTTAATGCAAATAAAAGCATTAATTGTTCTAATTGCATGCATGCTATCATATTTTAAGTATATTTCTATCATTTTACATAATTTCATGTTATGATCTAAAAATACACTATTTTATGGATGATTATGTGTAATTAAACATTATGATTTTTAATCCTAATTATATTTGAGATCATAAGTATGTTTTCATGATTAAATGATAAGAGAAATGATGTTTATTGACATTCATGTATTTTTATAAAGTTATTTTAGAAAATACATGAATGTATTTATTTAATTCAAATTTATTATCATAATATTTTAATATTTTCACTTTTTCTAATGATAGATTATTCAATTTCTGATCCAACAAAAAAATTTGAACTAATGTGGAGTTGTATTTTAAAAGTTATGATTTTTCTAATTTTTAGGAATTTTCTGGAATTTTTATGAATTTATTTAAGTGTATTTTCGATTTTAAAAGTATTAAAAACAATTAAAAAAAGGCAAAAAGGGTTTAATTATCGTGCGGGACCTGCGTGGATACGACGTGGCACACAAGGCCATGTGGCAGAGCCACGCGGACCCACGCGAGCACCTGCATGGCGAGGAAGTGACACGTGTGTCATATACATATTTATTTATATTATAAATGGTTATAGTAAGTATAAGCATTCCTAAATTGGATTTAAGCTAACGCTTATGTCCGTCACACTTTATAACCCCGATCATTCTCTTTAATTTTCTTCGTGTGGGACTATGTTCACTCTTATTTTAAGTTTGCAGGACACGTGGCGAAGCGTGGATCATCGGATCAAAGCGCGTGGATTATCGTGTGTGGATCAAGCGGATGCAGAGTCCACCGGATCACCATCAGCGCACGTGCCTTAATTTAGATTTAAGTGAAGATCTTGATATCAATCACGACCGTCCATCAAGGAGTTATAACGGTCACGATTAATCCCAATCAGTGGACGCTACGATTAATCGTGACCGCTCGATAAAAATCTAGCGGGTGCGATGAATCGACACGTCCCTTCTTCACGCGATGTGGATGCATCTCAGCCCTCCATCACCGATCGGACGCTCACGACTTAATCGCGATGAACTGTCTCATCCGACGGTTACGCCTCTTTTCTCCTATAAAACCAATGTTCTTCGTGAAACGGAACGGACCCTTGGATTTTTGAGATTAATCGAATTGTTTAGACACCATAATTCAAGCTTCCATCAATTTATTTCTCTTCTTGACTCGTTTCCACGTTCGAGGAGCATTTGAAATCGAAAATTGATTGAAGGAATGAGGATAAATCACATCTTGAACTCCATCTTCGTCTTCGAAATCGCGGAATGAAAAGCCATGCATCCAGCGATTAATTGGATCATTTCGAGGGCTAATTTGGGTTAGATTGCGTGTTTTCATCTTAATCTTTCATCATTTAGCATTAGATTTACATTTTGAATCGTAGATTAAGTTTAATTTCGGATTTAAATCAATTTCGCGATCAAATTTTTCTTCCATTTTTAAGCTTCGATTACTCCACAAATTCTAATACAAATCACTCGATTTTTCATTATGTGGATTTGCAATTGAGTTATCTTTCTTAATATCATAAGTTGCCCAATTTCTAATCTCAATTCATTGTCCGATTTGATCGAATTTCAAAGATATCTCTCAAATTTTCCTAATTCTCCATGGATTCGACCCTTATTTACCATTATACCCTTCAATTCGTGAATTAATCTTTAAATAGGTAATTATGAACTTTGTTTTGACACGACATAGTGTGTATTCAACGATTGCACACATATGTTTCATCAAAATTCATCTGGTAAATGATTATATGGACGATTCTTTGTTCAAGAGCAACCACTTTACTAAGGTAAGTCAAAGGTGGTCAAATTTCCCTATTTTAGAGAAGATTTAAAATCCATTGAAACATGACTAAATCCTATTTAACAGAAGGTAGAGCCCACCCTTTTAAGGTGGGTGTTCCCAAATTTATAATTTCTCTCTCTTTATTTGTGATTTTATTTCTCTAACTTCTGTAGTCAATAAATCAAATTGATGCTCAATTTGATTTATTGAAATATCTACGGACTACCTAATTTTTGCTTCGTTTCATCCTCTAATTTGAAAAAATTCTTAGATCTCATTGTCAACCCTAATTCTTTGCAGATTTTGATCCTTATTTACTAATTGTGCAAAAAACTAATGATCAATTTAGTGAGTTTAGACTTCTCTTTGACTCTTGATCATATGTTTCTAACGATTGCATGATTTTTTATTTTCACAGTGCGCGATGACCCATGCAAGTAATGGATATTATGTGGCCTATGAGCCAATCACACGTCCATGTATCTTGTTTATGTTTATTGAAGTGCAATTTATTAATTTTCATTCTTGTGTGATGTTTGTAATGAAGTCCATGAGCATATGCAATGAATACTTTAATTATGATGAGATCATAATATGGTGATCACTAGTCTTTAAATATATGTTCTAGACATTCCTATTTGTGGGATATTCAAGAAGGATATTAAAATATTTGAAAAGAATAACACTTTCTGATCCAACTCATATGATGAGTATGACTGATCTTATAGCCATTGGTGTGTAGTAATAACATAAAATTTATACATGTAATTATATGATTATTATTATAAATTAAGGCATAAAACATTTTATTCTTATGCATGTTATTATACTTTGAGTGCATATCTATCATTTCATGCATTTTTATGTTATAATATCAAAATACATTATTTTAGGGATAATTATGCATAATTAAAGAATATATTTTAGAGTAGATGATTTCCATCTATATTTGAGATTTTAATTATTTTTTAGTGTTAAATAATAAGAGAAAATATTTTTTGTACACTCATTTATTTTTTCTAAGTTTTATTTTCTAAGAGAAATGCGTATATTTTTTAAATAAACAATTATTTTCTTGTTATTTATTAAATTTTTTAGGATGATATATTATATAATTTCTGATCCAAAAAAAATAAATTTAGATTAATTCGCAGTCTTATTTTGGAAGTTATGAATTTTCTAATTTTTAATGAATTTTCTAGAAAAATTTTAAATTTTTTGGATTTATTTTTATTTAAAAACATTAAAAAATCAATTTTTATATACGTGTTGACGTGGCAGATGACGTGACAAATGCTTACATGTCGACACATGGCGACGTGTGTGCACGACACGTGGCACATGTGTGCGCGTCACATAGCACACGTGTGCATATCATGTGGCAGACATGTGTGTGTCATTAGTGGTTAAGCACCTTGTTTAGGGGCATGAGCTAACCTCTAAAGACGCACCCCTCATAAGCACGATAAATCTTGATATTTTTCCTATTTGGGATTATGTTTATGTTTTATTTTTTGCAGGTGATGTGGCGCACTCATAAGGGTCCAATCGGTGAGAAAGTGAACGATTTAATCTTAGCCCTTGATTTTCACTTACTCGAAGGGATAAGCGGTGCACTCTGATTGGGTGACAATTTGTGTTTTAATTTTTTTTTTAATCTCAGCCGTTCATATGTGGACTTATGACAGTTGAGATTAAATGCGTCCGATGGACTTCCTCGGATGCGCGGTGACATCTCAAGTTTTCGATGAAGATTGAACGATAGGAGTTACACGAGAATCAAACTTCATGTGATGATACGACTTAATCTGGGTGCTCCATTTTTAATCGAACTGACGTGACTTAATTTTGGAGATTCACATCTTGACGTTTCATCTGAGCTGTTGATTGAAGATGAAATGCCAAATCCAACCGCCACGCCCAATTTTTGTCTATTTATACTCTCTCTCTTCTATGAAAAATGTATTTTTAGATGTTTCGAGTAATCGAACTATTTAGACATCTCAATCCTTGAATCTCTTACTTTCTTCCTTTTTTAAACTCATTTCCTCATTCAAGGAGTGGTTCAACGTGAGATTTTTTTGAAAGAATAGAGAGATTTCACATCTTGAATACCGAAATTTGTTTTTAAAATTTCGGAATGAAAAGCCTTTGATCCGATGATCAATTGGATCATTTTGAGGGTGATTTTATGTTATCTTACGTGTTTTCCTCTTAATATTTTGTCATGTCTCATTAGATTTTAATTTCAAACCTTATATTAGTTGAATTTTATAATTTCTCTATTTTTCTTTCTCTTTGCAATTGAATTTTCTATCTAAATTTTGCTCCTTGATTTCTCCGCGAATACTAATTCAAATTGAGTGATTTTTGATTCTGTGGATATATCTTGGAGTTTTCTTTATAAATCTATAAAATATCTTATTTTTTCACCTCAATTCCTCATCCAATTTAATCGAATTTGAAGAATACCTCAAAAATTCCCTAATTCTCAGTGGATTCGACCCTCATTCACCATTATATTCTTTAATTGTTTATTATAATTTTAAATTGGTGAGTTTGAAATTTTTTTGACTCGTCTTCATGTATTTTCAATGACCTCACGGATTTGTCTCGTCATATAGATATTAATGATAAATAGTGGGTGCTCTTTGGAGAAAGAGTTCATTGAATTAATCCGTATCAATCCTTAAATGATATTATACCTAATTGTCGATTAAGTTGATTTATGTCATGGTTGTGTATGTGGTCCTTTGACTTGAGACACCAAAGACATCTTGTGGATGGATGATTGTGTTTTGATTATGACTTACGAATCCCTAGCCACGATATCTCTAAAACGTCGTATATTAGATATCACAGAAAGTCCTCAAAGATGATTGTATAGTCAAGATAGGATCATCTACCCTCAATATTTTAGAAGATTGACGCAAGGAATGAGATGCAATGAAATCTTTAGCCAAAGTAGTGACATTATTGGAGGAGTTCCTGATGATTTCCTACAGGTATTAGTACTAACTTGATCGATTAATTAGGGTTTGTTAATTAACTGTACCCTAAGTCATTCATGAGTCTCGTGTGGATGAAGGATGATATATACTTAGTAATCAATGATGGAAAGGTTCCATAAGAGAGTTGTTACATACTCTATATCTCATAGAGTTCGTGGTGTATCTTGGCACCTAACAGGCTGGCAACTCTAGTTATTGATTGGGTTAAATTGATCCTTGATTAATTAGTCTATATGTTGATTTGGATAATTAATTAAGGTTGACCAATAAGTTTTTATTCGGCCTATAGAGTTATTAACTACTGAGATATATGGACCTAGAGGGTCACACACATAAGGTCTATAGATGTTGGTAGATATAGACATAATTATTGGGATTTTTATGAAAAATCTACATATCAAATGTCTATAAATAGGGGGAGAATGACCACAACTCAAGATGCCCATGCAAGCCTTGTGAGAATTCTCTCCTTTCTTCTCTTTCTATCTTTGTGAAGAGCTTTGAAGAGGAGATCCAACCATTCAGAGATTGTTCGGATACTGCTAGATGCTAAGCACTTAAATGACTTCAAGAATTGCTTCAAGAGAACCATCTAAGTATGTTTTTTTCATACATACTAGATGATATGATCATCTATTTTTGGTGATTAAACGTTTTGAATATCCGATTTAATGTATTGCACTGGATTCGATGTTTTGATTAAAATTTTGGAAAACTTACTAACCTCAAATCCCAACAATTGGTAGACCCATACAATTTTGAGGGGTTTTGTGAAAATGTCTCATGCCCAATGTTTATAAATAAAAAAGAATGTGTATAACATAACGTGCCCATGCAATTTTTTTGGGAAAGTGTGAAGAGTAGACAAGAGGAGACCTGGTAACATGCTAATTAGACATGATTTTTTATGCATATTAAGGCATAAAAGATTTCATTCCTATGCATGCTATCATATTTATGAGTGTTTATCCATCATTCTATGAAAAATTTATTAAAAATCTCAAAATACATTAATTTAGGGTTAATTATGATGAAGTAAAGATAAATAATTTCATAACCCATCTTTACTTGAGATTAGAATTAGTATTTAAAGTTCAATAATAAGATAAATCATTTTATATATGACGGAACAAATCGACAAAGAATGAGAACTTGCGATCGATAGATTAGGATAAAACACGAATGCTAACCCAATACTGCGATCAAATTGATCCAATTAATCACCGAAATCAAGGCTTTTTCATAAAAATCTGAAAATCACGATCGTGGAGTTCAAGCGTCGATTTCTTCCTCGTCGATCATCCAAATCTTGATCTTAAGCACTCCGTGGATGCAGAAATGAGTCTAAAAGCGATCGGGATCAAGAGATTCAAGAGATTTGGTGTCTAATCAGTTCAATTTGATTGAATTGCTCTCAACTGCTTTACAAATGCGAAGAATATCTCAATTTATAGGGGATTTGGGCGTAACCGTTCGATTAAACGGATCAATGACTCTGATGAAATGCATGATTGCGAATCATTAGTGTTAAGTCATGGCCGTTGGATTGCGATCGGACGCTCGAGATGAAGCCACGTCGTCGTGCGTTATAAAACACATCCGTTGGATCGCGATCGGACACCTCAGATGCGTTTTTTGCAATCTAATCTCGACCGTTATAACTCTCGTGATCAACGGTGGAGATTAGACGCATCCAGTGTACCTGATTAAGCCACGTGTCCCCAACAATTTAAGTGAAGATCGACGGCTGAGATTGCACGCACGATCGGACGTCCCACATGCTGCCACGTCGCCTCCTCGCCTTGATCGTTGATCGCGATCGACCAGACGGCTCTAATCGTGCCACGTCACCTACGCGCTTAAAATAAATTAGAAAATCTATTTTAAATTAGAAAATTCGATTTTTAATTCCAGAAAATCTTTAGAAAGTCATTAAAAATTCAGAAAAATTCAAAAAAATTCTGGAAAAATCCCTAAAAATTAGAAAATTCATAACTTTCAAAATGTAACTCTAAATTAATCGAAATTTCTTTCATTTGATCAGAAATTTAATTATCTATCATTCTAAAAAGTCAAAATTAACAAATAATAAGAGATTTAATTTCTATTTCAAAAACACATTCATTTATTTAAGATTTTAACTTTAGAAAATTAAATAAATGTTTAGAAAAAATGATTTCTCTCATTATTTAACTTTAAAAACCACTTATAATCTCAAATAAAGATGGGTTATAAAATTATTTATCTTTAATTCATAATAATTAACCCTAAATTATAGTATCTTGAGGTTATAATGACTTTTTCATAGAATGATAGACAAATACTCATAAATATGATAACATGCATAGGAATGAAATCTTTTATGCCTTAATATGCATTAATAATCATGTATTATCATGTCTAATTATCATGTTATCAATATACATTAATTTTATTTTCTAAATTTTAAAATCTTAAAGAAATGAATGTATTTTTGAAATAGAAATCAAATCTTGTAGACGATGAGATGAAGAAACCCTAGAATCGTATATAGAAATGAGAGTACATAGGTCCTTATATAGGAAAAGAGAGAGGAAAAGATAAATGGGCCAACAGCCCAATACCACTAATAAGAAATTAAATCTCTTGTTATTTATTAAATTTAAATATTTAGAATGATACATAATTAAATTTTTGATCAAATTACAGAAATTTAGATTAAATTGAGTTAATATTTTGAAATTTATGAAATTTCTAATTTTTTTAGGATTTTTTT
>CM044109.1:19089143-19232316 GCA_024174645.1 Lemna minuta | reverse complement strand
ATGTTGGTAGATATGGACATAATTATTAGGGTTTTTATAAAAAATCTACATACCAAATGTATATAAATAGGAGGAGAATGACCACAACTCAAGGTGCTCATGCAAGCCTTGTAGGACACATAAAATTTTGAGAATAGCTTTGAAGAGGAGATCCAACCATTCAAAGATTGTTTGGATACTGCTAGATGCTAAACACTTAAATGGCTTCAAGAATTGCTTCAAGGGAACCATGTAAGTATGTTTTTTCATACATACTAGATGATAGGATCATCTCTTTTTGGTGCGTAAATGTTTTGAATATCCTATTTAATGTATTGCACTGGATTTGATGTTTTGATTGAAATTTTGGAAAACTTATTAACCTCAAATCCCAATAGTTGGTAGACACATAAAATTTTGAGGGTTTTTGTGAAAATGTCTCATGCCCAATGTTTATAAACAAAAAAAGAATGTGTATAACACAACATGCCCATGCAATTTTTTTGGGAAAGTGTGAAGAGTAGACAAGAGGAGACACAATCATCTATTTACTATGTGGATACTTCTAGAGTATGGACAATTAAACAACTTTGAGAACTCCTTCAATGAATCCTATTACTTGGGATTTTAATTTCTACCAGATGATAGAATCACCAGTTCTTGGAGCCTCTGTGTATTTAATATTTGATTAAATTTCTTCCACTGGATTTGATATCTTGATCAAAAGTTTGAGAGCTTATCGAGCACTAGATCGTATCAACTTTTTCAATGAAATGGATGGTTTTATCCTAAAAAAGTTTTAAAAAAATACAAAGAGTCTGCAAAATGATTGGCTTAAATCTACATATAGTTTTCTTGAAAAATTTGTGTGAGTAATTACAAGAATGCCAACAAAAAAACAAATGGGAACCAAAAACAACTTTGATTGATATGCTTTGATACTACATTGAAATTAAAGAAGGAAACTCTACCTCTTATATAGGGAGGGAGAGACATTGCACAAGAGAGATTAATTACAATAATACCATTGGGTACAATTAGGCCTACTCTCAATACCCTTGATAGTATGGGTGGAAAGCTTATGAAGGTTTAGAAATAGATGTTTGATGAAAGCATCACATCTAAAGACCTTATGAGGTGAAACAAAGAGGGGTAGAAGGAAGATGATTGATTGAGTGAGTGGTTGATAGAGCTATGTCAACCCATGAGTGGTGAGACACACCCATCTCCCATATTTGATTATGAGTGACATCAATGGTCTGCCAATGTTCCATTTCTACAACAAGATTTTGTTGTGATGTATGAAGGTAAGTGGTTTAATAGGGCATAATAAGCATGGAGTTCTTTTTTCCTATCACTCTCATGCATTATTAGAGTGAAGATATTAGGTGCAGTATGATATCTTCTTCACCAAAGGAGCCTCCAAGAAAACCTTTGCCAAATGATGTGTGATGTTCCCATAATCTCTGACAAATATTTCTTGAAAACACAAGTAGGCTTCTAAAATTCAATGCAACACAATCTGCTGTGAAACAGTGTGATTATGGAATACCATCAGGGAAATCTGCATGTAAAGTGCACGAAAATGTAGATAGAAATGAGGAATATCATCCTTATAGAGATCATAAAATGCTATTTTCCCATCAATTGAACCTGGCATCATTCTCATGAATGGGAGCTCTCGAATTTTTTCTAACGTCCAAAAAACTTAAATTTGAGATAAAATAAATTCGGTTCGTCATTTTTGCTGACATCAAATAAACTTAAATGGATCTTTGACACGAGAAAGATATTCTGATCCGAGATATATGAAGCAAGATAGAGATCCCTCTCACAAAATTGGTATAGAAATTTCAATGTGAAAGGAGGATTGATGACGTCGGAGGGGAATGCATCCATGAAGTAACAAAACGTCTCTCTTAGAATATATAAATTTTAGATTAGGAAATATAACTTCTAGAGAGTCCCCGATTCACTTTAGAGATTTGAAGAACTCATATTAATGCAATTTTTATGAAATCATTTAATTTTCAATAAAGAGAGAAATTAGGCTGTTTATATTTCTAAGATAATCCTCGTGGATTCTACATAAATAAAATATCAATTAGAGGGAGAATATATAAAGAGAGGAAGAAAGATCTTTGTGAGTCAACTATAGAAGTAGACCATGAGACGGGTCAACTAAGAATCTTCGTAGAGTCCCAAAGTTCATACCAATATAAAATTAGTGAATTTTAAATAACAAGAAGAGAATAGACATAATATACAGAAGTGGTAATTAAGGAGAATATAAGTCCTTATTTCTTGGAAATATAAAATTAGGGAATGTGGCATAACGAAAAAAAAAAGAATAGAAAAGATGAAGAAGAATAGATCAAGGAGAAAAAAGAATGGTTAGAAGAGGAATAAATACCTAACGAGAGAGTTGATGAAGAGGTTTTTGGAGGAAGATATAGGGGATTAGAGAGAAACTAAAAGAAATAAGAATGGAATATATAAAAAAAATGCATGGGGGCACCCTCTTTCTCTTTTAAAAAAAAATTAAAGAAAAGAAATGGAAATATTTAAAACATGAGGAATATTGGGGAGTCATGGAGGAGAATAGAGGAGAGATCATGGGAATGAATCAATGAGATAAAGATTAAATGGAGAGATAGAAGGAGAACTGAATCAAAATCTTAATATTTCTCCAGTTCCCATAAAAATTGTTGGGCTTCTACCTTCTTTTTGGTTTACTTGAATGCTAAAATTCACCCTTTCCACGGATAATTCTATTCTTTAGTTCTATGATTATCCATTCAAAACCCTCAGCCCACTTTGCCCCCTGCTGTGAACTGGTGCAATTCCCCCGCCACCTCCACGGAGCTCCAGCCAGGAGTTCTCCCCAGACGGCGCCTCCGCATCTCCCCCCTGACCCTTGCTGCTTCCCGATGCCTCCCGGCGGCCGCGTAAACATTCCCCAGCAGCAGAAACACAGCGGGATTCTCCGGCTCCTCCTCCACCAACCTCTTTCCCACCATCTCCGCCACCTCCACCTCCCCATGCAACGCACAACCTGCCATAATTGAGCTCCATATTCTGCCGTCGGGCCTCAACGGCATCCTCTCCGCCTCCTCCACGGCCTCCCGCAACCTCCCGGCGCGTGCCAGGAGGTCCACCAGACAGCCATAGTGCTCCACCTTGGGCTCCACCGTGTGCAAACCTCTCATGGACGAAAACACTTGCAGCCCCTCGCTCACCAGCCCCGCTGCGGAGCAAGCCGACAGCACGCCAAGGAAGGCCACGTCGTCGGGCACCGTGCCAGAGCGCATCATCTGATCGAAGAGTCTCACGGCCACCGCACCCTTGCCATGGGTGGCGAACCCAGTAATGATGCTTGTCCAGGAGAGGAGATTCTTCTCCGGCATGGCCTCAAACACCTCCATTGCAGCATCCAGGTCGCCACATTTGCAGTACATGTCAATGAGGGCAGTGCCAAGGAAGACAGTCATGGTGGCACTGGTCGCTTTAAGGTAAGCGTGTACCCAGCGGCCTTGCTGGATGGCGCCGAGGTGAGCGCAGGCGGAAAGGACGCTAACGAGTGTGGCCGCCATGGGAAGGAACCTGGAGCTCTGCATCTGGGCGAAGAGAGAGAGCGCCCGGGAATAATTCCCCTGCTGGTTGTGACCGGAGATCAAGGCTGTCCAGGTTATGGGGTTTTTCAATGCAACTGGCATATTGTCGAACAGGTGTTGGGCGGCGGAGGGGTCGCCGGCGTTGAAGTAACCGGAGATGAGAGTGTTGAAGGAGACGGAGTCGGGAGAGGGAATAAGGGAGAAAAGGAGAAGGGCCGCGGAAAGGTCCCCGTAGAGAGAGTAGAAGTGGATGAGGGCATTGCTGACGTGGACGTAGGAGGAGAAGCCAAAGTGAATCGAGTGGGCGTGGGCGGCGGCGCCGTGGGCCCTGGCTGCTGGGGCGGGGAGAGCTGTAGAAGAGGAGGCGAGGAGGAAGGGGAGGGTGTGGGAGTCGAAGGGGAGGGAGGAGCGGAGAAGGTGACGGTGCAGGAGGACGGCGGCAGGGTGGGCGGCGGCGCCTCCGGTTCTGCAGTAAGCGCGGATGAGCGTGTTGAGGAGGAAGACGACGGCAGGGGAAGATGGGACGAGCTCGCCGGAGATGATGAGGTGGGCGTGAGCTTGTTTGACTTGCGCCGCGGTGGAGCTGCGCCGCAGAAGCGCTTGCATCCAGGAAGAGTCCACCGGCGTAGAAGCGCTTGCATCCAGGAAGAGAGAGAGATAGAGAGAGATTCTTTTCAATGATTAATGGGGGCAAGTCAACGTGACACCTATTTGAGTTTCTTTGAATCTAATAGAAAACGTGACACCTATTTTCTCTGTTCATGTGTTTTTGGAATACAAAAAAAAAAGACCTATTGACCGTCTAAAATTCGTGTGGAGTCGTCGAGATTGCTGCACAGAGAGGATGCCGTCAGGCTCCGGATGTCCTCCGCCTCTCAGTTCGAGCCTGTGGACGCGCCTGCAATGAAGAGAAGATAGAGACGGCTGTCAGCTGTGAGGGACGCAGAGTGGTACTTCGCTTTCAAAAGACTAACGGGACCATTATCAAGTGGGACAGAAAGCTTCAGAGTTCCAACTTCCGATAAAGGCAAGAAAGGAGACAGAAGAGAGAGCAAGAGAGAGGGCATTTTCTGTTCAGCCGCGAAGAACTCCTCGTTAAAATCGTACTGCAGCCACGTGTAAATCCGTGTTGATCACAAATATCAGAACGCCACAAACGAGCGAGGGAGAGAGAGATCTGAGGGCAAGCGAAAGATTCCCCAGATCAATTGCTATGGCAGAGAAAAGACCACGTGGACTGATGGCTACCATGCGAGGAAAATAGCAAAGCCGCGAATCATTCCTAGAAGGAAGAAACGTCGTACGGTCGTACCTAACTTTAGAGGTCAGGGAAGCATGGAGATGAGCTGCCACTGGTGAGTCTCCGTCGGCGGCGGGATGCTCCGGCAGCCGGCGACGGCGACGGCCTTTTCCGGACATTGCATGACTCCAACGATACCTCAGACGAATAATCCACTTTCCCTTCTTCTGGCTCTTCTTCGTGTTCTTCTACCTCGGGCTCTGCTTCGTATTGTTCTGCCTCTTCTTCGTCTTCGTATTCTTCTTCCTCGGGCTCTGCTTCGAATTGTTCTGCCTCTTCTTCGTCTTCGTATTCTTCTTCCTCGGGCTCTGCTTCGTATTGTTCTGCTTCTTCGTCGTCTTCGTCTACGTCTTCGTATACTTGCGTCGACTGAGGGGAAAGAATAGGGCGTCTCCACGCGGGGAAAGATTGTTGGGAATCCGATTGCGATTGGTAGCCCTGATCAGAGACGAAACAAATTAAATCCGTCATTGAAGGGAAGAAACAATCAGATCTACGCCAAGTAATGTTGCAAGAGAGAAATAAAGGAGACCGCAGAAATCGCGCGTATCCTACATTTTCACGGCGGGCCGGCGATTTTTCCGCGAAGCTTTCGCAGCCGCTAGAGCAACTCGTAACCGGCGGAGGTGAGGCCGCGCTAAACCCCGGGGAATCATCCTCGTCGCCATCATTTTCCCCGTCGAGCCAACCTCCACAACTCCCTCTCGTCTTTCTCGTCGAACAACCGCACCTGTAGGGCTCCTCCTCGTTCTTCTCCTCGCGCAAAACCTCCCGTTCGCGGATGGGATCGTCGACGCAGCGATTGCAAACGGAAAAGGTGCCTCCCAGTTTTGGTCCTGAGGCTTGCCAGGGAGTAATTTCTTGGCAGAACCGGCAGAGAAGCTTTCTAGTGTGCCGCGCCACGAGAAAATTCGCTCCGTGCACCGTTTCGTCGCAGTCCCAGCAGAGCTCCGCCTCGTCCGCCTCGCAGTAGAGCTTCGCCCTCCCCTTGCACAGCGCGCACGTTCTCATCATCTTTCTTTCTTCACCTTCGGTTTCTTTGTCGGTTCTCTCACCTCGTTATTTATGTTTCTGTTCTCGGCCAATTCCTCGCCGGTGAACTTAATTCCCGGTAACCGCCCTAAAATATAGGAGGACGGAGTACTTACCGGGGGCGGTGACGTCTGATCGGTGACTGTATCCGCAGGCAGTTTTATCTTTGTGCTGGCGACCCGAGCCACTCCATCGTTTTCGGGATATCTTCTCGACAGCGAATTACACGCTTTGTATACGCCGCAGATATCTACCAATTAGAGAGCTCCGCGTCATAGAGGTCCTCCGCGGTACGAGGCTTCTTGTGCACCGACGGACGGGATCACGGACACATGGCGAAATGTTAACCACGAACTGTCGCCGTTCCTGAACGGCGCGTAACCAGAAGAAAGTACACGTGGCATATTATTAGTGATTGTGAGCCACGTAATCAGTGGGGTCCAGATTATTCGGAATAATCTGTTTCTTGGTAGAGACGTCGACACGTGTCGGAAACGTGAATATCCGGCAAAACGAAGCGAACGACCAGACTGATTCGCGGTCCTCGCCGACTTATGGCCCACTTTATGTTAGCCCTGGGGCCCATTATCTTATTCTCCACCAATGTGCTGTGCACATACGTGAGTGTATATACGTCGTCATTCATTTCACATAAATATGTTTTTACAGGTGTATTGATGTGTATGTATAAATGAATGAATGTTTTATCTCTATGTGTATAGATAAATGTATGTATGGATCGATGGATAGATGTATATATCTATACGCTTATGCTTGCATGCATATGTCTACATAGAGAAATGGATCTATATCTCTATGTACATATGTACGGATATATGTATCTATGCTTATATGCATGCATGTTTGAATGTTTATTCTTACAAATCCATGAATCTACCTTCCACGAGGGTATCAATCAATTTACCCACCTACCATCCCACTATTTCTATATCCTTCTCGATCCCTCGCACGTCTCTCTCTTTGCCTATCATCTTAAACCTATCTCTCGTGGGAATTGATCTCTCGAAATGATGCTCAGTCTAGAGTGAGCTTTTGGACTTCTTTGTTGTCATGATCTCATTGCAAGCCCTAGCTATGGTACTAGGATAACAATTCTGATAGAGAATGTGGTGGGATGAGCACCATAGCCTCTTTTGAAAGAGTTGACACTAGTAGTGGAAGGGTCGACATCACCTTCGGAAGAGCCAACATCTCCATTGAAAGAGCTGCAAAGCATTCACTTGCACCACCACTACTTTCGCAAATTGATGTCGCTTGTACCTGATGCACCGCCCACTTTGGCTTGCAGACACACGCATTCTACGTAACCTATAGATAGGCCGCACGTGTGCCCAAGTCACGTGAATGCTGAAGGTTCACTCTTTCCCTCTATGGCGATTCATAGAGGGAAAATTTTCACCTCCAATTGAGATTCAGTTTACCTAGTGCTAAATTTTCCCCAAAATTGAAGGTCAGATTTTTAGGTTCGGTTTAGGTCTAAAGCTCAAGTATCACCAAATCATTATTTGGGCCTTGTGAGAGTCCATTGGACCATGAGAATGTTACTTGAGAGATCACTAAATATATGAATAAATTTATGCAGCAACATGTGCTTTGTTTCATTATTTTAGTAGTGGTCCGTATCATTAAAAATAGATAAATTTATTAATTGGCACATAATAAGATTTTAGCAGAAAATTCACATTTTTGAAGCATGCATACCCACAAGGTAAGATTTTAACCTACGATTTACACTTTTGAAGCATGCATACCCACATATATGCATACTAGTATGAATTTGTACATTCATACATACCTACATGAATACATCTATGTATAAAGAAATAATATATAGCTATTTTGATATATCATTGGTATCCTATAACATTTGATCTATGTCTTTAATAAATTCACCTCCTAATGTACATCACTGAAATTATAGGTATGATAGTAAAGTTTCCAAACATGACCATAACTACCACCAAATTTGATTTAGGTGTAGGTTTAAGTTGTCACTAAATACCATTCTAGACATTAGAGCCGGAGAATCCTAATTTCACCTATTTGACTGTCTTGAATTTTGAATTTGGAGCCTTGTTTTAATTGCAGTGTTTCTAGATATTCCTCCCGTCCTCAACTCATGAACATGGCAATGTCAACATCAATCTATTCGGTTTGAAAATTTTAGACTTTATCTTATTTTGGCTTCTTTTTCTATTCATCCCCAAGTTTTCTTATTCGTCACTCTCACGTACACAAAAGTCAATTAGACCGTGAAGATGGTCCCCACCTAACATAAAACCTCTTGGACAATGACCATTGATTTGAATTTTGTGTGCCATGTGGAGAGAGAGATATTATCTTTGTATATGAAAAGAAAGAAAGAAAGATGGATATTGGATGTTGTTTCTATGTGATAGAAAGCATGAAAGATGGATATTGGATGTTCTAAGTTATGGGATAGAAAGAATGAAAGATGGACAGAGGGTAAAAAAAAGTATAACATCAAAATGATGAAAAAATGGCTGGCGATTAATATTTTTGCATGCTCATGGACACACATAGAGAGAGAGAGAGGGAGAGAGAGAGAGAGAGGGGAAACCCTACCGGAAATTGTGGGCCGTCGAAATTTATTGTATTATTCTACTAAGTAGCCTTAACAAGATATTGAATAGCTATAGGTTACTTATTATTGGCATGATCAACCTAAAAAAAGCCAGACCCAATATTTGGTAATTATTATTATTCCTCTCATGAACCCAAGGTTGTGTTTCAAAATTAAATTATTTGCGCACTGAATTTACCCATTGTACATGATTTAGTCATATTACAAATATTGTTTGTATCATAGTCAAATTTCAGTAACGTTGCTTGACCAATATCTCATAAGTAAATATTTGGTTGAAACTCAACAAAAATCCAATTCAAGACTAAATTACTGACAAATTTTGATTATTAGACCAAACCGCCCTGATAATAAGTTCAAATTATGTGAAATTATCCTCATAAAATGTGATAAAAATGACATTTTTTATTTTATAAATATGTGCTTGGATCAAAAATTAATTTAAACTACTTTTTACACAACTCTAGATGGTCTTGAAGTTACCTCAACTGTTCATTCATAAATTCATCATGATGAGTCTTTCATAAAGGAACATGAGGGTAATTCTTAGACAAGTCAATTCATCCTCACGAGAACTCAACAATTACTGATTATTTAATCAGTTTAAATAATCAATTGCATTCACCTTAAGTGGTTGAAGAGAAAACCGAACAAGTAATTATCCATGTACAAGTCAAATTGTCAAAAAAACCAAAATAAATAATTAATTGCATAAAAGGAATTTATATTCCACAAAAAATAGATTGGTTAGAATAAGACAAGAAGACCAGAGACTTTCGAGTCCAGATTGACATGCCCTGGTTTGGACCATTTTCGTCAACATAAATCCGAAGAATACAAGTCAAATATGGAGAGGAAAACCTTGTTGTCAATGCATGTAGACAATAATATATACCTAGGGTGACATATCAATGGTATTATTTAATAGTTTTTCTATGTCTTTAATGATTTAACCTCCTAATTTACATCACCAAAATTATAGGTACGACCATATAATGACCAAACATGGCCATCAATCCATTCAGTTTCAAACGGCTAGACTTGAATTTTTTTTTTTTTGGCTTGTTTTATTCATCCCTCCCAAGTACACAATTTAATTCAGCCATGAAGAAAATCCCCACCTAACATAACACCTCTTGGACAATAACCATTGATTTGCATTTTTCATGCCATGTTTTTGCATGATTAGGGATATATAGTTTCATGTTCAGTGGCACACAGTTTCAGGTAGGGTTTCCTCCGTCCCCCTCTCTCTCTCTCTCTTGTATGGACGGAGGAAACCCTACCTGAAACTATGTGCCACCGAACTTTCTTGTATTATTCTACTCGTTGGCCTTAACAAGACATCGACTAGCTATGGTTTATTTACCGTGGGATGATCAACCTAACAAAAAGACAAACCCATCATTAGGTAATTAGTATTATTGGATTCATGAACCCAAATTTTTTTTCACACTGAATTCACACATTGCAAAATATTGAAAGGTAATATAAAGTTTTTTCCCTCTCATACTCAAATTTCACCAATAATTGCCCGACTAAAATCACATAAGTAAATGTTTAGCTGAACCTCAACAAAAATCCAATTTTACACAAAGTTGTTGATAAATTATTGCTTATTAGACCAAACCACACTCATAATAAGTTCAATTTATGCATATTTATCCTCATAGAATGCGACAAAAGCGATTTTTTTTATTTGATAAATATACACTTGCATCACAAATGAATTCAAACTACTTTCACACAACTCTAGATGGTCATGAAGTTACCTCGATCAATCATTCCTAAATCCATCATGATGCATCTTTCACACGAGGCTACTTGGTAGACGAGTCAATTCATCCTCACTTGAAATCGACAATCGATGATTATTCAATCAGAGTAAATAATCAAATGAGAGAAATGACCAATCAAAATAATCCATGAAAGGATTAATTCATCTCAAGTGGTAGAAGAGGCAACTGAACTTCAAATTTTGCCCATATAAGTCGAATCGTCAAAACAGCCAAATTAAATAATTATTTACATAAAGGAAACTTATATTCCGTAAGAAAAATGGATTGGAAGGAACAAGACAAGACGACCAGTGACTGTCGAGTATTGACTGACAGGCCCTGGTTTGGAGCATTTAAGTCAGCATAATCCCTGGAATAGGAAGTCAAATATGAAAAAGAAAGTCGCGTTTTCAAGGGTAAGGACGCTTATCCGGGAACAAGCATTGGCTGGAGGTCAGTTTTCAAGAGCCATGTCAACCCAAGCGGTATCCCGGTCAGAATAAGTCTGCCCAGACTCCCGGTCAGAAGAACAAGCTTTGCATGGAGCAGGGGATCCATAGGTTTCACTTCTACCTTTTCTTCTTCCTCCTCTTTCTTCTGTTTTCCGCGGCCGCCGATACTCTGACACAAGGAGGAGCTCTTACAGACGGACAGACTCTCATCTCCCAAAACCTAGTGTTCGAGCTAGGATTCTTCTCTCTCTCCGGAGCAAACTCTTCCAAAGCTCGCTACCTGGGAATATGGTGCCACGGGCTTCCTTCAATGGCCGTCGTCTGGGTTGCCAACAGAAATCAACCCCTCTTCGGCGCCGGAAGTCTCGCCTTCTCCGGCTATGGCAATCTCGTCATTTTCTCCGCCGCCGGTAACTCTTCCATTCAGATCACCAACTTCACCTCCGCCACCGGTGACTCTTCTCTCTATCTCTCCAACGCGGGAAACCTCATCCTCAATGCGAGCTCCGGGAATCAAATTCTCTGGCAGTCGTTCGATCATCCGACCGACACTTCTCTCCCCGGGATGAAGCTCACCGTGGATTTGACCGCGAGAAAGAGCAAGCTTCTTCGTTCCTGGAAGAACGCGAACGATCCCGGAGAAGGGAATTTCTCTCTCGGGCTGGATCCGAGAGGATCCGCGCAAGTTTTTATCTGGGAAGGACAGAAGCCCCGCTGGAGGTCCGGCCAGTGGAATGGAAGATTCTTCCTCGGGGTCAGCATCCGTCCTCTCGGCCTCAACGGATTCCATCTCGCCAAAGACCTGGGGCAGATGGAGTTGAGTTTCTCCGAATACAACGGCTCCATCTTCCGGTTCGTGATCCAGCCACAAGGGATCCTTTATGTCGAGCAGATGGTCCCTGGAGGCAACAAATGGACGACGGCGTTTGCGCTGCCGGGTAACGACTGCGAGAAATACAACTGGTGCGGGAATAATGCGCAGTGCTTTGTGTCCGTCGGCGGCCGTCCCACATGTCAGTGTTTGCATGGTTTTGTGCCGGCAGCGGAGGGTTGCACGAGGAGGACGGAGCTGAGATGCGGAGCGAACGGAGGAGACAGAGACGGGTTCGTGGCTGTGAGGGGGATCACTTTGCCGGATTTTTCGAGGTGGGATAGCACGGGAAACTGCGAGCAGGCGTGTTTGGGGAATTGTTCTTGCGCTGCGTACGCTCAAGTGAGTCAAATCGGGTGTCTCTTGTGGGAGGCTCCTCTTGTGGACCTGCATCAGCCGTCTTCTGGAGGATACGATCTCTATCTGAAGCTCGCCGCATCAGACCTTCGTGAGTGTCCATCTATCTACTATCTGTTTATCATCTACCTATTCATCTATCTATCTATCATCTACCTATGTATCTACCTAAATCTCCGGAAGTCTATCATCTACCTACGTATCTATCTATTTTATATATGTATCCATCTATCCATCATCTACTGTCTGTCTATCTATCTACCCATCTATCTGTCAATCTATCAATCATCAAGCTATCCATCCATGAATCTATCGTCACCTTTTTCTATCACTTACCCTCGATCATCACCTTTTTCTTTTCGTCAAAATTGACCGACGCCGTCAAAATTGTCGGCACTTTCCATTTTTAGGCTCCAATTTTGACCCTTCTTATCATGGTAAACGTGTCATCGCTCTTCGATCGATCAAGTCGTTGACTTGTTCTGAAACATCGGTTTCCTGAGTTGTTGCTTATTGCAGCTGCAGGAGCGAGAGACTGGACGTGGGCCGTCATCCTTGGCATATCTCTTCTCGCGGCGGCTGCTTTCGCCCTCTTTCTCTACCTCTGTCGGTGCCGGCGGACGTGGATCCAAGGTAAAACAAACCCTTTACCCTGCTCTCTCTCTCTCGTCGCGAAACAAATTTTTATCGAGCATCTTCTCTGCGCAGGATGGTGGAATAAGATCGTCAAAAGAGAGACAAATGAGGAAAGATCTGAGCCGGAGACCGCGAGTTCTACGTTGTTGGTAGAAGACAACTCCGACACGAAAGGCACGGAGCTCTCTCTCCTCGCTTTCGACACCATCTCCAAAGCCACCGCAAGCTTCAGCGACTCGAACAAGCTCGGCGAAGGCGGATTCGGTCACGTCTACAAGGCACATTCATCTTTCTCTTATATAGTCACAAATATCAACCCCATTTGTCACTCTCTAGAATCTGATCGTGGGAGCTGAGTTTTCTTCATCGGGCATGGCTGAAGCGTGTGGTGCAACCGTGGCTAGCTGGGGAGAGCACCCAGCGCGCACAGCAAGTGCATACTCCGCGGGCACTGTAGCACCCGCGGAGTTGGTGCCCAGAGGCGCGCGCAGAGGCACGCGGCAACGCGTGTCACAGCACGCCAGCTGCGCGCAGCTCGGCGGGTACTGTAGTACTTGCTGAGCGCGCGGAGGCACCTGTTTCGGGAAGACCCCGCACGCCAGAGCGCGCACACCTCGGCGGGTACTGTAGTACCCGCTGAGATGCGCGGCACGTGCGCGCCATGGCGCGTGAAAATAGGCGATTTTCATGCGCCACGGCGCACACTGAAATTTCTAAGATGGGTTTTTGCGATTTTTTTCCTTTTGTAACCTATAAATAAGGACCCCTAGAGATTACCTAAATGCATCTGAGCATTCCTTTCTTCCTCCAGAGAGGGTTGTATGTCAGTTT
Source organism: Lemna minuta (assembly GCA_024174645.1). Lineage (NCBI taxonomy): Eukaryota > Viridiplantae > Streptophyta > Magnoliopsida > Alismatales > Araceae > Lemna > Lemna minuta. The sequence goes on along the minus strand of CM044109.1, from coordinate 19,218,840 downwards.
TTGAGTATTTTAGTAGATTTTCTCTCCTTTTCCTCATTCTTCTTCCGCTTTTGAGTGTGCGAGTGACATTGTAAGTGTGCTCATCATCTTCTTGAAGTGTTTCTTGGGGTGATCAGAAGCCAACACTGATGACATAGCCTATAGAATGTGAATTTCATGGGTTTATCTCTCTAGGCTTGGTTGCCGGATGGGAGAGAAGCAGCAGTGAAGAGACTGTCGGAGAAGTCGGGACAAGGGATCGAGGAGTTCAAGAACGAGGTGAAGCTTATAGCCAAGCTGCAGCACAGGAATCTGGTCCGTCTGATCGGATGTTGCGTCGAGGGGGAGGAGAAGATACTCGTCTACGAGTACTTGCCAAACAAGAGCCTGGACGCCTTCATCTTCAGTCAGTGCTCTCTCTCCCTCTCTCATTCTCTCTCCAGCTTTCTCACACCAACTTATCTCCCAAACTCTCTCTCTCTCTCTCACACACACACATTCTCTCTCCAGCTTTCTCACTCCTTATCTACCTTGCTTTGTCTCTCTAACTTTCTTCGCGCCAGTCAGTCAATATTCTCTCTCTTCTGTTCTATTTCTTCAGTCCCTCCGTCCGCAATAATCAGTAATCAGTATTCTCTTTAAGGCTCAAGGCATCGGGCAGTATTCAGAAATCTTTCTCTCTCTCTTTCTCTGAATGGATTGAGGAATGCAGATCAAGATATGGGGGTTCAATTGGACTGGAGGAAGCGATTCGACATCATCGAAGGGATCGCTCGAGGACTGCTCTACCTCCACAGAGACTCGCGGCTGAGGATTATCCATCGAGATTTGAAAGCGAGTAACATACTGCTGGACGAGGAGATGAACCCTAAAATCTCCGATTTCGGGATGGCCAGGATATTCGGAAGCGATCAGAACCAGGCCAACACCAACCGGGTTGTGGGCACCTTGTGAGTACTTGATCATTATCATCATCATCCTGTAGCGTTTCTTCTTCTTCTTCTTCTTCTTCTTCAAGATGTTTCCTTTTCTTGTAGGTTTTCATCTTCTTCCACCCTCGTGTTAATTTTCTTTCTCTAAACCAACTGCTCATCTTTTTTTCTCTCGGCAGTGGGTACATGTCTCCGGAATACGCCATGGAAGGTCTCTTCTCCATAAAGTCGGACGTTTACAGCTTCGGCGTTCTCATGCTGGAGATCATCAGCGGTCAGAGAAATAACATCTTACGCGTGGATAACTCCCCCAACCTAATAGGACGGGTGAGCCTCCTTCCATAATCTCACCTTTCCTCGTAAAACCCTAGAAATCGGCTAAACAATATAAGCTCTCATCTCTTCTTTTTTTTCCAGGCGTGGCAGCTGTGGAACGAAGACAAGTCCACGGAGCTAGTAGATCCCTCCATTAAAGACACGATCTCCACGAGAGAGGTCACGAGATGTGTTCAAGTGGGCCTTCTATGCGTCCAGGACAGGGCCCACGAGAGGCCCACCATGACCTCCGTGGTCTCCATGCTGGGCACAGATGCCATCATTGTTCCGGTTCCTAGACCGCCCACTTTCACCACGGACGGGGAGACGAGTTCCTTCCCCCACGAGTACAGCGGGTCCATTTCCAGCCGAGATATTACAGTCAGCGTAGTCACCGGAAGACAATCATCACGGTAATCTAGGAGGCCTTAACATAGGCATCATTCATTTGAATATTGTCATTTTCAGGCCGAAATGTCTCTCTCGATGAGATTTATCCTCCTCCTCCTCTAATGCCATGAATTCGTTCATGGACCGGACTTGACGGGTGGATGCGTCCTGCAAGGGGAGAACGGATGAGAGATGAGAAAGGAGAGCAGGTGAGAGAGAGGAGAGTGGAAGAGAGAAAAGAAGGAGAAAGGGGGAGGCCTAAATATAGAGATGAGAGAGGAGAGAGGGGGGAGAGCGGCAGAGAGTGGAAGAGAGGCCCTGGGGACAGTTCTTGGACGACCAAGGAGGATATTTGGGAATAGGGTTCGCCCGTTCCGATACCGGTATCGAATACCGGTATCGGTTGCGGTAACGGTATCGGGTACCGTTAATGTCCTAAACGGTACCCGATACCTCCGGTACCCGATACCGACATCCAGTATCCGGTTCATTCGCTTCGCGGGAGCCGCACAACACATAGCTGGAAGTCAGAGGGCCCGTACTACCTGCCTAACCCTTCGTTCGCTCCGAGGGACCGTTGAACGGAACTTCTAAACTACTCGGCAGAAGGGAAGGGGCCTATGTAATGAAATTCTATGAGTAATTAAAAGGTTATAAAAGAAGTGGATACCGACATCCGATACCGTCAACCGCTAACGGCTACCGTTGGCGTTGGGTATCGATACCGGGTATCGATATCGGAACCGATACCGATACCCGGTATCCGGTATATCATAAAATGAATATTTAATGATATAATATATATATACCTGATTAACCTAAGTCCTACCTAGTACCTAAACCCGATTAAATGAATATAATATTGAATTCATTTTGATATAATATTAAATGAATACCCGAAGTCCCGAAATGTGCGATTTTTCTCCGATTTTTCTCCCGATTTCTTCTCTGCGCGGCGTTCTTCCGATTTCTTCTCTGCGCGGCATTCTTCCCGATTCTTCTCTGCGCGGCGTTCTTCCGACGTTCCGGCGCTTCCGGCATTCCGCGATCCGCACATCCGGCGTTCTTCCCGCATTCCGCAATCTGCAATTCCGCACATCCGACTGCAGTTCTTCCGGGCGTTCTTCAGCAAGTTAAATTTTTTTCGGCGTTCTTCCGGCGTTCTTCAGCAAAAAAATCAGGTAAGTTAAATACCGACACCGTTATCCGGTACCGGTATCTCCCTGATACCGATACCGACACCGTTATCCGTGCAGGGTCGGTACCGGATCCATCCGATCGCCGTACCCGGTCCCCACTTTAATCCGATCACCGTCATCCGAGGCGGATGACGGTTTCGAAATCTGGATACCGGTCTTTGGGTACCGGTATCGTCAGAGTCCGGTACCGGATGACGGTCCGGACGACGATAGGCGAACCCTATTTGGGAATTATGAGAATAGTTCTTGGAAGACTATTAGGGAATATTCCAATGCCCGAAATCAAAAGGTGGGAGCTTGAAGATCATGCTTTGCCAATGAGTTTTTGTGTGTCATGTTACTCATGACATTAAACATGTTATTATTTCAGTCAAAGGTAATTAAAATACTTAATTTTATTGTTTTTATATTTCACTTTCATTTCTTATTATTATTTTAGTTTTCTGTAATATATGTAAGTCCTCGTATGCCTTCTCTAGATTATGTGACCAACATTGTTGTGTGGGAGGCTTGAAGAGTAAGGAGAATCCCCATAATAGTCTAAATGTTGGGTTCTAAGGTTGATAGGCCTTCCAAAACTTTCATCAAAATATTGAACGCAACATAATGCATTCAATCAAATATTTAAAATGACGAGGTTCCAAGAATAGATGATCTTATTTTCAAGTAAGTATGAGATAACATACTTACAAGGTTCACTTGAAAGAAGAACTCAAGTGTCTAGCATCTAGAAATATCCACACAATATCTAAATGGTTGGATCTCCTCTTCAAAGCTCTTTACCAAGAGAGAAAGAGAAGAAATGAGAGAATTGTCACAAGGCTTGCATGACCACCTTTGGTTGTGGTCATTGTTGTTAAGTTTCAAGGTCAATAAGCCTTCCAAAATTTTGATCAAAGTATCAAATGCAACGGATTACATTGAATAAGTTGTTCAAAATATTGATGCACCAAGAATAGATGATCATATTATCTAATATGTTAGAGAAAACATACTTATGAGGTTCCATTGAATGAGTGCTTGAAGCTATTCAAGTGTCTATCTTCTAGCGATATCCACACGATCTCTAGATAGTTGGATCTCTCCTTCAAAGCTCTTCACCAAGAGTGAAAGAGAAGAAAGGAGAAAATTCGCATAAGGCTTGCATGGACACTTTCAGTTGTGATTGTTCTTCTTTTATTTATGGACATTTGATATGTGACTTTTTAATAAAGACGCTCATAATTATGTCTATATTCACCAACATCCATAGACCTTATATGAGTGACCCTCTAGGTCCATATATCTTACTAGTTAATAACTCTATAGGCCCAATAACACCTTATTGGTCCACATTCATTAATTATCTACATCACCATATTAAGAAGATTGACTTAAGGAATGAGATGTAATAAAATCCTTGGTCAAAGTAGTGACAATATCGGAGGAGTTTCCCGATGATTTTGTACACGCATCAATACTAACTTGATCGACCTATTACCATTTGACAATTAACCATATCCTAAGTCATTCATTAGTCTCGTGTGGATGAAAGACTATACATACATGATAATCGAGGACATAAAGGTCCCTGTCTCCCTGTATCTTTCCCTCTCCCTTCTTTGTTTCTCTCTCTCTCACACACAAATCGGAAGAAAAGGGAGATGGTGCAAAAATGGAGAAGGATGGGAGAGGAGGAAGGATGAGAAAGAAAGAGAGAGGGGGAACCATTTCCTCCCCTCACACATGCATGAACGCGCGTGAGAGAAGTCGAGAGAGAGAAGGAGAAGGGGAGAAGAAATCTCACCCTCTCCCTTATGCGTGCACGCGTGCGCGCGGGAGAGAAAGACTCTCTGCCTCCTCTTCGCGTGCCCACACCGAAGAGGAGGATTTTCCTCCTTCCTCCCTCCCCTTACACGCTCACACGAGTGAGTGTAGGAGAGGTGGAAGAAGGAAAGGAGATCAAAGAAAATGAGAGAGGAGAGGAGAAAATGAGAGAATGAGAGGAGAAAATGAGAGAATGAGAGGAGAGCGATCGGAAGCAAGAGAGAGAAATAGAGAGATCGCGTGAGAGAGAAATATAGCGATCGTGAGAGAGAGAAATAGAGAGAGATAGAGAGTCATTTTTCAAAAAAATTTCGACGACCCTCTTCACGCTCCCTCTCGCCGCCGCTCCCTCCGCTATCCTCTCTCCCCGCCGGATTTCTTTCTCCCTCGGACGGAGTAGTTCGAGGCCATTCCGTTTGCTCCAGTCTCCTCGGATTTCCTCACCGACCACCTCGGATTTTTTGTTTTGCCCTGTGCTGACATGGCAGCGACGTGGCTTCCACGTCGCTGCCAGCTCTGCGCGATAGAAGCGTCGGGGTGAAAAGAGGACAAAACCCAAACATTGGGGTGGAGGCGGCTGTTTCGAAACATTGGGGTGAAAAGAGGACAAACCCCAAATATTGGGGGTTTCCAGACTATTACCCCATTGATTTTCTAGGGCTTCAATGGAGAGAGAGGCCTCTCCTATCTAGAGGAGAGGAGAAGAGGATTGTTGGAGAGAAAGCATGCTTAAAGGAAATGAACTCGCTTAGATTTGTTCTAAAAAAGAAAGAGAATGGCAACTATACTTTTATGTTTATTTTTGTAAGATTATATCTAGTTTCCGAAGATGCTGAGGAAGGGAGTGCATTAGCTTCATGGTCAAGTGGCACTCAGATTGAAGCAATTTCGATTACCTTTGAATTCATAATGCATGTCATAAACTTGGCAGTCCACAACCATCTAACAGTCAAAGACTCTGTCCTTCTTCATGATGGTATCACTTGGTAAATATATGTGCAAGATACGCAAAGAGAAGAAGCCACACCATCACACTGAATAAGTAATCCAACGCGACCAATTCTTGGCGATGCTTGAGGAAATTTCATCTTTCCATTCATGATCGACTATAGGGCATTGCAGCATGGACTAGTCAACGATAGAGAACAATTATGGACTCCTTGGAAGTCACATCCACTATGAGTACACAATTTTTCACAAGTGACACCATCAAGCAAACAAAAATATTATCATGAAGTCTATTTGTATCACTGATCAAGCATGAATGATTGTGGACGATAAGATCTTCAAAGAGATGTTTCAATACTTTGTAATGTGTGATCCATGTTTAAAGACTATTAGGGAGCATTTGGGAATTATGAATGAGAAATATCTACCAAAAGCTAATATTTGTTCTTGCATTAGTTAACTAGGCGTCACTCAACTTTTATGTAGATGATAGTTAAAAACATTCCAATGCCCGAAATCAAAGTCCATTGGGACAACAAAGGGTGGGAGTTTGAAGATCATGCTTTGCCAATGAGTTTTTGTGTGTCATGTTTCTCATGACATTAAACATGTTATTGTTTCAGTCAAAGGTAATTAAAATACTTAATTTTATTGTTTTTATATTTCACTTTCATTTTTTATTATTATTTTAGTTTTCTGTAATATATTTGACATTTTCAAATTTAACACGTGTGCCCAATAACTATAGATGACGTCAAAAACAACAAGACCACGAATGGACTGTTTATTCCAACATTGTAGAGGTGAATCTATCCCTTGATATAACTCCTCGTATGCCTTCTCTAGCTTATGTGACCAACATTGTTGTGTGTGAGGCTTGAAGAGTAATGAGAATCCCCATAATAGTCTAAGTGCTGGGTTCTAAGGTCGATAGGCCTTCCAAAATTTTGATTAAAATATTGAACACAATATAATGCATTCAATCAAATATTTAAAATGACGAGGTTCCAAGAATAGATGGTCTTATTTTCTAGTAAGTATGAGATAACATACTTACAAGGTTCACTTAAAGGAAGAACTCAAGTGTCTAGCCTCTATAAATATCCACACAATATCTAAATGGTTGGATCTCCTCTTCAAAGCTCTTTAGCCTAAGAGAAAGAGAAGAAATGAGAGAATTGTCACAAGGCTTGCATGACCACCTATGGTTGTGGTCATTGTTGTTAAGTTCCAAGGTCAATAAGCCTTCCAAAATTTTGATCAAAGCATCAAATGAAACGGAATACATTGAATAAGTTATTCAAAATATTGAGACACCAAGAATAGATGATCATATTATCTAATATGTTAGAGACAACATACTTACAAGGTTTCCTTGAATGAGTGCTTGAAGCTATTCAAGTGTCTATCCTCTAGCGATATCCACACGATCTCTAGATGGTTGGATCTCCCCTTCAAAGCTCTTGACCAAGAGTGAAAGAGAAGAAATGAGAAAATTTGCGGAAGGCTTGCATGGACACTTTCAGTTGTGATTGTTCTTCTTTTATTTATGGACATTTGATATGTGACTTTTCTATAAAAACACTCATAATTATCACTATATCCACCAACATCTATAGACCTTATATGAGTGACCCTCTAGGTCCATATATCTTTCTAGTTAGTAACTCTATAGGCCCAATAACACTTTATTGGTCAACATTAATGAATTATCTACATCACCATATTAAGAAGATTGACTTAAGGAATGAGATGCAATAAAATCCTTGGTCAAAGTAGTGACAATATCGGAGGAGTTTCCCGATGATTTTTTATACGCATCAATACTAACTTGATCGACCTATTACCATTTGACAATTAACCATACCCTAAGTCATTCATGAGTCTCGTGTGGATGAAAGATTCTACATATATGATAATCGAGGACAAAAAGGTTACATAAGTGAGTCCTTATGTATATCTTCTAGAGTACATGGTGTAGCTTAGCAACCAACAAGCTAGAAACTCTAGCCTATCGGCTGGGTTAAATCGATCATTGATTAATTAATTTATATGTTGAAATAAATTAATTAATTAAGGTTAACTAATAAGGTGATATTTGGTCTATAGAGTTATTAACTAGTGAGATATATGAACTTAGAAGGTCACACACATAAGATTTATGAATGTTGCTGGATATAGACATAATTATGAGGGTTTTAATAAAAAATCCATATACCAAATATCATAGGGGGAGAATAACCACAATTAAATATACTCATGCAAGTCTTGTGAGAATTCTCTCCTTTCTTCTTTTTCTCTCTTGGTGAAGAGCTTTGAAGAAGAGATCAAACCATCCAAAGATTGTGTGGACACCACGAGAGGCTAAACACTTGAATAACTTCAAGAACTCCCTCAAGGAAACCATGTAAATATGTTTTCTTATACATACTACATGATAGGATCATCTATTCTTGGTGCCTCAATGTTTTGAATATCTGATTCAATGTATTCCGCTGCATTTGATATTTTGATCAAAATTTAGAAAAGTTTATCAACCTCAGAACACAACATGATGATCTCATCTTGACCATACAATCATCTTTGATGACTTCATATCGTATCCAATATATGATGTTTTAGAGATCCCGTGACTAGGGATTCGTAAGTCATAATCAAAGCACAACGATTATGACGATAAGTCATTGACGAAATGAATCGATGCGATCGTTAATTGCACACCGATTCATGTCAACAAGAAAGCCAAATTTACCAATTTAATGAAAATAATTCGAATTGAAGGGTATAATGGTAAATAAGGGTCAAATCTACATGGAAATAAGGAAATTTATGATGATCTCTTTCGAATTTGATCAAATCGGACGATGAATTGATGATAAAAATTGAGGAAAATGATAGATTATGAAAGAGAACTTCAAAACATTTCCACTGAATCAAAAATCATCGAATTTCACTTTGATTTCACGGAGAAATTGAATATCAAAGTGTGGAGAGATTTCCAAAAATTAGAATCGCGATTTTGAGGAAAATTAATCAAAATTAAACTTAAATTCCTAATCTAAATTGAAATTCAACATGAATAGATGAAAGATTAGTAAAAACGGACTCCACTAACCCTCGATTGCAATCGGATTAACCCAATTATTCGTTGGGATTAAGGCTTTTCATAAAAAATCCAGAAATCACGATCCACAAGTTCAAGCTTCAATTTCTCCTCCGTCTCTCAACCAAATCTCGATCTTAAGCCCTCCGAGGATGCGAAATTGAGTGTAAAAGAGGTTCGTATCAAGAGATTCAAGAAGGTAGGTGTCTAAGCAGATCAATTGGATTGATTCTTTCTCGAATGCATTACAAATCGGAAGAACATCTCTATTTATAGGGTATTTGAGCGTAACCGTCCGATGGATTTCAATTGACGGTTCAGATGAAACGGTTCATCATGAATCGCTTCAATCATATCACTGACGTCCGATCCTTGATAAGCGTTCAAATGAAGCCCATTAGTGTGCGTTATAAAACGCATCAGATCACTCCCGTTAAATCGCGATCCGACAGTCAGGATGCATCGCTTGCACGTTAATCGAAGACGTTATAACTCCCGCTTTTAAAGCACGCGTGTTTGATGGGATCTGGTGGACCCTGAGTCCACACGATCCACGCGCATCAATCGTTGCGTCGTTGATCCAATGCTCCTCCTTCGGCCACGTGTCCTGCGCACTTAAAAGAAGAATGAATTAGTCCCACACGGATAAAATTAAATGAACTTATCGGGTTTATAAGGGTTAGCGAGTTTCGATTACGGAATCCTTATATGTACTATAACCCTAAGTAATATGATATATATATATATATATATATATATATATATATATATATGTATACGTGTCACATCGTGCCATGCAGGCGCTCGCGTGGGTCCGCGTGGCTCTGAGTGCCACGTCGCATCCACGTGGTCCCGCACAAAAATAAACCCCCCTTTTTTTGCCATTTTAAATGGTTTTTAACATTAAAAATAAAAAATAAATTCATAAAAATCCGGAAAAAATCCCTAAAAATTAGAAAATTCATAACTTTTAAAATATAACCCCAAATTAATCCAAATTTCTTTCATTTGATCCGAAATTTAATTATCTATCATTCTCAAAAGTCAAAATTAATAAATAATGAGAGTTTTAATTTCCATTTCAAAAATATACTTATACTTTAAAGATTTTAACTTAAGAAAATATAAATAAATGTTTATAAAAATGATTTCTCTCATTATTTTAATCTTTAAAAACATCTATAATCTCAAGTAAAGATGGGTTATAAAATTATTTATCTTTAAATCATCATATTTAACCCTAATTTAAAGTATTTTTGAGATTATAATGACTTTTTCATGGAATGATAAAAAGATACTCATAAATATGATAACATGAATGGAAATGAAATCATTTATGCCTTAATATGCATCAATAATCATGTTTTATCATGTCTATTTAGCATGTGATAACATGCTATTTATGCATGTAATTACATAGTTATTAATGCAAATTAATGCATTAATCATTACAAATATATGTATGTTATCATCTTTTAAGCATATTTCTATCATTTTGTGTAAATTCATGCTATGATCTTAAAATACATCAATTTATAAGTTATTATGCATAATTAGACATTATAATCTTTAATACTAATTATGTTTATGATCATAATCATGTTTTAAAGATGAAAAGATAAGAGAAAAGACTTTTATTTACATTTATGTGTTTATATGCATTTATTTCATATAATACATAAATGTATAAAATTAATATAAATATATTCTCTTATTATTTTAATAATTTGACCTTTTAAAATGATAGATTATTCAATTCTGAATCCAACAAAACAAATTTGAATTAATTTGGAGTTATATTTTGAAAGTTATGAATTTTACAATTTTTAGGAATTTTATGGAATTTTTCTGAATTTAATTTGATTTTATTTTGATTTTAAAAAATTTTAATTTAATAAAAAAATGCAAAAAAAGGGGTTTTACTTGCGCGTGTACACGTGGCAGTGCCAGGTGGATAGGCGGACCGCCTACGTGGCGCGGAGGGGACGTGGCGCTGATGTGGGCGCATATCTTTATATATATATTCATATTAAATATATGGGTCTCCCGTGTATAGGGAGACAAATTTTCAATTCCACATAACCGTCATATATTATATAGTAAAACTTACCTTCCATTTATCCCGTGTGGGACTAAATCTTTCTTTCATTTTTTTATTTCAAGGCGACGTGGCGAGCTGTCATGCGTCGGATCAGAATCGCGATCATCGGGCGGCGTGGATTCGATGGACACGAGATCCACCGGATCAAATAATCAGCATGTGGCTATATTTTCACTTAAGTGAATGAATCGCGACCGTCGATCACGTCTGATCTCCCATCAAATCACGAGCGCACGATGGAAATCCAACGATTCAAATCACACGACGATTCATTTTGAAAAGACACGCGATCACGACCGTTGATCGCGATCATCACCAGATCCGACGGCCCACATTCGTTTCGGTTTTTATAAAAACCGTTCTTTGCGTCGAGAGAAAGGGTTCGCGCAATTTCTCCAAATTCGAAGTGATTACTCATCCAAATCGCGTGCCATTTGTTCGAGAGTGTTCTTGACTCATTTCCGCGTCATTTGAATACTTAAGATCAAACTTTTATTGAAAGAAAAGGAAGAATTCACATCTTGAACTCCATCTTTGTCTTCGAAAGTTCGGAATGAATAGCCTTGCATCCGGCAATTAATTGGATCATTTTGAATGCTACTTTGGGTTAGGTTGCGTGATTTTATCATAATCTTTCATCATTTAGTGTTAATTTTAGTTTTAGAATCATAGATTAGTTTAATTTTAGTTCTAATTTTGGTTTTTAATCGTTTTTCGAAACGAAATTATCTCCTATCTTCAAATTTCTATTTCTCTTCGAAATCTTATCCAAATCACCTGATTTTTGATTCCGTGGATTCGATTTTGAGTTATCTTTCTTAATATACTAAAACGCCCAATTTCTAATCTCAATTCATCATCTGATTTGACCGAATTTCAAAGATATCTCTCAAATTTCCCTAATTCTTCGTGGATTCGACCCTTAATTACCATTATATTAATTAATTACTTTGATTAATCATAAATTGGTCAGTTTAGGACTTTATTTTGACACTAAGTCGTGTGCATTCAACGACCATACGATTTAGTCTCGTCAGCATGTTATCAGTCATCCATACACAAGATGTTATCAGCATATTACCATTTAGGGATTCATACAGATCAATTCAGTAAACTCTTTTTCCAAACATCACCCACTATCTTTACACCAATGGCTACAAGATAAACCATAATCATCATATAAGCGGGATTATATAGTGTTATTCTTTCCAAATAATTCAATGTCGTTCTTGAATATCCCACAAACATGAATTTTTAGAACATATATTTAAATACTAGTGATCACTATATCATGATCTCATCATAATTCACTTAGTCATTACATATGCTCATGGACTTCATTGCAAACATCACATAAGATTGACAATGAATAAACTTTATTTCAATGAACATAAACAAGATACATGGAAGTGTGATTAGTTTATACGCCACATAATCTCCATTAGAGGGATTTGATAATTGTAAAATCATGGTCGTTGAAAATGTAAATTATATTTAAAAAATTATGCTCAACTCTTTGAATTGATATTAAAATCAATAATAGGGAGGACAGTTAAAAGATAGAAATGAAAGAATATTTTTAATATTTTTAAACATCACATAGTTAAAAGATCTAAACTATGCAAGTTGTCTTCTTGTTTCTTTTACTCTCTTTGCCATCTGTTCATGGTAGTAATTTTATATGTTCTTCATAAAAGAGGGTTGGGGGGGAGAGAGAGAGAGAGAGAGAGAGCAAGTAAGAACCTTAGAGAGAGAAGAGATGAAGAGAGAGAGAGAGGAGAGTGAGAGAAAGGGAGAACCTTAGAGAGGGAGAGAGGGGAGTGAGAGCAAGTGAGAACCTTAGAGAGAGAGGAGAGTGAGAGCAAGGGAGAACCAGAGAGAGAGAGAGAGAGAGAGAGATTTCTCTATTTAGTCTTTCATTTTTCTATTGATTCTAGATCAATTAAATTTGGTCATTCCTTAAAAATTATCAATTGATCTATCAACTACTCAATAAAAATGCTAAACTCTAAATTCAAGATGATCCAATGAGGCTACCATTGGCTACCTATGCGGGTTGGCCCAATTGGTCGCCTTAAGTGGGCCAGCCCATGTGGGCGAGCCCAAGGTGGGCTGCCGTGTCAAGCGACCCTAGAGTACTTGCAGAGGTAGGTGGCCCTTGCAGAAGCCCAATTAGAATGCTTGGAAGGAGACCTGATAGGGTCGCATAGGAGCTCAAAAACTAGAATAATATGGAAATGCGGATAAAGACTTGAGAAATTTTTTAAAAAATCAGCGAGAAAATCAGCCAAAATTTATGAGGGAGATAAAAAAATCAGCAAATATTTGAATTTCAGCAAATATTGAAACCGAAAACCTGTTTTTAGCCATAATTGTTGGAAGGAGATCACCAAAATGGCCATAAAGCTGCAGAGAAAAAGTTTAGGCACGGTGGAAATCACCGATTTTTCTGCTTCCATGACTAGAAAGTAATATACAAAAGAACAATGTTAGAAATAGTATTGGCGTTCTTTTCTCCAAAACATTGGCATCATTTGAGAGCACCGAAGAAACTTGAAACATACATATCCAGGTCTCAGATACCACTTGACCGATTAAGCTTACCTTGATATATCATGGCAGCGAAAGATCAAGCAAAATTCGATGGATCTTCGCCCATTGATGCATTTGCTCTGGCATCCTCAATGGATTAGGGAACAGAAAGGCCAGGTGAGTTGACAAAGCTATGCGTATGAATGTTCTCAACCAGATTACCTTGAATTGGTTGGGCCTTTTCATGTTCATCAATACTCCCAGCTACTCAGTTAAGGAACGACAATGAGCTTGAATTTAAGACAGAGGAATCTTCGTTTTGCAAGTGGTTCAGTAAATATCAGCTAGCTGATCTTTGCTCGAGATGAACCTGATTCAAATTCATCAGGCAACAACTTGTTCTATGAAGAGATGGAAATTGATCTCCACATGTTCGGTTCTAGAGTGAAAACAAGACAATCAGATAAAGACATGCCACCGATACCATCAAAACAGAGTTAAGGAGTTGAAGTAGGAGGGAGGTCAATTTCTTACAATGATGATTGGATCCACATAATCTGAGTAGTTTCATTAGCAATGACGTTATACTCTGCCTCAAGGCTTGATCGAGCCATGGTAGGATGTATCTTAGAATACCATGAGGCAGGATTAGATGTAAGAGAAAACAAGATATCCACTAGTAGATCATCTATCAAAGGGCAAACTGCCCTAGTCAGAGTCACAACATATTAAAGTGACAGTCAATTTTTTTAAAAAGAACAAACCATTTACAAGTTCTTGAGAAGATGTTTTATAGAAAATCAATCAGACGAAGAACGATCATGCATGGACTGACATGCCCTAGTAATAGTGTAGCCAATATCATGTATAGTAAGGCCCAAACAAGACTTCGATAAAGAGTGTGGTCATTCTGCTCTTCTAATTTTACTTGAGATGGATTGAAATGGGGTTAATAGTCAATCATGGATGTCGTCTTAAAAAATTTGATATGTGTTTTGATTATGATAAGATGAATATTTTTAAGTGAGGAATCGATTCGAATCCAAGAAAGTTAGGAGCTACAATAGAAAAGTAAGTATTTCAAGATTGAATAAGAAGGTCAATTTGTTTATTGTCCCCTAGTAGTTGAGAACATAATTATCATCAACTCACAATTCGTTTATTGGCAATTTGTTTATTGGAAGAAAGAGTTACCGGCGGCGGAGAAAATAACGAGATTGCCATCGCCGGTATAGGTCTGGGTTGGTGGTCAATCGCTAATTCTTGAACTTCTTTGGTCAACTCACAATCTATATACCGGTCAGAATAAGTCTGCCCACACACTCTTTCTCTCTCTATGTCAAGAAAGTCAAATAACATTTTTCAGGGAGCAGCCGGCCGAAGAACAAGCTCTGAATGGCGCACGGAATCTATAGATTTCGCTTCCACCTTCTCTTCTTCCCCTTCTTTCTTCTGTTTTCCGAGGCGGCCGATACTCTGACACAAGGAGGAGCTCTTACAGACGGACAGACTCTCATCTCCCAAAACCTAGTTTTCGAGCTAGGATTCTTCTCTCTCTCCGGAGCAAACTCTTCCCAAGCTCGCTACCTGGGAATATGGTACCAGGGGCTTCCTACAATGGACTTCATCTGGGTTGCCAACAGAAATCAACCCCTCTTCGCTGCCGGAAGACTCGCCTTCTCCGGCGATGGCAATCTCGTTATTTTCTCCGCCGCCGGTAACTCTTCCATTCAGATCACCAACTTCACCTCCGCCACCGGTAACTCTTCTCTCTATCTCTCCAACGCGGGAAACCTCATCCTCAATGAGAGCTCCGGGAATCAAATTCTCTGGCAGTCGTTCGATCATCCGACCGACACTTTTCTCCCCGGGATGAAGCTCACCGCAGATCTGACCGCGAGAAAGAGCACGCTTCTTCGTTCCTGGAAGAACCCGAACGATCCCGGAGAAGGGAATTTCTCTCTGGGGCTGGATCCGAGAGGATCCGCGCAAGTTTTTATTTGGGAAGGACAGAAGCCCCACTGGAGGTCCGGGCAGTGGAACGGCAGAAGCTTCCTTGGGATCAGCACCCGTCCTCTGGGCCTCAACGGATTCAATCTCGTCCCCAACGAGGGGGGGAAGAGTGTGTTAACTTTCTCCGAATACAACGGCTCCATGTTCCGGTTCGTGATCCAGCCGGACGGGATCCTTAATGTCTCGCAGATGGTCACCGGGAGCAGGCAATGGACGACGGCATTTGCTCTGCCGGGTAACGACTGCGAGATCTACAACCGGTGCGGGAATAATGCGCGGTGTGTTATGTCCGACGGCGACCGTGCCACGTGTAACTGTTTGACTGGGTTTGTGCCGGCGGCGGAGGGTTGCACCAGGAGGACGGAGCTGAGCTGCGGAGCGAACGGGGGAGAGAGAGACGGGTTCGTGGCGGTGAGGGGGATCAGTTTGCCGGATTTTTCGAGGTGGGAGCTCGCGGACAGCTGCGAGCAGGCGTGTTTGGGGAATTGTTCTTGCGCGGCGTACGCTCTGAGTCAAATCGGGTGTCTCTTGTGGGAGGCTCCTCTTGTGGACCTGCATCAGCCGTCTTCTGGAGGATACGACCTCTATCTCAAGCTCCCCGCATCAGAGATTCGTGAGTATCCTTCTCCCTTTCTCTTCCATCTACTATCCATCCATCCATCCATCTATCTGTCTGTCTCTCTATCTATCTATCTGCCAATCTATGTATCTATCATCTATCCAATTATCTATCTACCTATCTATCTGTCTATCAACCTATCATCATCTAGCTATCCATCCATGCATCTGTCGTCTTGCTATTCGCATTAAATCGTCCGAATATTTCTCGTGCATCTGTCGACGGTGATACTCTATCGCATAGATACGTGTCGACTCTGAGTTCCTCTCCAGCTGCACACGGTTACCTATCAACGTCTTGATCGGATTCATTCTACCTCTTAAAATATTAAATCATTTACTCTAGATCGACACGATTTTCCTGTCAACGTCTCGATCGGATTCATTCTGCCTCTTAAAATATTCTATCATTTTCTCTAGATCGACAAGATTTTCTTAAAATATTCTATCAAAATAGACTGACGTATTCAAAAACTGTGGGCACTGTATATCTGAGGCCTAAGTTTGACCAGTTTCTTATCCTGGTAAACGTGTCATCGATCGTCGATCGATCGAGTCGTTAACTTTTTCTGAAAATCGGTTTCCGGGTGGTTGCTTTATTGTAGCTGCTGGATCGAGCGACAGGACGTTGGGGGTCATCCTTGGCGTCTCACTTCCCGTGGCGGCTGCTTTCGCCCTCTCTCTCTACCTCTGGTGGTGCCAGCGGACGTGGATCCAAGGTAAAACAAACCCTTTACCCGGCTCCCTCTCTCTCTTTCTCCCGTCGCGAAACAAATTTTTATCGAGCATCTTCTCTGCGCAGGCTGGTGGAAGAAGACCGTCAAAAGAGAGATAAAGGAGGAAATATCTGAACCGGAGACCGCGAGTTCTACGTTGTTGATAGAAGACAACACCGACGGAAAAAGCACGGAGCTTCCTCTCTTTACCTTCGACGCTATCTCCAAAGCCACCGCAAGCTTCAGCGACTCCAACAAGCTCGGCGAAGGCGGATTCGGTTCCGTTTACAAGGCACATTCATCTTTCTCTTTCTATAATCACCGGCATTTTCTCTCTCTAGAATCTGATGACATAGCCTTTAGAACGTGAATTTCATGGGTTTATCTCTCTAGGCTGGGTTGCCGGATGGGAGAGAAGCAGCAGTGAAGAGACTGTCGGAGAAGTCGGGACAAGGGATCGAGGAGTTCAAGAACGAGGTGAAGCTTATAGCCAAGCTGCAGCACAGGAATCTGGTGCGTCTGATCGGATGTTGCGTCGAGGGGGAGGAGAAGATACTCGTCTACGAGTACTTGCCAAACAAGAGCCTGGACGCCTTCCTCTTCAGTCAGTGCTCTCTCTCTAAATTTCTCTCTCTCCCTCTCCCATGCTCTCTCCAGCTTTCTCACACCAACTTGTCTCCCAAACTCTCTCTCTCTCACCCACACACATTCTCTCTCCAGCTTTCTCACTCCTTATCTCCCTTGCTTTGTCTCTCTAACTTTCTTCGCGCCAGTCAGTCAATATTCTCTCTCTTCTGTTCTATTTCTTCAGTCCCTCCGTCCGCAATAATCAGTAATCAGTATTCTCTTAAGGCTCAAGGCATCGGGCAGTATTCAGAAATCTTTCTCTTTCTCTTTATCTCTCTCTTTCTGTGAGTTTCTCCCTCTACGCTTCTTCTTGAGAACTGAATGGATTGAGGAATGCAGATCAAGATATGGGGGTTCAATTGGACTGGAGGAAGCGATTCGCCATCATCGAAGGGATCGCTCGAGGACTGCTCTACCTCCACAGAGACTCGCGGCTGAGGATTATCCATCGAGATTTGAAAGCGAGTAACATACTGCTGGACGAGGAGATGAACCCTAAAATCTCCGATTTTGGGATGGCCAGGATATTCGGCAGCGATCAGAACCAGGCCAACACCAACCGGGTTGTGGGCACCTTGTGAGTTCTTGATCATTATCATCATCATCTTGTAGAGTTTCTTCTTCTTCTTCTTCAAGATGTTTCCTTCTCTTCTAGGTTTTCATCTTCTACCGCCCTCGTGCTAATTTTCTCTCTCTAAACCGACAGCTCCTCATCTTTTTCTCTCTGCAGTGGGTACATGTCTCCGGAATACGCCATGGAAGGTCTCTTCTCCGAGAAGTCCGACGTTTACAGCTTCGGCGTTCTCATGCTGGAGATCATCAGCGGTCAGAGAAATAACACCTTACGCGTGGATAACTCCCCCAACCTGATAGGACGGGTGAGCCGCCTTCCATAATCTCACCTTTCCTCGTAAAACCCTGGAAATCGGCTAAACAATATAATCTCTCATCTCTCTTTTTTTTCCAGGCGTGGCAGCTGTGGAACGAAGACAAGTCCACGGAGCTAGTAGATCCCGCTATTAGAGGCTCCATCTCGACGAGGGAGGTGACGAGATGCGTCCAAGTGGGCCTTCTATGCGTCCAGGATAGGGCCCACGAGAGGCCCACCATGACCTCCGTGGTCTCCATGCTGGGCACAGATGCCATCATTGTTCCGGTTCCTAGACCGCCCACTTTCACCACGGACGGGAGCTCCGGGGAGACGAATTCCTTCCCCCACGAGTACAGCGGGTCCATTTCCAGCAGAGATATTACAGTCAGCGTAGTCACCGGAAGATGATCATCACGCTCATCTAAGAGACTTCATCATTGGCACCATTCATTTGAAAATAGTAATTTTCAGGCCGAAATGTCTCTCTCGATGAGATTTTTCCTCCTCCTCCTCCTCCTCCTCTAATGCCAAGAGAACAGGAGACCAGAACTGGACGATGAATTCGTTAAGTGATCGGATACCGACATCTGCTAAGGACAGAAGTTTGGATATCGATATCAGATATCAATATCCGATTAAAGAAATTCCCTAATCTCTTGATTAAATAAATTCCCTAGTCTATTCTCTCTTCCGCAATTCGCACTCCTGCAGTCCTCACCCACGAGAACTTCCACTAAAGCAGTACATTTTAATTTTCCGCGGACAAAGACCAGGCCTCTAGATTTCGAAGCCCTTGGGTTTGTAGTTCCGCGAATCAGATGAGAGACAGCTGATCTACAGGGATGATTGGTATGTAAACTCTCTCTCTCTCTCTGGAATTGCAGGGAACGAACGATGGAAAATAACTTGTCGTGACTAATTAATGTCGAAGGTCTAATCTGCATAAAAGGGAGAGAGGTGTAGAGAGAGAAAGACAAGTCTCTCAAAGCTCGTCGCGAGAGTCGTCATCATCCTTAGAAGAGGACGAAGGCTCACCATCATAATTTTTAGAAACCAATGATTTTGTGAAACCACTTGTTTTTTGAAATTGGTTTTTAAAAATCAAAATCAATTTAAGAAAGAAACTGATTTTGATCTTCAAAAATCGATTTCTGTAAACTGCAAATGTTTCAGAAACCGTCATTCGTAATCTGGTACGTCATTCGATACCGTCACCCAGCATCGGAACTTTCTTGATGTCATCGGTATCGGTCTTTGTTAGCCATCCAAAATCTGATATCCAGTACCCGATGAAGGCACTGGGTATTGGATATCGGTAGTGGGATGCCGATCTCGGTGTATGACGGTACCGGATGACAGTAGTCAAACCCTACCTGGAAGGGGAGAACGAATGAGAGATAGAGAAAGGAGATCAGGTGAGAGAGAGGAGAGTGGAAGAGAGAGAAGAAGAGAAAGGGGGAAGGCCTGAATATAGAGATGAGAGAGGAGAGAGCGGGGAAGAGGCAGAGAGTGGAAGAGAGGCCCTGGGAACAGTTCTTGGACGACCTACAATGGAAAATGAGATAATTGATTTTCTAGGGCTTCAATGGAGAGAGAGGCCTCTCCTATCTAGAGGACTTTGTCCTTCTTCATGATGGTATCACTTGGTAAATATATGTGCAAGACACGCAAAGAGAAGAAGCCACACTATCACACTGAATAAGTAATCCAACGCGACCAATTCTTGGCGATGCTTGAGGAAATTTCATCTTTCCATTCACGATCGACTATAGGGCATTGCAGCATGGACTAGTTGATGATAGAGAACGATTATGGACTCCTTGGAAGTCACATCCACTCTGAGTAAATAATTTTTCACAAGTGACACCATCAAGCAAATAAAAATATTATCATGAAGTCTATTTGTATCACTGATCAAGCATGGATGATTTTGGATGAGAAGATATTCAAAAAGTGTATTTTTGTATAACTACATGCAAGACAAAAATGTATGACCCATGTTTAAAGACTATAAGGGAGTATGTGGGAGCTAAGTATGAGAAATATGTGCCAAAAGTTAATATTTGTTCTTGCATTAGTTAAGTAGGTGTCGCTCACCTCGATGTGTAGATGACAGACAAAAATATTGCAATGCTCTAAAGCACAGTCCATTGGGACAACAAAAGGTGGGAGCTTGAAGGTTATGAGTCGTGTGCAGTCTTACTCATGACATTAAACATGTTATAGTTTCAAAGATAATTATGATACTTAATTTCTATTTTTTATATTTCACTTTGAATTTGTCATTAATATTCTTTTTTTGTAAGATATTTGACATTTTCAGATGTGACAGTTTTGTGTAATAACTACACATAACGCCAAAAATAACAAGACCATGGTTGAAGTGCTTATTTCCAATGTTGCCAAGGTAAATCCATCTTTGACACAAGCTGTCCCATGCCTTCTCTCGCCCATGTGATCAACCTTGTTGTGTGAGAGGCTTGAAGAGTATGGAGAATCCCCATCATATACAATCAAAGAAGCACAACTATTGATCAATCACACCCATCAGGTGAGATTTATAGAAACATCAAACTCACTCAGGGATGTTGTTCATATTTGGTAATTTTTTATGGTGTGCATTCATCACCCTTGCAGACATGGAGATATAAGCTTTGCAAAAACAATTATGATCTGAGGTCGATAAGCTTTTTCAAATTTTGATTAAAACATGGAGTGTCACGGAATACATTGAATCAGATATTCAAAACACTAAGGCCCCAATAACATATGATTCTATCTTCTACTATGTAGTAGAAAACATACCTACAGGGTTCTCTTGATGGAGTTTTTGAAACTATTCAAGTGTCTAGCCTCTAGTGGTATCTACACAATATCTAGATGGTTAGATCTCCTCTTTAAATCTCTTCACAAAGAGAGAAAGAGAAGAAATGAGAGAACTCCTAAAAGGCTTGCCTAGGCACCTTTAATTGTGGTCATTCTCCCCATATTTATGAGCATTTGGTATATATTTTTTTTCATAAAAACCCTCATAATTATGTCTATATCTACCAACATCTATAAACTTTATGTGTATAACCCTCTAGATCCATAGATCTTACTAGATAATAGCTGTATAGGCCTCATAACACCTTATTGGTCAACATTAATTAATTATCTACATCAACATATAGATTAATTAATCATTGATTGATTTAACCCAATCGATAGGTTGAGTTGCCAACACGTTGGGTGCCAAGCTACAACATATACTCTTGGAGATATAGAGTATATAAGAATTCCCTTATGGAACCTTTCCGTCATCGATCACTATCTATGTATGTATGCATAATCCTTCATCCGCATGAGACTCATAAATTACTTAAGTTATGGTCAATTTTCAAACCGTAATCGATCACTCAAGTAAGTACTAATGCATGTAGGAAATCATTGGGAATTCCTCTAATATTTCTACTACCTTGGCCAAGGATTTCATTGCATCTCTTTCCTCAAGTCAATCTCCTCAGATATCGAGAGCTAAGGATTTGTAAATCATAATCAAAACATAGTGATCCATCCACAAAATATCTTTGGTGTCTCAAGTCGGTAGACCATATACACAATCGTGACATGAATTTACCTGATTGATAATTAGGTATAATATCATTTATGAATTTATACCGATCAATTTAGTGAACTCTTTCTCTAAATAGCACACACTATCTCTCATTAGTCTCTCCATACTGATGGCTACAGGATCATTCATACTCATCATAAGAGTTAAATCATATAGTGTTATTCTTTCCAAATAATTTAATGTCCTTCTCATATCCCACAAATAGGAATATTTAGAACATATGTTTCTAGCAATCATTGTATTATGATCTCATCATAATTCACTTAGTCATTGCATATGCTCATGGACTTTATTACAAACATCACACGAGAAGAACAAATAAATAAATTTTCATTTCAATTAACATAAACGAGATACATGGGAGAGTCATTGTCTTATAGGCCACGTACTATCCACAGATTTTTGTCATGAGTCTCAAGTAGTGGATTATAATAAGCTTGTCTATGACTTGAAAATGAGGTGGAACTCAACCAACACTAGTTTGGTTGGGGCTTACAAAAAGAAAGATGCATGTGGATAGAATGACGCTCATGTGGTAGATGATTTCCAAACAAAGGTATTGTAAAAAATGACAAGAATGGGATTGTTCTTGCACTTTATCAGGTTTCTCAAACCATTTAGGAAGGCATTAAATTATCTAACATGTGAAAAGTTTTTTATGACATTGATGGTTCTTATCCTCATTCAGGCAGTTACAAGATGTTTTAAGCAGCTCCTCGAAAGCTTATTGACGTGTCATTTTCGTGCGTCGTTAAAACACAAAGACGATGGTCAAAAAAAATTTATAAAACCGAACTCACAAAGACAAGATAGAATAATCAAGTACTGGGTAAGTATCAGGTCGATCCACAGAGAGCAGGGTTGACTTTAATCGCAGAGTTGACTTGGTCAAACTTAGGTTTAAAAGGAGTTTTAAATAAGAGAAAATAATATGTAAAATATGGAAATGATATAAATAAGGTAAATCATAATTTTTAAGAATTGAAATCTCGGATTTGACAGAGAAAAGTCAAAAGTCAAAGTCAAAGCGTTGACTTTTACCAGCAGTAGGTGTTCTGCAAAATCAGATAATCAAACAGAGTCAGAAGATTACGAAAATTTTATATTTGGAAACTAGAGAGAAAATGGAATTTATTGATATATATTTCCTAATTTTTGGATAAGAAATGGCTTTATTATGAATTATTGAAAATTAATGATCAGAAAATCCCCGAAATGAACACCTCAGAGGAAATCTTCAAATTGAATGCCCAAATGAAATACAAATCTTGCAATTTATATGTCAATAGAAAGCTAAGAACCAGAGGAATCCAACGAGATCAAAATTATCAAATTCTGATTTGTCAATAAAAAGTAATTGACCCCGAAAGTCAACATTTGACTTCTGATGAAAGATGAACAGTCTGTGGTCAAACATTAAATTGAAGGGTCAAATGAAGTGGGAATTTGATGAAATTGCTATCCACGGAAAGCTGATGAAAAGATGAATCCAATGAAACCAAAATCAAGTGATTTGGAATTATAATCAGAGAGATATACTATTTTCAAAATAAGCAAAATTTCTCACCGAAATTTGGGGAAAATGAAGAACACTATGAACTAATTTTGCAAAAATTAAACTTCTAAATCTAATAAAAACTCAAATTACCTATTGATAATCGATAGAATCTCACTACTAACCCGATTTCCGTGAGAATTAAGCTCCAATTTGCGCGAATTGGAGTGAATTTGCTTGGATCCTTTCTCACGGACTTTCGAATTCAAGGGGAAAAATTCGATGAAATCAAGGAGGAATTCGCGATCAATCCCGCTCCAATCCCTTCGGAATCGAGTCTAAACACGGGGAGATCACGATGAACTAAAGATCTTCCTCGAAATGTGCTTAATTCCTTCACGAATTGATCAAAAGTTGAAGAACAAAGAAGGGAAATACATGGTTTTAAAGAGAAAATTAGGCCCGAAAACGTGGGCAATAGAGGCGGTCGTGGGCGTCGTTTGAAGGCGTCGTGGGAACGAGTCTTTGGGTGCGGCATCGTGGCTTGAATTCCACGAAAAATCCGCGCGAATTGGGCTTCAAATCAGCCTCCAAAAAGGCCACGATTTCCGCCACGATTGACCACGATTTCTGCCCGATCGGGCTTTGATCAGGCGTCGATCGTGCTCCTGAAGCTCCATCGATCATCGTCAGCTCGAGTGGGATCGATTCCACGGCAGAATGTGTGCGATCGCGGCTCGATCGCGCCGCGATCACGGCTCGATCGCGAGGTTCTTCCTCGTCATCTCTGCACCGTCTGATGGCGATCCGTCGATCGTGATGCATCTCAAGCCCTTTGATTTGATGACGATCGACCGCTTCTCGGGATGCCACGTGGCGTTCTGTGAGCCTTCCGATCGACGTCACTTAAGTGAGTAATTGCGCACGTGTTGGATTGATGATCGCGTGGACTTGGGTCCACGCGATCGTAGCCGTCCGTGAGAAGATCGGACGCTCGTCGCGTGTCCACGTCACCTGCAGAGTAAAACCGTGTGGGAACATAGTCCCACACGGAAGAAAAAAATAAAACACGCCCCTATAAATTAGGGGGCGGTAAACGCCTATTGCGTTACCGCCCCAAAATACTTACCAGGGCCCACTAACCCGTAGGCCCTCCACTGACCAGCCCCCTTGCCACGTGGCGCCCCTCACGGGCGTCCGTGTGGCCTGTCCGCGTGGCATCCGGCCACACGTCAGCACCCCGCGTGGGCCGCACGCGTCCTGCCACGTGGCCTCAGCGCCACGTCGTAACGGCGCGGTGGACCCGCGCGCCACGTCAGCCCCGCGTGGGCGTACTCGCCACGTCAGCCGGCGCGCGCCACGTCAGCTCCGCAAGTACGTTTTCCCTTTTTTTCGCGATTTTTCTAACTAAAAAAATACTTAAAAATTCAATTAAAAAATCAAATAAAAATCAGAAAAATCATATAAAACTTTAGAAATTCATATTTCTCAAAATACAACTCCTTTTTAATCCAAATTTTCTCCATTGAATCACAAATTCTTTTCTTTTTAATATCATGTCATTTAAAATATGTTTTCAAGAAGGAAATAAGGATGAATTAAAATTTCATTAAATAAGTTCTAATTAAACATTCTAAATCATAAATTCATCCTAAAATCATCCTTCCAAACATTTACTAAAGTCAAAACTCATTTAATAATAGAGATTAACTCCTATTAATCTAAACAAAAGATTAATCATCACTTAAGCATGACACCAACATGCTAGTGGATTCCATTGAGCAATGCAATAATACCAATCCAAGACCAACCTCAACCATGATGCGATGTGCGGATAATGATGATTTATTATTATTAGACATTGAAAAAATTAAACAAGTACATGCGAGTATCTCAAGCATCATTAAAGAGGGGCTTGAAGGTTACTTGCACTGCTCAATTGCTATAGAGGACGCATTATCTTGGTTGGGGGATCTCCACTTTGAAAAGGGGAAGGTTGGTCATGGAGAATTTTTCGTCACTATTGACCTTAAAATCGTAGCTTCAACTAGAGGGCCAAGTGTCAGAATCTAATAAGCCCTTGAAATTTTGATTAAAATATCAAATATTATAAAAGACTATGAACTTGACATTCAAAGCTATGAGGCAGCAAGAATTAATGATCATATCATATAGTATACATCAAATCCATGCTTTCATGGTTTATAGAATGAGTTTCTTAAATTTGTTCAAATGTCTTGTTGCTAGTAGTATCCACACAGTCTCTAGATACTTGGATCTTCTATTTAACGCTTATTGACAATGAGAGCAAGAAACTATAAAATTTTATTATCTAGAATAAGAGGTGTAAAAAAGTTTATATAAAGGAGAATTAGATAGAGATGAGGCCTTAATGGGTTGGGATCCCAATGACAACTTCAAACACTCCTCCTCAACATGTAGTGTATAAGTAAAAAAATATGCCAAACTTTGTATACATTTCATTGTAGGAGATCTAAGCAAGGTTCTTGGTGAAGATATCTGCAAGTTGAAAAGATGATGCCACATGAGGGGTAGAGATAAGCGCAAACATCACCTTATTGTGAACTTAATGACAATAGATCTTCATGTGCTTCATGTGTTCGTGAAAGGTGGAGTTTGTACTGACAAAGATGGCTATTTGGTTTTCTTAATGCATGGGTGACGAAACGATTTATGCGGTCATTGAAAACACACAATCATCGGTCAAATTTATAATTCCGTAATCCCAATGATTTAAAGATATAAAATCAAGTACATTGTAAAGATCGGGTCGATCCACAGAGAGCACGGTTGACTTTGATCAAAGAGTTGACTAGGCCAAACTTAGGTTTAATTAGGATTTTAAAGAAATGAAAGTGATAAAAAATTAATATAAATGATATGAATATATCAGAGAATATATTTTAAGAGTTTTGGAAGATGATTTGACGAAGAAAAGTCAAAAGTCAAGGTAAAATCTTTGACTTTGACTAGACATTGACTTTTTGTAAAAACATAGAAGAAAAGATGGTAACATATTAAGAAAATTATATATTTAAAAACTAGAGAGAAAATGAAAATTTTTCATATATAATTAATGATTTTTAGAGAAGAATTGGATTTATTATGATTTATTGAAAATCAATGATCAGAAAAATCCCAAAATGAAGATCTCAGTCAAATTCATGAAATTGAGTAACCAAATGATATCCAAATCAAGAAATTCACATATGAATAGAATTCCAAAGAAACCAAAATTATCAAATTTTGCCTTATATATGAGTAATTGCCCTCAATAGTTAACACCCAAATTCGGATCAATTATGAACATCAGTTGGTCAAATGTCAAATTGAAGGGCCAAATGTTGATGAAATTTTACGAAATAGATATCCACGTAAAGCTGAGTGAACAAGGAATCCAATGAAAAAAATCAAATGATTTGGACTTAAGATCAGGGAGAAATCCTTGTTCAAAAATCAGTAAAAATCCGCGATTAAATTTGGACAAAAAGATCAATTTTCTGATTCCTAAACTACAATTACCTATCTAAATCTAATATAAACTACCTAAATTTCTAGGATTACGAATGAATCACACTATTAACCCAATTGACACAAAGATTGTGCTTCAAATTGGTTTCATTTCTGCGTATTTCTCCGGTTTCTTCTCTGTCGTGCTTTAGGCATTCAAGGGGCAATTTTGAAACGTTTTCTTGCAAAGATTCGTGATTAACTTGCTCAATCTATGCACAATTGAGTCTAAAACGCAAGAGAATAAAAAAGAACTTGAGATTTTTCTCCAAAAATGCTTAATTTATTCACGTTTCAATCAAAAGTTCATTTTAAAAAGGGAGAACATCGATTTATACAGATTTCATCGCAAAATGTCTGGACCGTCCGATTCGATGAAAAGCTTTGGACGTCCATGATGCTACCACGTTGCGTAAAATAGATGAGCCATGATTCCACGACGTGGGATCGACTCTTCCTTGATTTTCGTCGTGTGATCTTCATCGGAGCAACGTCGAGAAGCCGTGTGTCATGTTATCATTTGCTGAGTGTGCGATTAAGTCGCGACCGTTAGATTTCACTAATGAGATCGACGGTTGCGAATTACGCACGTGCTTTGAAGGCAATCTGGTGGACTGAGATCCACCAGATTAACGTGCCTCAATTAATGCGATTTCATCTGACACACCACAATCTGCTACGTCGCCATGAAAAACAAAGAAGAACTTAGTCCCACACGGAGAAAATTAAGGGGAAAATTGCATATATAAGGGGAAAGCGCCTAACGCTTTCGCATTGCCCGCTGGGCCTTAGTACACCCCCCCCCCCCTATCCTCTATCATGGGCCCACTATACCCATGGGCCCACACACTAGCATGAATGGTCCGTCACGCCACATAGGCGCCCACATGGGTCCACGTGGGCTCGCGTGGGTACGCTACCTATTCGCATCATGCCACATCAGCTTCGAGCGGGTCCTGCGCAATAAACCCCTTTTGGCGATTATTTTAAGCCTTTAAAATCCAAAAAATACCTTAAAAATCTATAATTTCATAAATTCACAACTTCATTTCTAGAACTCTTTTTTTACTCAACTTTTCTCCATTGAATCACAAATTAAGTCTTCTTTAATCCATGCCCTTGAAATATAAATTTTAAGAAGAGAAATTGATGAATTCAGAATAATAATAAGTGAACCCCATCATTCACCTATTCTCTTTTATTCTTCTATCATCTTCTTCTTCTAATTTCTTCTTTTACTCATCTTCACTAAAGTCAAAACAAGGAAACTAATTAATTTCCAATTATTTTACCTTAAAAAAAGGTCAAACATCAATAAAACACATAATTAACTCTAAATAATGCAAAAATATGGACTATAGTAAAATGGCATGCCAATGGAGAAAATTCATAAAACTATGATAACATGCATCATAATTGCATAAGATAAGCATGAATATTAGTTAAATATGATAAGAATTCAAGCTAAATATGGATATTATCAAATATCACTATCTGATCCAACTCATCTGATAAGTATGGTTGATCCTATAACCATTTTTGTGGAGACACTAAATATAGATAGTGGGTGACCTTTGGAGAAAGAGTTCACTAAATTGATTCGTATGAATCCCTCAATGGTAAATATACCTAACCGTCAATCAGATTTATTCATGTCACAGTTGTGTATGTGGTATGATAACATGCAATCTTAACATGATAAAACATGATTTATTAATGCAAATTAAGGCATCAAACATTACATTTATATGCATGTTATCATACTTTGAGTGCATTTCTATCATTCTATGTCATTTTATGTTATAATCTCAAAATGCGTTAATTTAGGGTTAATTGTGATATATTAAGGATAAATGATTTTATAACCTATCTTTACTTGAGATTATAAGTGATTTTTTAAAGTTAAATAATAAGAGAAATTATTTTTATAAACATTCATTTAAATTTCTAAACTTAAAATCTTAAGGAAATGAGTGTATTTTTGAAATATAAATTAAATCTCCTGTTATTTAAATATTTTGAATTTTTAGAATGATAGATAATTAAATTTCAGATCAAATGAAAGAAATTTGGATTAATTTGGAGTTTTATTTTAAAAAATATGATTTTTACAATTTTTAGGGATTTTTTTAGATTTTTCGTGATTTTTATGATTTTATTTTCTATTTAAAAAATGTTTAAAATAAATAAATAAAAGGCAAAAAGCGTGCAGGTCCCACGCGGGTGCGACGTGGCACGCAAGGCCACGTGACAGAGCCACGCGGACCCGCGCAACGCCTACGTGGCGCGTATTATATTTATAATATATTTATTATTATTATATATATAGAAAATGGGTCTTCAGCCTTCCCCAGCTGGGAAGGGTTATTAACCCTTTAGATTGTCAGGTCTTATAAACCCGATGATTTTATTTTTTATTTTTCGTGTGGGACTAATCCACACGTTGTACTTACCTTTCAGGTGACTTGGCGCGACGAGGAGCGTCGGGTCGGCGGCGCATCGGAAGATCCACACGTCAATCGTGTGGACGCGGACCACTGATCGCGATCAAAACACGTGCTATTTAAAAAGAATTATAACGGTGAGATTACCTGCGACGTGGCGGCATCAGACGCATCGATCACGTGGTGCGCGGACCACCGATTACGATCAAGACCACGTGCGATATAAAGGTGGATTATAACGGTCCAGATTAAATTGTGCATTATTCATCTGGACCATTGGATCGCGATCCAAGGGGCACAAATCAAAGCGTTTTTAAACGCATATCAAGCGGAGCGGTCTGGAGCGTTCATCTGAGATCCGACGGCCACGATTTAACCTTACCATTTCAAATTGATGCGTTTAATCTCGACCGTTGATGCGGATTAAACGCATCAATCGGACGGTTTTCCCCAATTCGCCCTATAAATAGACGAGTTCTTCGTCGATGTATGTATTCGAGTTGGATTTCAATCAAATTGACTTGTCTAGACACCGATCCTCTCGTTTCTCTTGATTCCATCCTCTCTCTCTCTCAATTCCGCATCCACAGAGGGGTTAAAATCAAGATTTGGTGGAAAATCGAAAGAGAAATCGCAGCTTGAAGCTCGTCGTGACGTTCTTGGCGTTTTCGGTGATTAATCGGCTTAATCACCTCGTTTCGATCGCTAAATGGGTTTAGTGGAAGCGGTTTTTCCTAGATTATCTTCCTATTATCTTTAATTTTCGTTTAGATTAGGTTTTAGATATTAATTTCGTAAATTTTCATTCTAAATCACGATTTTAACTTCCGAAAATTTCTCTCTACTTCAAATTTTGATTTCTCCGCGAAATCAAGTCCAAACTCGATGATTCTTGATTCCATGGAATCGATTTGAAGTCTTCTTTCTAAAAACACCATTTTCCGTAATTTCTCACCTCAATTCATTGTCCAATTTGACCAAATTCCAAAAGATATCTCGAAAATACCTAAATTCCCTATGAATTCGACCCTTATTTACCATTATACCCCTCAATTCACTCTTAATTCCCCAAATTGGTAAGTTCGGAATAATTTTTGTTGCGATACCATGTGAATCGACGACTTCGCGGTTTCGTCTCGTCATGGTCCTTTGACTTGAGACACCAATGACATCATGTGGTGGCGTACGATCCCCGTCGCCATCAAGGTACGATGCCAGGGCGCAGGAAGAGCTGACACCCATACACGTCCAACCCCCATGACAAGCGAAGACGAAGGATGTCGACTTTCACTACACCGCATGAGGACTTCATCTTGCTACGGTCAACCACACTCCAAGCTCGTGCACGTGAACCTATCTTTCCTTTTTCGTGCTTATGAACTCTCTCCCCCTTTGGAGTTTCTTAGTCGACCCTCTCACAATGTGTTTTTGTGCGATTGTTAAAACACACAAACGTCATTCAAACAAAATTTATAAATCCGAACTCACAAAGATAAAGATATTAAATCAAGTAAAGTGTAAGTATCTGATTGATCCACAGAGAACAAGGTTGACTTTAATTGTAGAGTTGACTTGGTCAAACTTTGGTTTAAAAGAGGTTTTAAAGAAGTCGAAATAAGATATTATGAATAGAAATGATATACATAGACTAAATAAGCAATTTTAAGATTTAAAATCTCGGATTTCACACCGAAAAGTCAAAAGTCAAAGTCAAAGCATTGACTTTGACCAATAGTCGAAGTTCTGTAAAATCAGATAACTAAAAGATGTCGAAGATTACGAAAAATTATATATTTGGAAGCTAGAGAATAAATAGAATTTATTGATATAGAATTCGTGATTTTTACGTAAGAAATGGATTTACTATGAATTATTAAAAATCAAAGATCAGAAAATTGCCGAAATAAACACTTCAGAGAAAATCTTCAAATTGACTATCCAAATGATATCCAAATCTTGAAATTTATATATCAATAGAAATCTAAGAACGAGAGGATTCTAAAGAAACCAAAATGATCAAATTCTGATTTATATTTTAAAAGTAATTGACCCCGAAAGTCAACGTTTAAATTCGGACTGAAAATGAACAGAGCTTGGTCAAACGTTAAATTGAGGGGTCAAATGAACTCGGAATTTGACGAATTTGATATCCACGGAAAGCTTATAAAATAAGGAATCCAATGAAACCAAAATAAATTTCTTTAGAATTATAATCAGAGAAATATCCTATTTTCAAAATCAGAAAAATTTTGGACTAAAATTGGGCAAAATTGAAGAACACTAAGAACTAAAATGCAAAATTAAAGCTCTAAACCTAATCAAAACTCAAATTACCACCTGATAACTGATCAAATCTCACTACTAACCTGATTTCCGCAAGAATGGGGCTTCAATTCACTCAGATTGAAGCGAATTTGGCTTGATTTCTTCCTCGCGAACGGTCGGCATTCAAGGGGAAAATCTGATGAAATCCGATGGAATTCGTGATCAATCCCGCTACGATTTTGATCGAAATCGAGTCTAAACGTGGGGGGATCACGAAAAACTCAAGATCTTTCTTTCAAATCGCTTAATTGCTTCACTATTCAATCAAGATTTAAGAAAAACAAGAAGGGATACATCAATTTTTAAATGGGATTTCGCCTGAAATTCTTGGACCGTTTGATCCGGTGAGAGGTCGATCTGATGGCCACGATCGCACACCAATCGTGGGCCATCAATTCAAGCCGATCTTGGCTATGATTGCATTTTGATTGGACCACGATTGTGCAGCGATCGGGCCACGATCGCATGGCGATCCTTGACCACGATTGTGGACCGCTTCTCCTTTGATGTTGATTCCGCCGTCCGATGAAGACCGCCACGTCAAGATGTATCCACGAGTCCTCCCTTGATGATCTTCAAACTGGTTTAATCTTGGTGATCTGATCGCGATCAACTGCTTCATTTAATGCATTTGATTTGATGAAGATCAGGAGCTCCTCGTGACGCCACGTGTTGTAAGGTAAGCCCTTCATCTAACTCACTTAAATCTCTTTTGACGCATGTGTTCTAATTTCGATCACGTGGACTCCAGTCGACAAGATCGACGCTTCGCGATTGGATCAGACGGCTGCGATGCCACCACGTCGCTTGCATATGTTAAACTCCGTGTGGAACTTAGTCCCACACGGAGGAAAAAGAACATAAATACGTCGTTAAATAGGGGGGCGGTTTAACGCTATTGCGTTACCGCCCCAATACTCTAACCAGGGCCCACTAACCCGTGGGCCCTTCACACGCCAGCCCCCTTGCCACGTGGCGCCCCTCACGGGCGTCCGCGTGGACCCGTGTGGCCTCCTGCCACGTGTTCGCGCCATGTGCGCCACCTGCGCCTCACGTGGGTTCTCGCGGCCCTGCCACATGGCCTTGCGTGTCGCGTCGCATCCGCGCGAGTCTCGCCTGCCACGTCAGTCAGCTCTGCGCGCCACGTCAGCACCACGGTCTTGCGGAAATAACCCCAATTGTTGCGATTTTTAATGACAAAATACACTTAATAAAATTAAGAAAAAATCAAATAAAAATCTCAAAAAGGGCAGAAACTTCAGAAATTTTTTACTTTAAAAATACAACTCCTTTTAATCTCAAATTTTCTTCATTGGATCACAAATTTATTCCTTTTTAACATCATGTCATCTACAATATAATTTCAAAGAAGAATCTAAGATGACTTAAAAATTAGCTTAAATCATTTCTTAAGAAATATCATCATCACATTTTCATCTTGAAATTTATCTTTTAAAAATATGCACTAAAGTCAAAGTAATTCAAGAAAAGAGATTAACTTCTATTAATTTTAACTTTGAAAAAGATTAATCATCAATCAAGCATAAAATTAACTCTAAATTATGCATAAATATAGACTTTAGTGAAATGACATACCAATGAAGAAAATTCCTAAAAACTATGATAACATGCATCATATTCACATAAAATAAGCATGAATATGAGTTAAATAGGGTAAGAATTTAAGTCATAAATGCATGTTATCAAAGGGCCCACGGGTTAGTGGGCCCTGGTTATAGTATTGGGGTGGTAACGCATTTGCGTTATGCCGCCCCACCTTATATACATGGTTTTTCCCTCTATTTCTTCCATGTGAGACTATGTTCCACTTAATATTTTAAGTTGTGCACGTGACGTGGCAAGGCGTGGTGTGTCGGATGCGATCGCAATGATTCAAGAGCGTTGATCGGGTGGATTCCGGTCCACCCGATCATCATCATGACACGTTCGCAAAATGAAGAATAAGTAGAATCCGACGATTGGGATTCAGTTGCACCATCGGCGAAATAAAGTGTGACATGTGGCTTCATCGGACGGTCACGATTCATCGTGAATTCGGTGCATTGAGGGGAGACATGTGGATACATCGTGATTTTACAATCAAGATCGGATGGGCGAAAAATTGGGAGATCATGGGATCATGGCCCACGACGATCGTGAAATCGTGGCCATCAGTCCGTCCTCTCCAAATCAAACAGCCCACGATTTTCACACGAATCTTCTTATAAATACTGATGTTCTTCTTCTTCTAAGAACTCTTGATTGAATGGTGAAGAAATTAAGCAATTTTGGAGCATAATCTTGAGTTCTTCGTGATCCCCTTGCGTCCTAGACACAATTCCGATCGGATTGAGGCAGGATTGATCGCGAATCGTTGCTTGATTCGATTGCATTCTCCCCTTGAACGCCGAACGTACGCGAGGAAGAAACCAAGCTAATCCTCTTCAATCCACGTGAATTGAAGCCAAATTCTCATGTCAATCGGGTTAGTAGTGAGAATCGATCGTTCTTCTTACAACAATTTAAATTTAGATTAGATTTAGGAGGTTAACTTTTCTTTAAAAGTCGTTTTGTTCTTCATTTTTGCCCAAATTTGGTTCAAATTTTTTCTGATTTTGAAATAAGGATATCTCCCTAATCTTACGTCTGAATCACTTGATTCCAGTTTCATTGGATTCCTTGTTTCATCAGCCTTCCGTGGATAGAAAATTCATAAAATTTCATGATCATTTAACCCCTCAATTTAATTTTAAACAATCATTATTCATTTTCAATCTGAATTTGGGCGTTAACTTGCGGGATCAATTACTCTTAAAATATAAATTGGAATTTGACAATTTTAGTCTCTTTGGAATCCTCTAGTTGTTGAATTTCTATTTATATATCAATTATAAGATTTGGATATCATTTGGTTAGTCAATTTGAAGATTTACACCAAAGTGTTCATTTTAGGATTTTTCTGATCTTTGATTTTGAATAATTCATAATAAATCCAATTCTTATCGAAAAATCACGAATATTATATCAATAAATTCTATTTTCTCTCTAGTTTTTTAATTTATAATTTTTGTAATATTTTGAGCTCTTTTTATTCTCTGATTTTCAAAAGGTCAAATGTCAGTCAAAGTCAATGCTTTGACCTTGACTTTTGACATTTCTTATAAAAATCAGTTTTCTAAAGTCTTAAAATATCCTCCCTCATACATTTAGATCATTTCTATTGATCATATATCATTATCACTTCTTTAAAACCCTAATTAAACCTAAGTTTTACCAAGTCAACCGTGTTCTCTGTAGATCGACTCGATACTTACACTATACTTGATTATATATCTTTGTCATTGTGAGTTCAGAATTATAAATTTTTTTTTACCGACATTTGTGTGTTTTAACGACTGCATAAAATGCTTCGTCAAGCCCGCGGCGTGGGGATTGTAGCCTACTTCTTCCACACGACGTGGCATCATCTGTGCCATGTGATTCACTAAAAGAATACGGATGGCCTATATTTAAATCGATAAATTCTTCTATAAATTCATGTTCTCTCTTATGGAATTTTAAGCTCTTGATGAAACGTTGAATTGAGCAATTTTGGAGGAAGATCTTGAGTTCTTCATGAATCCTTTGTGTCCTAGACTCAATCGTGCATGGATTGAGGTAAGAAATTCACAAATATTGTGAGAAAATGTTTGGTAATCGCCCATTGAATGCCAAAATCACGTTGAAGAAGGAATCAGATAAATTTACAGCAATCAAAGCAATTTTAGGCTCAATCTTCCCATCAATTAGGCTAGTAGTGTGATATCTTTATAATCCTCACTTTCCAGATCATTTAGATTAGGTTTAGATGGCTAATTAGAGTTTTTAGTACCGGAAATTATTTATTTTTCTCAAATTTCCTCATGGATTTTTGTTAATTTCCGAACAAGGATTTCTCCCTAATCTTAAGTCCAATTCTAACAAATTTGGTTTCATTGGATTCCTTAATCAATTAGTTCCGTGGATATCTAATTTTCAAATTTTCTTCAAGGCTTGACTCCTTGATTTGTCTATTGATCACCCACTATTCAAAATCAATCATAATTTAGGCATTGACTTTCGAGAGATATTAATACAAATATAGAAGGTGAAAATTTCTAATTTTGGTGTCTTTTTAATCCTCTAATTGTAAGCTTTCTATGCATAATTGATTTGTTATATTTGGATGTCATTTGAATAGTCAATTAAAAGATTTTGACCAAAACTTTAATTTTGATGATTTTATATCCATTGATTTTGAAAAATCACAGTAAATCCTATTCTGCTCTAAAAATCACGATCTTTATATCAAAATTATCCTCTTTCTCTCTAGTTTCTAAAAATATAATTTTTGTAATATTATCTCACCTTTTTCTTCTACGATTTCCTAGAAAGTCAAAGGAGGATCAAAGTCAATGCTTTGACTTTGACTTTGACTTTTGACTTTTGACTTTTCTTCTCTACACATTTTTCAAAATTCTTAAAAAAATCTTCCCTCATATATTAGTACTATTTTCATTAATTATATAGCATATTCTTTTCTTAAAAACCCTAATTAGACTAAGTTGATCAAGTCAACTCTTTCGATAAAAGTCAACCATGCTCTTGATGGATTCGATCCGATCTCATCGTTGTACTTGATTTCTTATTTTTAAATCATCGTGAGTTTAGAATTATATTTATTTTTACCAATGATCGTGCATTTCAACGACCGCACGTTTCATCGCTCGTCAGTGCCCATACAAAGAATTTTTTTTCCTTTCTTCTATTTCTCTCTTAGTAAAGAGCTTTAAAGAGAAGATCCAACCATCTGAAGATTGTGTGGATACCACTAGAGGCTAGACACTTGAATTGCTTCAAGAACTCCTTCAAGGAAAACATTTAAGTATAGTTTTTCATACATGATAGATGATAGGATCATCTATTCTTGGTGCCTCAATGTTTTGAACATTTGATTCAAGCTATTTTGTTTCATTCCATGTTTTGATCAAATTTCGTAAAGTTTAACAACCTCTGAACCAAACAGCTCCTCACCTCAACTATCCTCTCTCTCATGCAACAATAACGCTTCTTCTCTTTCTCCTTGTCAGCTCTGCTCTCATCTCCTTGCTCCCTCGTGGGTCCTCTACTCTCTCATTTCTTCGTCATTCTTCCTCTCTCTCATGCACGAGAAAACTATCCCTCCTATTTCGCTTATCTGCTCTCGCCCCACGTATCTATGGATTTTCAACCATCGTGAGGAGAGGAGAGGAGAGGAGAGGAGAGGAGAGCCTAGTGGAAAAGATAAGAGAGAAGAGAGAGGAGAGCGTAGAGGAAAAAGAGAAGAGAGAAGAGAGAGGAGAGAGAAAATAAGGTGCCCATGCAAGTCTTATAAGAATTTTCTCATTTCTTCTCTTTCCCTCTTGGTAAAGAGCGTTGAAGAGAAGATCTAACCATCTGAAGACTGTGTGGATACCGCTAGAGGCTAGACATTTGAATAACTTCATGAACTCTTTCAAGGAAAACCTTTAAGTGTGTTTTTTCATACATACTAGATGATAGGATCATCTGTTCTTAGTGCCTTAATGTTTTGAACATCCAATTCAATCTATTTCACTGCATTTGATGTATTGATCAAAATTTTAGAAATTTTATCATCCTCTAAACTAAACAGCACCGCACCTCAACTATCCTCTCTCTCATGCAGCAATACCACTTCTTCTCTTTCTCCTTGTTAGCTCCCTTCTCATCTCCTCGCTCCCTCGTGCATTCTCTTCTCTCTCATTTCTTCGTCATTCTTCCTCTCTCTCGTGCGAAGATGATAATTATCTCTCTCGCGCGTGAGAAAATTGTCCCTCCTATCTCGCTTCTTTGCTCTTGCCCCACGCTTCTATGGATTCTAAGCCATCGCGAGGAGAGGAGAGGAGAGCGTAGAGGAAAATAGAAGAGAGAAGAGGGAGGAGAGAGAAAATAAATTTTTTTATTTTTCATGTTAAACCCAATGTTTGACCAATTGGTTTTGACAGGGAGTGGTTTGACTAGGACAGCTTGAGGAGAGAGAAATCCAGATCAACGAACAACAATGATCCAAATTAAAATGGAGATATCTCACGATCCTGATCGAGTTAAGGGCTAAAATTTTGTGGGAATGATTGTCATTTTAAGTTCTACGAATGTCCTAGGGCTGA
Organism: Lemna minuta; assembly: GCA_024174645.1. Taxonomy (NCBI): domain Eukaryota; kingdom Viridiplantae; phylum Streptophyta; class Magnoliopsida; order Alismatales; family Araceae; genus Lemna; species Lemna minuta. The sequence goes on along the minus strand of CM044109.1, from coordinate 19,181,094 downwards.
TTTAGATTCAAAGATGAAAAAATGAGGGCCTTCAATGTTTCATTATACACTTCAAGCAATGGCTAGACAGAAGGAAAGAAGGCCACGATTAATCATTGTTCGTAGTGTAGAACGTCATTCTTAGTGAGTTTCTTCTCTTTTATATTCATTCTTCATGTTGGATGTGAGACGCCAAGTCCAGGAAAAATATACAAGCTCTCGAAGGTATGCTTGGATTAGGGAGCATCACTAGATTGTGTTTTCATCACGAATCATCATATTAGAACCATTTTACATCATCTTTTTATTTTCCTCATCTTTTATCAATATTTTCACATTTTCAAATCCTAAAATCACTTTTTCACCATCGATCAAGGGTTTTCAATCTTCGCAAGGAGTGTGGAAGCACTTGCTTAGTTCATCTCATTTCCGTGCATATTTTCTCCCTTTCATCGTTCATCTCCGCTTTCTAAATCTAAAAATACCCACAAAAATCTATTGATTTTGATCTTATAACCTTCCTACATGTGGATTCAACCTCAACTCGCCACTGTTCTAATTTAAAAATCAAATTTGAATATTTTAGTATATTCTCTTTTATATCTAAATTTGCACATTCAACGACCACATTTTTATGCCTATTAGCGAACTATGCAAAGGGACTCTTTTTAAGCCCATAAATAGCTCACAACATAAGGCACACATTTAATGACTCCTCTTGAGCAACATACCTAGAGGTTACTCCATAAAAAGTGTTCCTCAAGATCACTATTGAGAAAGGTGTTAAAAACATCTGACTAATGGGGAGACCATGCCCAATAAACTGCTAAGGAGAGGAGCACACGAAGATTTGAGGCAAACAACCAAGGAGAAGGTCTTGGCACAATCTATGTCATACACCTGGGTGAAACCACGAGCAACCAAGCGAGTCTTGTGTCAGATGACATGGCGAGCACGCTTACATGTCAACAAGTGGTGATGTGTGTGTGTGCCACATGTCACACGCATGTGTGCATCATTATCCCATGCAATTAGTGGTTAAGCACCCTTTAAACAGGCATAAGCTAACCACTAAAGTCATGTCCATAATTATTTGCAAAAATTCCTTTAATTTTTCCAATTTGGGACTGTGTTTTGTTATCTTTTATAGCATGTGATGTGGCACAACCAGAGGCATCAAATTTCATGATTTAATAAGAGGCATCAATTTTCACTTACTCAAGAGGGGTACGTGGTGCACTCTGAGTCGGATGCGATTCATTTTATAAATAGCAACGAATCTCACCCGTCCATCAAAGGACTTATAACAGTTAAGATTTAATGCGCCCAATGGACTCCTCTGAATGATGCATGGCAGCATCACAAGCGTCTGCTAAAGATCGGACAGCAGTCGTTACAAGAAAATTTATGTACATATGATTATGTGACAAAATCCGGATGCTTTGATGAAGATCTTGATGGATATTATGTGGCCTATAAGCCAATCACACTTTCATGTATCTTGTTTATGTTCATTGAAATGAAATTCATTCATTGTCATTCTTGTGTGATGTTTGCAATGAAGTCCATGAGCATGTGCAATGACTATGTGAATTATGATGAGATCATAATATAGTGATCACTAGTCTTTAAACATATGTTCTAAATATTCCTATTCGTGGGATATTCGAGAAGGACATCGAATTATCCGGAAAGAATAGCACTATCTAATCCATCTCATATGATGAGTATGGCCGATCCTATAGCCATCGGTGTGGAGACACTAAGGATAGATAGTGGGTGCTCTTTGGAGAAAGAGTTCACTGAATTGATCCGTATGAATCCCTGAATGGTATTATACCTAACTGTCAATCAGGTTGATTCATGTCATGATTGTGTATGTGGTCCTTTGACTTGAGACACCAAAGACATCTTGTGGATGGATGATCGTGTTTTGATTATGACTTACGAATCCCTAGCCACGGGATATCTAAAACGTCATATATTGGATACGACATGAAGTCTACGAAGACGATTGTGTGGTCAAGATGGGATCATCCACCCTCGGTATATGAGGAGATCGACTCAAGGAATGAGATGCGGTTAAATCCTTGGCCAAGGTAGCGGAAATATTAAGAAGTTGTTCTCAATGATTTCTACACGCATCAGTACTAACTTGAGTGACCGATTAGGGTTTGACAGTTGACCATACCCTAAGTCATTCATGAGTCTAATGTGGATGAAGGATTATACATACATGGTAATCAATGACGGGAAGGTTCCATAAGTGAGTTCTTACATACTCCATATCTCCTAGAGTACGTGGTGTAGCTTGGCACCCAACGGGCTGGCAACTCAACCTATCGATTGGGTTAAATCGATCCTTGATTAATTAATCTATATGTGGATGTGGATAATTAATTAAGGTTGACCAATAAGGTGTTATTTGGTCTATAAAGTTATTAACTAGTGAGATATATGGACCTAGAGGGTCACACATATAAGGTTTATGGATGTTGGTGGATATAGACATAATTATGAGGGTTTTTATGAAAAAACCTCATTCCAAATGTCTATAAATAGGGGGAGGACGACCACAACTGAAGGTTCCCATGCAAGCCTTGTGGGAATTCTCTCCTTTCTTCTCTTTCTCTCTTGGTGAAGAGCTTTGAAGAGGAGATCCAACCATCCGGAGACCGTGTGGATACCGCTAGAGGCTAGACACTTGAATAGCTTCAAGAACTCCTTCAAGGAATCCCTGTAAGTATGTTTTCTCATACATACTAGATGATAGGATCATCTGTTCTTGGTGGCTCGATATTTTGAATGTCCGATTCAATGTTTTTCCGCTGCATTTGATGTTTTGATCAAAATTTTGGAAAGTTATCGACCTTAGATCCCATCAGATCTGACTACCATGATTTAAGGACACCGATTCGCCTCCCTTATTTTAATCACGGTCGTTGATTGAAGATGAATAGATGATCCAACGGCCACATCCAATTTCAACTTTATTTATACCCCCTTTCTTCCACAAAAAATGCATTATTGGGTATTTTGATTGATCAAACCTTTTGGACAGCTCAATCATTGAATCTCTTGGTTTCTTCCTCTTCTAAAGTCATTTTCACGTCCAAGGAGTGCTTGAAATCAAGATTTTGTTGAAAGAGTAGAGAGGAATTCAACGCTTGAACTCAGAATATTCGTTTTCAAAAATGTAGAATGAAAAGCCTTTATCCAGCAATTAATAAGATCACTTTGAGAGAAATTTTATGTTAGATAACATGTTTTCCTCCTAATCTTTCATAATTTATCATTATATTTTAGTTTCAAAGCTTAGATTAGATTAATTTTTAGGAATTTTATCAAATTCTTTTTCTTCGTGATCGATTTTTCTACCTATGTTTCACTCCTTGTTTTCTCCACGAATACTGATCTTAATCAAGAGATTTTTTATTATGTGGATTCGTCTTGGAGTCTTCTTTCCGAATATACTAAAATCTATAATTTCTCGTCTCAATTCATCATTTGAATTGTTCAAATTTGAAGAACACCTAAAAAATTCCTATGTTTCTTTGTGGATCCGACCCATATTCATCATTATACTAATCAATTCTTGATTAAAACTTTAGATTTGTGAGTTTGATAATTATTTTGATGCGCGCTCGTGTGTTTTCAATGACCGCACGAAAAGATTTTATCAATGAACATAAACAAGATATATGGAAGTGTGATTGGCTTATAGGCTGCTTAAAATTCATCACTATGGACATGAAAAAATACAAACATCAACTCTCACTTATCCTCAAATAGCTAGTCAATCACATATCATTTCTTGATGGCAAACATGAGCATGAGATATGTATTTTTTTCCAACGAATTGGGAAATCCAATATCTTTGTATTGTCATCTTCCACATTAGTGTGTTGCCGATAGACCGTCATGAACTTGTGTCATTGTTTATTCGAACTCTAAATGTTATCAACTAGAGTCCTCACCTTGGACACCCTCCCATGCTCAAAAAGAACCATTGAGAGGACTCATTCTCCTTGAAAGAAATCTATCTTGTGTTTACATTGCATTCCTCTAGACTAGGAGGCGTGATAGAAAGAATGTGAAGCTCTTCATCGCCGCCTAGATGACCATGTTTAGGATACAAGCAACAATAGGCATGTGCTTCTTTGAAGTGAATTTTTTTTCAAAGACTTCTCTTTGCAATCAGTGATAACATCCTCTTATTTCTAGAGGGTTATCAATCGTGATGACATAGACCTGCAAGAAAAATGACTATATGTCAGATTGAGGGGCCCAAAAGAAAATTCTAGTAGGCCATGAAATACACCTATGTGGCAAGGGAAACGTCCTTGAGTAGATGCATGATGATCCTCTCCATGATTTTACCATTGCGCTTTCCAACTAGTTCATGCATGGCAAGTACTCGATTACATGAGTGCCATTTGCCAACAACCCAATAAATAGTGATGCATGTGAGAAGAATTGTTTTATATAGTTTTTGCAATTGCAGTGAGCGATACTTTCTCTAAAGAAAGTTGTGACAGGGCAAGATTCAAGTTTTTGATTGGTTGGGAGTGTCCTGCTTCGTTGAATTCTTATAGTTTTTTTGGACTTTGGTGGCATTGTTGTCTAGGGGTGCAGACTCCATCAGGTCTACTTTTATTTGCGTCGTGACATGGCTTGGTGGATCTTGGAAATTTTAGCTATGTGTCTGAATGTTCTAAACAAGATTACCTTGAATTGGCTGGGCCTTTTCCTATTCATCAATAATCTCGGCAAGCTTAGTCAAGGAACAATAGTGAGCTTGGACTTAAGATCGAGGAATCTTTCTTTTGCAAGTGGTTAAGTAAATATTTGCTATCTGATCTTTGCTCGAGATGAAGTTGATTCAAATTCATCGGGCAAAAACTTGTTCTCTAAAAAAATGAAAATTGATTGCCACATGTTTGGTCCTAGAGTGAAAACAAGATTGACCAGGAGTGAAAACAATTTCTTGCAATGATGATTGGACTCGCATAATATGAGCATTAGCAAGGGCCTTATACTCAGCCCCAATACTTGATCAAGTCCTGGTAGGTTGCTTCATAGAACACCATGAATCAAGATTAGATCTAAGGAAACAATATATCTTATGGTAGATCGTCAATCAATAGCAAACTTGCCCAGTTAACTTTGAAATATATTAAAGTGACAAAAAAAGTTTTAAGAAAAAACCATGTATAAGTACTTGAGAATATATTTTGGAGAAAATCAATTGGATGAATAAGGATTATGCATGGATTGATATGCCTCCTTAATAGTGTAGGTAATATCAGGTCGCGTAATAGTGGTGTATTGTAAGGCCCAAACAAGACTTCGATTCAGAGTATGGTCATTCTACTCTGATAAGTTTTCATGAGATGGATTTACAAAGCATGGGTTAGTGAATCACTTAACAAACTTGACATAAATCAAGTCAAGGAATTGAAATTTGTTAACAAACTTGATATATATTTTTATTGCAACGAGAAAAATCCTCTTAAGGAATAAATTCGATTCCAAGAAAGTTATGAGCTAGAAAAGTAAGAACTTAACGATTGAATGAGGAGGTCAATTTGATTACTGCCTAAGCTGAGAACTACATCATCATCAACATAAATGAGGATATAGAGAGGTTTGTGAATTAATTATTTTAAAAAATAAAGAGGGGTCAATTTTTGAGCCAGTAAATCCAGGCCGTAGGAGCTTGCATACAGAGGTTTTTGGAGCTCGAGTAGATGAGGAGGGGAAACTTGGGATGAATAAATCTAGGAGCTTGTTCCATGCAAATGGTCTAAGAAATCAGATGAAGAAAAGCATTAGATTCATCAAATTGATGTATGCTCCAATCTTTGTAAATAGCTGGAGACGAAAATAATCTTAACCACAGGGCTCTATGTTTCAAGATAATGACTGGCTGAGTAAACTGCTCTCTCTCTCTCTCTCTCCCTCGTTAATGAGATGAATCCCCGACTGAACCATGCTTTCCCTCTCTCTAAAGTTCGACATCACACAAGTAAACCAGTCTGCTGCTCTCTCTCTCATCCCGAAACAAAATTTCACCTACCCCATCTTCTCTGCGCCGGCTGATGGAAGATGATCGTCAAAAGAGAGATCAAAGATGAAAGATCTGAGCCGGAGAACCAGGAGCGCAACGATGTTTCTCGAAGACAACACCGCCGAAAAGAGCACGGAGCTTCCTCTCTTCACCTTCGACGCCACGCCGATGATGGGGGTGATTCTCGCTCATCTGGGACGCCTGGCTCACTGGCGTTGCCGTGGCGCATGGAGGCGACCGGCTGACATGCGCATTTGGCACGCAGTCGACAATTGCTACAGTTGCTTCTATAAACATCACCAAACCATCATCCACCCTGTTCAAGAGTGGTCTTTGTTTTTGGGTACTTTTCGTGAATTTTTCTCTCCCTTCATTTTCTTCATCGTTGTGAGTGTGCTTGTCATCTTTTGGTGTGCTCAACCCTCAGCGACGGCAACCCTCAGCTACTGCAACAAGCCAAATCGGTCATGTCTACAGGCAGGTGCAACTTTCTCTCCCTAGAGTCACAAATTGTCTCCCTAGCATCTTTGTATCCCTTGTATCTGATAGCCTAGACTGTAGAACTTGAGTTTCATGGGGTTACCTCTCTAGGCTCTCTTTCTCTCGCTAGAACCACGCATGATCACGCATAGAATCAGCTACATAGAATGTAAAACGTGAGTTTCATGGGCTTCTCTCTCTAGGCTGCTTTGCCGGACGGGAGCGAAGCGGCGGTGAAGAGGCTGTCGAACAAGTGGGGAAAAGAGATCGAGTTCAAGAACAAGGTGAAGCTGATATCCAAGCTTCGGCACTGGAATCTCGTGCGTCTGATAGGATGTTGCGCCGAGGCGGAGGAGAAGATATTCGTCCACGAGTACTTGCCAAACAAGATCCAGGACACCTTCATCTTCAGTCAGTCCTTTCTCTCTCTTAAACTTTTTCACTCTCTTCAACTTCTCTCCCTACTTTCCTCTCGGGTAGGCAGCAATGCTCTCTCTCTTCAGTTTTCATCTCAATTAGTAATCTCTATATAAGTTTCTTCTGGGGATTCAACATTCAGCAGTCTCTAGGGGCTTACGTTAGTATTCAGAAATCTTTCTCTCCGAGTTTCTCTCTCTAATATTCTTCTCGAGAACTGAATGGATTCAGGAATGCAGATCCAGAGATGGGAGTCCAGCTGGACTGGATTAAGGGGTTGGAGATCATGGAAGCGATCGCTCGAGGGCTGCTCTATCTCCTCAGAGATTCGCGGTTGAGGATTAACCACAAAGATTTGAAAGCGAGTAACATACTGCTGGATCGCTGGCAGAGAGGGCTGCCCATCTCTTTTTGAGAGAGAGGGCTGTCCATCTCTTTTTTCCGGGCATGGCAGCTGTGGAACGAAGTCCAGTCCACGGAGCGAGAAGATCCCCGCATTAGAGGCTCCATCTCCATTAGAGAGGTGACGAGGTATTTCCAAGTGGCCTTCTTTGCTTCCAGGATAGGGCCCACAAGAGGCCCACCATGAGCTCCGCGGTCTTCATGCTGGGCAGCGATGTCATCATCAATCCGGTTCCTAGACCGCCCACTTTCACCATGGGCGGGAGCCCCGGGGAGACGAATTGCTTCGCCCCACTAGTGCTGTGAGTCCATTTCCAACAGAGATATTACTGCCACTAGAGTGAGCGGAAGATGATCATCACCCTCAGCATGGGCATCATTCATTTGAATTGAGTGATTTACAGGCCGAAATGTCTATCTCGATGAGATTATCCTCCTCCTCCTCTAACGCCAGAGGTATCTCGATCATCCCTTCCTCTTCATCGCTCTCGAGCAGCGATCTCTCTGGCCACTCGAACGCCGGCCACGAACCCCACCAATCAACATCGCCATTATCTTCATCGTCGTCGTCGTCGTCGTCGTCGTCTTCTTCATAATCATCTTCGTAGATGGTTTCCAACCGATGCGGATGGAAGAAGGTGATGACTGGCGGGGGTTCTGGTTCATAAGAGGAAGATGGAGAAGGTGAAGAATGGAAAAGAGCAAGGAGGAGGAGGTGAGAGAAAATAAGGGGAGGGGAGATGAGGAGGGAGAGGAGTTGGCGAGGGATATAGAGGATGAAGAGGATGGAAGCTGCTGCCGCTGCGGAGACTAGTGGGTGGGTTGGGATTGCCATTGCCTCTCTTGATATCATTGCGATTTGCTAGAAGCGAAGTGTTTCCTCTTCAGACGATAGAGGAGCTTTAGAGAGAGAGAGTAAAGCAGTCTACAACTTTTTGGAGGCTTTTCGTCTCTCATCCTACAAAGAGGGCTCTTCCTTTAGCCAGCTGCGGCTTCTCTTCCACTTTCCAGCCTTGTCGATCTATCCTGGCCTCCTGGGTTCCATCTTCGCATTCTCGGCCCGCCACCCTTTCATGTAAGAGAGAGAGATAGACTGACAGATAGATTGTAGACTGATAGAATTATGATGGTTAGACGGATAGATAGACAGATGGGTTAATCATGGGTAGAGGGAGAGTAGACACTTGAAGAGATTGCGAGTCAGAGAGAGAAGAAGTGAATAGATTAGACAGACAGGATGAGACTGCCCGAGTTCACTGGATCGTCGAGTTGAAACTGAGAAAGAGAACTTTTTCACTGGATCGGCCGGAAACCTTTACGGCCATAAAAATCTTCTTCACTCTCTTTAAATTTATTGACGATCTTTTCCCCACCCACCAGCCATCTATGGATTTCTTTACTGACTATACACTTATAGCTGCTCGGCTCTCATCAAGATGATGATCGCCGAACTTATGATGCAGAACGTGAGAAAATATAAGAGAGAGAGAGATAGAGAGAGAAATAAAAGTTTCTCCGGGGACTCCTCAGTCATCCTGAGGTGCGCCGGTGAAGAGGGCGACGGTGATGGATGTGAGGTCTTTGCATGTGGCCCGGCACCGATAAGCCCTTCTTGGAGCCATTGGCGCCTCTGGAACTTCATCACTATCATCATGAAGATCATGATCACCATCAGCCAGATCATGGCCATGCTCGCCGTCTTCAGATCTCGGGAGCTTGCCTCCTCGAAATTTAGACTTGGGGAGAGGTGTCTTGAAATCGAAATGCAACTCTTTCGAGATTATCGCCTGTTCATGGAGAAAACGAGCGAATCAGCGACTCTTTCATTCTGCTTTGGATCAGAATGAAAGATCCCATTGAAGCTGCTAATCCTACCCATGATATATGAACATCAGGAGAGAATGATAAATTGGCCCTTGATCGAGAGTAATTATCGCTTCTTTAGAGATAGAACAAGCATAAACACGAAGAGGGAAAAACCAAACGATAACAGGATAGATTGATAGAGCTTACCGCATTCCTAAAAGCTTTAGACACGAGAAGGATATTCTTGAGGTCTCCATGGTCTACCTTGGATATGATTCTCGCCTAGAACATAAAACAGGACAAAATCGTCATTTTTCACCAAAAATTAACATTGCAGATATCTTGGATGAAAAAATATTACGTTTGAACTACAGCTTGTAAAATAATGGCGGAACTAATACATTAACAAACTGAAACCTGAACACTCACCAAGACTTCTTCAGGCAGACGATCAAGTTGCCCTGGAGTTTCTGTTCGAGCAATTGGAATCTTGAGATCTGACAAAGAACAGCTGATCCTCTTTATCGGTGATTTTTCCGGCAGACGATCTAGCTGCCCTGGAGTTTCCGTCCGAAGATCTGGAATCGCTAAATCTGCCAAAAAATAACGGATCCTCTTCACCGAGACTTCTTCGTGCAAACGATCAAGCTGCCCAGAAATTTCCGTTGGAGCTACTGGAATAATCGTGAGATCTGACGAAGAACAGCGGATCCTCTTTACTGGTGGCTTTTCCGGTGTTTTTGGTAGGATACGCTTCCTCCCGATTATCCTCGCATTGCAGTTGGCCACGAAATCAGCATCGCTAGCGCCAACTTCTCGTTTCCCCCCGCAACCGCAACTTCGATCCGTTCTGATAAGTTCCATCCTTCTAAACAGCACTTTCAAGTGATTCAACGCCGCAATTATCTGGCCCCAAAAATCCCCCATTAAGCCAGAAAAAAAGTACTCCTTATGGGCCGAAAAACAAGATACGATTGATCGACCACGCGCGTAAAAACAAGATCCCTCTTTTCTATTTCGATTAACCTCGCGAGCAAAACAAAAACCCTAGAACAAAGTTCAGCCATCCAAAATCGCACGACGAGCTTCCCGCTCCTCGTACATTTAATTCTCCATCACAAAACGATCGCAAACCCACTTAAACCCCTCCAACTCCTTCCGACCCTGATTCACCAATCATCAAGCGCCGCTGCCTCTCTTTCTTTCTCCCCAAAAGTTAAAATAAATATAAAAAAACGCCAAGCAGAGGGGAACTCACGAAGCGAGAGAAAAAAACCTGGTCTTCGGTGTTCCCACCCTCCGCCTTTCGCTCCCCCGCGCCCCGCAACCGAAACTCACGACGATGGCGACGACTGTTTCTGTCATTACTCTGTCCCGCCTATTTATACGCCTTTCTTTCTTACTTGAATAATTTAAATTTTCTAGTGGCTTCTAGAATTTTAAAGGAATTCTCCGCCTGAGATTTCTGGAAAGTGATTGGATCCTGCGGTCAGGTGGAAAGCTAACCGTTGAGGTCACGTGGCGATGTACGAATGGCTGATCAGGGAGATCAGATGACTGGTCGACTGAAGACCACCGTTTGGAGGCGGGTAATCTTGCGGCGCCGCAGACTGTCTCCGCTTCTAACGGCAAAAACCTCTCCTCTCTCTCTGTAGACTCATTGATTAAATGGATTATTTTTTTCTCATTGGTCTAATTTTCTTTCTTTTTAGCGTTTTAATGTAGTTTTAAAAACTTAGCTGGGTAGAATTTCAACTATCTTGACCACTTTCTCTCTCCCAGTTTCAAAATTTTCTCTCTCTAGCTTGTCTATTCAAATTTTCTCTTGTGATTGTGCAATCCACATCAGATTTGATGATTAAGAAGATCTTTTAACGTATCTTTTTACATACATCATTTTTTTCAAAACTCTAAACCATTTTCATGATCCAATTTAATGGAATCTTAATAAATATCAAAGTCAAACCCTAATTCACATTTTTTACCCTAATATCAAAGTCAAATCCTAATTTACATTTTTACCCTAATATCAAAAGTCAAACTCTAATTTACATTTTTGACCCTAATATCAAAGTCAAACCCTAATTCACATTTTTGACCCTAATATAAAATGTGAATTAGGATTTAGTCAAAACCTAATTCACATTTTTTACCTTAACATCAAAGTCAAACCCTAATTCACATTTTTTACCCTAATATCAAATTCAAACCCTAATTCACATTTTTTACCCTAATATCAAAGTCAAACCCTAATTCACATTTTTGACCCTAATATAAAATATGAATTAGGATTTAGTCAAAACCTAATTCACATTTTTTACCTTAACATCAAAGTCAAACCCTAATTCACATTTTTTACCCTAATATCAAATTCAAACCCTAATTCACATTTTTTACCCTAATATCAAAGTCAAACCCTATTTCACATTTTTTACCCTAATATCAAAGTCAAACCCTAATTCACATTCTAATTCAATATAGCAATCAATTAAGGGAGTCACGGAAGATGTTTGATCGGTGATCATCTGTATTCAACAACTGCTCAAGTTTGGCAAGTCAAGCGCAAGGTAACTAGATTACCACTAACATATGTATAGTACCTCGTAGTTGACTTCTGATCTCCTCTGTGCCCGACATCACATTTTTCATAGAAATTGTTGCTTCTTCAACATGAAGTGGATCCTTGAAGACCATGATTGATTTTAAACATTTGAGAGGTGGTTTTCAAACAATCACTCCCTCCTCCCATACTTTTCTCAAAGATTTTAATAAAGTGATCCGAGGTATTTTCCAAATGAATATCCCCACTTTTTAACGTACAATATGTGATAGATCTTGTTAAATCCTTGAATCTTCATATTCTTCAGCACTGTTGACTTTTTCTTGCAAACTGTGAAGATATTGAAAAATTCAACGGAAAATATTGTGTAGGATACATGCAAATGTCTTGATTGATCTCTCATTTTTATACAGCTTAAAGAGATAAGGCAAACGTGCTGACCAAGGAGAGATAAATAAGATCACTGAAAAATGGATTCTATATTTCCTTCATAGATACGATGGCAGGATTCTCAATTTTCTCTGAGATTGACCAGGAAAAGGGCATCATCATGTACATATCAAGACTAGAACTGCGAGTTCAAAGCCTCCATTGCCTAGCCGCACTTGTCTCGTGATTTATGTGAAATTTCAGAAGTTTAACCGTCGCCCTTATTTATCTGTTCATGCTAGAATTTTTCGCTGGTTGAAAGCTGCATCAAAAATTTTCAAGAGGTTCAGAAAGCGTGTCGGCAATTCACATGTCCTAAGATTTCACTAAGTTTTCATTAGCCAAGAATTCGGGGATAAGAATTCGCGACGTAATAAGCCAAGAAGAACATCCCGTTGCTTTCTTTAACAGGAAGTTAGAGGACGCTAATTTGAAGTATTCTCTTTAAGGCAAAGAGTTTCAAGCTATTCATCAATCTCTGAAACTATGGCAGCATTTTCCGTGATCTCACGAATTGGCTTCTATTCTGATGAAGAGACTCTATGATATCCAGATTCCCTGCCCACGCTAAATCCTCATCTGACTGGCTCGTTGCTTTGAATCAATCCATGAAATACTCTCTTCAAGCCCGAACTGGACTTCATCTGCAGATGACCTCAGCTATAGACTACACTTTTTTAACAATATAAAGATATATGTGACTGGATTCAAGAAATCAATGAGTATACAATGATATGATGTCAAACTCGTTGACCTTGATCTGTCATCTACAGAGAAGAAACAAGATTCCATCTCTGAGACGAAGAACAGATGTTAAAAGATGGCTCGTTTCATTCCTTGATTCAAAACTTGGGATACATCTCAGGTCGCAAAATAATATTTTTAGAGAAGTGGTGAAACAACTCATGAAACCACTTCTTTCTTTCTCTCTCTCCCTGCAGTCTCTGCTTGTATCTAACTCTTTGCAGAAACTCAAGGGCAAAATTGTTTTCCATACAGAAAAGAAAGACAGCAAACCTCCCATTACAGTACCTCTTCAGACGTACATGACTTGACTTTTCGCTATCTGGGTCGACCCTCGTCCAGCCCGGTTGCTTCTAGTGTTTGGTTCTGAATGACCACGCTGGCACAACCAAAAACGGGGTCAACGCAGAGAAAGTCGATGTAGATTAATAGGCCAACTTTCTAAGGGAGAAAAGCCCCGAAGGGGGAAAAAACCACCTTTCTCAGGACAAAGGCCAGATAAAGATAAGCTGCCTCCCACTCAACGGCCGATAGAGTGCCTATCGAAAATAAATACATACTTTGAGACTCAATAGTTGATGGGTATCAAATTTTGGGAATCAAATAATGAACGTATACTGTGAAAGGCTGCGGTCAGAAGATACAAGCATTAATGGGGATTAAATCAAGCAAAATTTAATGAGCCATCAAACTATGGGAATAAGAGAATGATACTAGACAACAGAAAACTATGATTAGTGTAGACAATAAACCAAGGGTAAGAACAAATTTTGGGGAAAAAACTATGTATAAAGTGGAAACTATCTTCAATTAAAAATTAAACGCATTATAAAATCCAATAGGAACTAGACAATTTATTAGATTCAAAATGTCCACATATGGTTGACCAAGACTTGAGAATTAGGTGATATGCAGAGAAGAAAACTACGGTGAACGAAGAATCAAAGTTTATGCAGTGGCAAGCGGGAATCTTGGATAACACAGCATCAAACCTTGAAAATTATGCAAAATATGTAGTGGAAAACTACGAATCGAAGGGATATCCTGAGGAGTTTTGCTTTGATAATTATGCAAGATATATGTTTTGAGAAAATGAAGTTCGGAGGGAACCAGACCATGGGAATTAGATTATAACATGGAAACAGACAAACTACACTATTGTTAGGTGGGAATCAAACAAGGGGAATAAGATTCCAGCAAGGTAATTACATGAAATATATTGAGGAAAACTATGGTCAATAAAAATACGATAATCTTATCAGGATTAGATAAGATGACGGTAAATATCAAACAACAGGGAATAAAATTATATTATGAGAGCTAGATGAAGTACATTGAGGAACCGCAGTTATTTCGAAAAAGATTATAACAATCAAAGGACGAAGTATACTATGGTTAATTGGGAGTTTAACCATGGGAATAAGACTATGGCAAGGTAATTAGGAGAAATATATTGTGTTAATCAATTGTTAAAAGGAATACGATTATATCATGAGAACTAGACAAAATGATGTTCTGTATGACTGTGGGGACTAAGATTATGTCATGAGAGCTAGATGAAAGACATTGAGGAACTAAGGTTAATTGGAATCTAAACCATGGGATGAGATGATGGAAATGAAATCACTCACTTCCATCCTGACTGCCATCACCTAGGGCACCAAGCCTGCGCATCAGGTCAACAAATTCTGGCCTTTTCAAGAAATCATCTACAAATTCATGGAAGTTCTTCACGAATATCAGCTCCAGATCATACTGCAGAATAAAAATTTTGGAATTGTAAGGGGGTATGAGGAGAAGAGAAGAGAAGAAGGAGAGAGAAGAAGGGGGGGCGGAGAGAGAGAGAGTGTGTGTGCGAGAAAGAGAGGGTAAAGGGAGATGGGCAAGGGGCAGAGGGGGACATATAAATATATAGTGAGAGAGGAAAAAAATGAGACCACCTCTTCTGCCAAATTTTTAAATACATGGAAGGGGACGACCCATTCAGGACAGTCAACAGCATCCTGTGCCAAAATCATAAATCAGGAAAAAATGAAAAATATCTCAAAGGGTAATTGAGAAAATTTATTTACCTCCAAGTGGAACTGGTACTTAATGCCAAAGGGGCTCGAAGATGGGAATTTCTGAAAGGAAAAGTAGTTTTAAAGACCTCAACGCCTAGATAATATTACAAGATGAGATATGATTAGACAATGCTTAATTTTGGACGCAGATGAATCAACTATCTATGAAAAGGCAAAGGTAGTTTGCAGGGTGAAGGAAATAAAGAGTCGATTGAGACCTTTTGTGTGTAAGCATCATCAAAGCAGATCCAAAACACATCATTTCCAAATCTCAAACCTCCCGCTGCACACGCAAAAGAATTCAGATGGAAAAATTATAAGTGTGGCCCTCAAAAAATTTGACTATCTGGAAAGAGGATTGAGGGAAGAAAAAAGGGAGCTAGTTAGCCTACCATCGAATCACATTTATTTTCTAGGGCTGGTTAGACTATCATCAACAATGTCATCTGTGAGGCTTCTTGGTTTTTCCATGGGATAACATTTTGGCGTCTAATTTTCAGTATATGTCTCAAAAGTATATATTTCCTTCAAATAACTAGAGTAGAGGAAAAACCGTCACTTATGAACCTTTTCTAGATTGTTGAGAGCCTAGTTTTTGGGCTGTCAAAAAAATTAGACTCTCAGGAGAGCCCATGAAAAAGTCAACCTATGAAACTGAAAAAATGTGGACAGCAAATTGAAACGGGTCAGAATAGTCAAGGCTCATTACCCTTTTTAGCACCCGCATCATCAACATGTACACCTGTGACTGTGTGAGTCGTCTTATGGAGTTTCATATGTGATTAGAGTTTTAAGCGTAATTTCATAAAAGTTTCTCTTTTTCGCACATGCAACTTATTACCATTGTTACATGCCCTCTTGAATGTGGAGGATCTAATTTTTAATACTTAGGGTAAAAATTTCAAAGGGCAAAATTATATGGTGCATTTTGTCAGGCTTTATAGAAGAAAAATCCAGAGAGCCCATAAAACTGATACGAACACCTCTAGTCAGTGAGAGGTTGATACAGTACTGCAAATGCAAATAGACTATCTTTTACTTCATAACATTGGATAACCTTTGTTTAACCAAAGGTTATCCGAAGCCTAGGGGAAATGATGGAGGCTAGAGGAAGACTCAGAAATAAGGGACCCACAGGACGGAACAGCCGGGCCAAGCTGGCAATTATGTACACTTCTTAGGAAAGATATTGCATAGGAGGGAAGGGCGGTTACAGGAAAGAGCCTTTAAATGAGACTCTCGAGGAAGAGGAGGGCATCGAGAATCCTAAAGAAGTTGGACAGGAGGAGCCACTCTCCAAGGTGGCTTCAAGGGGGAGATTCAATGGCGAGCATCACTCGTGGAGATCCGAGTCACACTGTCCAGGCCATTCACCATACGGTTTTGTCCCAAGGGGGCATACTCTGCTATTGTCTTCTCTATTTGGTTTCCTTTAATCAATGTTCTGCATTAGTTTTTCCATTCAAATGGGTACCTTAATCAGAGTTTCATACGAAGAATCTAAAGCTAACACTCTTACAGTATGAATAGAGTGGTAAATGGACATATACAAAATAAGGAAAGTGAAAGTATTCAACTGAAAAAGGTAGTTAGAAGAAATCACCTTCTCGTAGTTTTTTGACAATAACGTTACCATCTGGCATTGTTCCAATGAAAGTACCGCCAGGCCGAAGCAAAGCTGACACATTCTGCAGAGCTTGCCGGGCTCGCGCCTCTGTTGACCATGAATAATGCAAGGCAAACTGCCCAAAAAAGTCAACTCACTCAAGACAAGAAAGCACGTGAAAACTGCAAATCAGCTCATTGAATGGATGAAAACCAGAGAAAATTACAAAAAACTCAACTCATTGAGAAATGAAAGACAGAAAACTGCACAAAAAAATCAACTGAGAAAAGACCAGTCAATGCCCTAATTCATGAAGAAGGCCTGGGTCAATTAGAGTCCACCCCAAGAACCAGACAAGGAATCCATAGAATCACTGATTCCCGTACTTATTTACGGGAGAAGGAAAGGGAGAAACTAGATGGAACTGCATGAGAACAAATGGTTCAATCTCAGCTCAACAAACCTACGTTGGCTGAGACCAACCAGTCTTCTGCTGGAGGCAAGGAGAACGTGTTTCTGACACATGTTACTATGCATATATCAAAAGCAGGATTGATATAAATTCAATCTTGATCCTTCTTGTTGGGACCAGGTTTCTGACAAAATGATAACAGGGTCAATTTACAAATCAGTCCACACCCAAGGTTGGCTTGCCTAAAATGTGCCACATCTGCTTTGAATCCTGCTTCTGCATCCACCAACACTGTATGTCATCTGCTATCGCCCACCAGTGCCCCGTTTCCCCAATCATCTCCCTCTTTGAGGTGCTTAGCTTAAAGCTAAGCAGAAAATTCTCTTTGGTTAATTTCCAAGTAGGCATTCTATTTGTATTATTTCTAAGTCCCCGTCTTCAAAGACAGCAAAAACCGCAAAAAATCAACTCATTGAAGGCATGAAAGCCCGTGAAAAATGCAAAAAATAAATCACTAAAACTCAAAAGAAATGAAAACTGCAAAAGAGTCAACTCGTTGACAGTACCAGAACCCACGAGAACAGTCAAAAAGTCAATTCTATGGGAGACATGGAAGCCGATTGAGAACTGCAAAAAAATCCTTCTCGCTGAAGATATGAAAGCCCGTCAATCTAACTCAACCCATTAATGACAGTTTGAAAATGAATGAATCCATCAAGATGAGGATTGAACATATTCTCTGAGGTTTCTTTGCAGTAATCTGAACTAATAGTCAACTTATGATGATAATAATAACTGCATGCCTTATTATGTGGACGATGAGTGAAGTAAATTTCAACTACTGCAGATGAATTATTTCAATGTACTCCCGGATATTCTCATTTTTTTAGAGATTACCTTCAAAAAACATTAATAGAGAGAGTAAATTGCAGTTAAATCAAAATTCTCCACGGGATTACCTGGCAGCTACATAAATCAAAAGGAGAGTCGTCAGCTAATATCTTGTCCAAGCGAACCTGAACAATCAAGAATTGAAGCGCAAGATATTATTCCATAAAATTTATAAGTAAACATCTAATCGGAGATTTAAGTATCAGTGGAAACAAACAAAAGGGATAAACTAAAGAGGATGTACTCACATTATGATAAGTGCATAAAAATGACTTAATTGTAATTATTGGGTTCATTTGAGAAAAATTTGAATAGGTTCAACTGAACTTGGGCTTTACCTCGAAACAATCTCCACAGAATAAGCGTGCTGGAAAGCTGAACCTTTTACGCCGCATTTGTTGATCGGCTTCTCCATTATAGCGTGTTCTACAGTCCTCTATCTGGAAAGTTACTGATTTACAAATCTGAATTTCGTCTCCATATCTTTAGATATGAATTTCATAATGGACTTGGGATTTTGAGAAGATAAAAGATGGCTCTCTTTCTCTGCACATATATAAAAACAGTTTGTGGGGCAGTGAACAGAAGATTGTTTCCTCCAAAAACAAAAATGATGGGATACATAATTCTAATAAAAAAGAATCATATCCCGCTTTTTTTAAGAAAAATCTTCATTCCTAATTTTACATTCTCTTTGATTTATTTTCTTCCATAAAAAAAAATACTATTGTTCTTGGAAGGGGAGTTGAACTCACAGAGCCTTCGGCAATGTCGATTCCTACATAATAACCGATCCTTGCTTTGTCCCACTTGATCAAATCACCACCCTAAAAACAAATGCATACCTAAAAGTCAAGCTCCGAGAATTTATACCTCAAGATAAAGAGAAAAAGATAGAGGGCGAAGGCAGATAGAAAAAAGAAGAGATCTGTATCCTCAATACAAACTTACCTTTCCACAGGCTAGATCAAGAACAGCATCTCCAGGTCGAGCATACAACTGGATAAGGACGCTTTTAATCTGTTCGATAAAACCAAAAAATGGTAAATAGAAGTTCCCGAAACTAGAGAAAGCAGGTCATAGAGAGAGAGAGAAATCAAGTAATAAAGGATGATTGAAGTGTACCCAATTGTTCAACTTCTTCAAGTGAATGATAGGGCTCGCTTCTCTCTCCTCCAGAGTTCGGTTCGCCCGAGCACTGTAGTGATCGGCCACTCTCTGAGTGACATCCTTCGTTTGCTCGTATTCTGGTCGCAAATGTCCAAGAGAGAAAATTTAGTGAGAGCAAATTTTTGAAAGAGGACGTCTAGAGCGAGAGCGAATGTTTAGAGAAAGAAAATTTAGATAGCCAGAGTTTAGAACGAGAGAGTCGAGAGGGAGAAAGTTTGGATTTCGAGTACCGTCGTGGGTAAGTTTGGGTTTCGAATGGGGGGGAGCAGAGGAGCGATGAGAACGATCTTCTTCGTAGCTACGCTTCATCTCCTATCCTGTTCTAGAGGACCCGCGAAGGAAACAAAGGAATTTTGCATTGATGAAGGGAGAATCTGCGATTATCTTCGACCCCTCGTTGCGGAAGCTCTGTTGAGGAGTCCCCTTCGCTTCTGGAACCCAGTCGATGCTAAGCGGCGACCTCGAGTCCTCGATCGATCCAGAGAGAGAGGGAGAGAGAGAGAGAGAGACCCGTCGTATGTACTATGAATGGATCCGACTATGGTTTGGATCGGATCTGATTATTTGTAGGGATTAGCGGCCCAGCCCGGAGATTCGGGGCCTTCTAAGCACTAAAACTTGGAAGTTGGGAGCCCGCTTACTGAAAGCAGGGAATGGTAAACGGATCCAGGCATCCGCGGATTGTCGATCCTGTGATCTGATCAATGATCTGGATCGAGTCATTGATACCTTGTCGATAGAGATCGCCGATCGGATCACGTGATCGACGCTCCGCCAATCCAGATGGACAATGCCGTGTTCTGGCTGTTGGATGAAATCCGATGGCCAAGCTTAGGGCATTGATTGAAGATTTAGTTTAATGAATCGACGGATTGATGATCTGTTGATCTAATCATCAAGCACGATTTCTGAAAAACGCACAAATGAATCAAGATCTTGCTGGATCAGATTGATGATCTTGTTGGACTTCGATGAAATTAACTGAAAATTAGGTATGGAAAAGTAAGGTAAATTATACCGAGGAAGGTATATTTGAATTTATGGGAAGATAAAAGTCAACGTGAAACATTGACCATTAAAGTTTGAGATGAAACGTGGATCAACACAAGCTTATGATAATGCAAAGTCAATATTACACAAGTCAAACATAAATTGTAGGCAAGTCAACCATATTTTTGGTACCCAATATCAAAACATTTCTATTTTCTTCTATATATTTTAACTACTTGATATCTTTTTTATCCTTTTTAATTAAATTGAACTAGTATGACATACTTATATATTTTCCAATTTCATAACATTTTATTGTGTATACGATAAATTTCACTTGTAAAAAATAGAGCTGCAACAATCTAGAGCGTCATCGCCACGCGAAATTTGACAAATTCATAGCTTGTCGCCGTCATTTGACCAACTCCCTAACTCTCGATTCTCTCATCGTCTTCGCCATCAATGTCAATCAAAAGAATAATGCATAGAATTATTCTTTAATTTCTTTTAAAATTTCTTGATCATTTTCTTTATCTTTTGCTCTATAAACAACTCCTCTTCCTCATTCGTTAATCCCCTCTGCAATCGTACTATTTTTTTCTTGTTGTATATTACATGGTATCAAAGCCCGCATGCATCTTCCTCGTCACAATCATGCTCATCCTTGCAAGACGACTCTAGAGCCTAATTTTTTGTGGAAACTGAAGGTCAATGATGGCTCAAATGTCATCTATTAATTTTTCATACCAATTGTCCACGTAGTTGGATGTCGTGCATCTGTTCAATTGGAGTGGCATCGTACGGCTAGCAATAGTCATGGACAATCTCACTATAGGTGCGTTGGCTCACTTCAGAAGAGCAGCATAACGTGCAATCATCGGTGAAAAAAAATCATCATTTGAGGATCATGGATCATCAAATGAAAGCCGTAGATCAAAGGCTATGTTTGACGCAACTTGAAAGGGGTGTAGTACTAGAAGGATTGAATCTTTTTTGTCTGCTTCCTTAATGGATCGTGTTGAAATTTGGTCACGCTTATATCAATGAAAATATAATTAAAATGAGTCCCACAACTCTTATTGAGCCTCAATATATAGGAAAATACGCTTGGACCATGAAATGCAAACTCTACATCTATTACTTCATCATAAGAATATGTTTCTCTCAAGGTCAAACCTACACCGCGACCTTTATTAGTTCTCTGCTACATAACATGAAAGTTATCTAAGTTCATTTAAAATGTTTTCTCTAGCTATTTTCATGTAAAAAAATCTTAAAATTTGAAGATCTCAAATAAAACAAGGATAATATTAGATTTTGCTAACATTTGAAAGTCAAAACATTTGAATTGTGAAATTTTTGCCTTTAAATTATGCATTTTGAAAGTTTAAGATAATTGAAAAATATTTTATAAAAACACACTCAAAATATGGTAACATACATTTTAAAGTGTATGAATTATGCCTTGAAATTTACTAATAATCAAATAATTGTAAGCATATACTGTTTGTTATAGGGATTATTCATGAACCATCATGATGAAATACAAGTTCCAAATAAAATAACTCGAGCTCCCTTAGATAATATGTCCATATTCAACTAATTTATGCACAATGAATGGATAAGCAATGAAAGATCATCAATATCAGTGACGATTATTGATGTTAAGATGCATTGATAGATCAAGAGTGACAAAGACATTAATTCACTTGAATTTAGCACTCATTAGCGTGTTTTTCTTTTATATTTTTAATACACAGTTTCGATGTAAGAACAATGCGAAGAGATAAAGGTGAGAGAGACGATGTAGTATAGCTTGTTATGAAATGGAGAATTATATGGGTATATAGGGAGAAGAAGGGTAGATGAAAAGACATCGAAAGGCATAGAAACAGAGGAACAAGAAGAGACGAAGATGCTCGAGGAGACGAGGAGTAAGGGGAGGCGAGGAAACATAGAGATAGATGAGTTTAGAGAGCCCTAACATCCAAGTAATAGGGATGTCTTGTGAAGGTACAAGAGATCTCTCTCAAAGACATGCCCATTCATCTTCATCAAGAAGGTTGATCTTGATGGCAATCAGAATTCTATTTCAACGTGGCAATCAGAATTTTATTAAATCGTTTAATTCTTGACTAGGAGATATTAATGATATTTAATTTGTAGATAATTACTACTAAATTATTAAATTTTTGCATTTTTGAAATACGACGGAGGGCCCACATTGTTCTCCCGCGTAACGGGGGAAAACCGAGGAATGCGCGGAGGGCGGAAGAAGCTGAGCGGAACGACGTCATCCATTCCTCCTCCCAGTTCTTCCGAAACCGAATTTCGAAATTCATCTCCGTTCTCCAAATTGTTTCGCAGAACTCGTTGAATTGTCGGCAAGGGTATTAAGCTGCTTCACATCGGAAAATTTTGGTCGCGTCGCGATGGAGGAACAAGAATGATTGGATTTCTACAGAAGGCTATGAAGGCGAGGGCCAGATGTTTTGGAGGGACAGCCATGCTTATCCTCCTTGTAATTTTTTGCTACGCCTCCGCAATCCCTGGAAGCTCTGCCCTGCGAATGAGAGTCGCCGACGAGGTTCGCTCCGAAGTCTTCATTTTCTCGACACCGCGTTCTCCTTCATCTGATCTACCCACGCATCAAACTTTTCGTTTGCGAGACATTCATACATGCATCAGAACGATTAAATTTCTCGCCACATCTATATACGTAGACGAGGTTTGTCCAGAAAGATCAAATTTCTCACGATGTCTAATTTATTCTTCACGTAGACGGATTCGTCTAATTGCAGTCCAGAAATCCCAACTGATGTCCTGAAAAGCCACAATCCCCCAGTACAAATTTCTGGCGAAGAAGCACACCCTTCAAATCGGTGTTCGGAGCGTCTTCAGATTCTTCTAGGCTGGATTTCTGCTCCTCGGCGACAATTATCTACTGAATTATCTCCTCCTCTTTCTCCTTCTTCGCCTTCTCCTTCTCCTTCTCCCTCTCCCTCTCCTTCTCCTTCTCCTTCTCCTTCTCCCTCTCCTTCTCCTTCGTCTCTTCCATCTCCAGCACTTAGCTCCGATTTCACTCGACTATATGATGATTATTCCGCGGATTCTTCAGAATCAGAAACCGAAATCCGAAGAAAACCTCAAAAAATACCAAGGAACAACGACGGCAAAAGAAGAATCCTAATTATCACTGTCGCTCTATCAGCTGCCGGGGCTCTGATTCTCTTAACCGTCATCATCATTCATTGTTGCAGACGAAGAGATGGTACCTCTTGGAGCCTCCGCAGAGACGAGAAACCGCTTCTTGCCTTGAGCTCCAGCATCTTCTCGAACGGTACGATCTCACGGTTCTTTCCTCCAATTCCAAACTTACATGTCACATAAGTATCCTCAAATTTTCAGGTTCTTCGAGCAAATCCCTTGATCTGAAAGATTATTCAATGAACAGAGAGAGAATCGGACCTGAATCTCCCTCTTTTCAAGGAACAGGCTCCGAGGATACCAAAACAATGAACTTTACCATACAGACAGACTCTTCTTGCTCAACGGGAATTCTAGAGAGAGAAACTCCCCCGAAGCCTCCTCCACCTCCACCTCCACAGATGCCTTTTCCGGCGAAGAAATCCGTTGCTCCTCCTGTCCCTCCACTTCCCCCGTTGAAGAACAGATCTAATCCTTTTCCGCCGCCTCTGCCGAAGGGATCAAATTCTTCTAGAAAAAATGCCGTCAGTGGACCCAAGACAAAATTGAAGCCTTTTTTTTGGGATAAGGTCCTCACTAATCCTGATCAGTCGATGATCTGGAATCAAATCAGCTCCGGATCTTTCCAGTAAGCTGACTTTTATTAATTTTTTGAAATGTGACAAAAGCTGTTGACTGGAATATGAGTTCGATCCTTCGATGTAGGTTTAACGAGGAGATGATTGAGAACCTGTTTGGGTATTCTGCGAGCAAGCAGAAGAGCGGGGACGATAGAAAGGCGGGAACTTTTGATTCCCCTCGGCAGATTCAGCTCCTGGAGCCGAAGAAAGCCCAGAACTTGGCGATTCTTCTCCGGGCCCTGAATGTGACGGTGGAAGAAGTCCGTGACGCTCTTATGGAAGGTGAATTCAGAAGTTATCACTCACAACATTAATCTCTCTCTCTGTCTCTAACATAATTTGAGAGTTATCTTTCTTGTTTAGGGAGTGAGCTTCCGGCGGAGGTGCTTCAGACGCTGATAAAGATGGCGCCGACGGGGGAAGAAGAACTGAAGCTTCGGTTGTACGAGGGGGAACTCTCTGTTCTGGGCCCGGCGGAGAGATTTCTGAAGGCGCTCGTCGATATTCCATTTGCTTTCAGGCGCATGGACGCCATGCTCCTCATGAGCTCCATGGAGGAAGAGATCTCCAGCGTCAGGCAGGACTTGCAAACTATAGAGGTAAATTAAATGAGTAAACTCTCTCTCTCTCTCTCTCTCACTCACTCACACACATTCTCCTCTGTCTCTGTCTCTGTCTCTCTCTCTCTCTCTCTCACAAACACACACACTCGCCTTATCCTCTCTCTCTCTCTCTCACAAAGACACACACACACACCCATTCTCTTCTTTCTCTCTCTCTCAAAGACACACACACCCATTCTCCATCTCTCTCTCCCTCTCTCTCACACAGACACACATTCTCCATCTCTCTCTCACACACACACAGACAAACACATTCTCCATCTCTCTCTCACACACACACAGACAAACACATTCTCCATCTCTCTCTCCCTCTCTCACACAGACACACATTCTCCATCTCTCTCTCTCTCACACACACACATTCTCCACCTCTCTTTCTCGCACACTCACATTCTCCATCTCTCTCTCTCACACACACATTCTCCTCTCTTTCTCTCACACTCACACATTCTCCATCTCTCTCTCACACAGACACACACACACACACATGCAAACATTCTCCATCTCTCTCTCTCTCAAAGACACACACACACCCATTCTCCATCTCTCTCTCCCTCTCTCTCACACAGACACACATTCTCCATCTCTCTCTCACACACACAGACAAACACATTCTCCATCTCTCTCTCATACACACACAGACAAACACATTCTCCATCTCTCTCTCCCTCTCTCACACAGACACACATTCTCCATCTCTCTCTCTCTCTCACACACACATTCTCCACCTCTCTTTCTCGCACACTCACATTCTCCATCTCTCTCTCTCACACACACATTCTCCTCTCTTTCTCTCACACTCACACATTCTCCATCTCTCTCTCACACAGACACACACACACACACACGCAAACATTCTCCATCTCTCTCTCTCTCAAAGACACACACACACACACACCCATTCTCCATCTCTCTCTCCCTCTCTCTCACACAGACACACATTCTCCATCTCTCTCTCACACACACACAGACAAACACATTCTCCATCTCTCTCTCACACACACACAGACAAACACATTCTCCATCTCTCTCTCCCTCTCTCACACAGACACACATTCTCCATCTCTCTCTCTCTCACACACACACATTCTCCACCTCTCTTTCTCGCACACTCACATTCTCCATCTCTCTCTCTCACACACACATTCTCCTCTCTTTCTCTCACACTCACACATTCTCCATCTCTCTCTCACACAGACACACACACACACACACACGCAAACATTCTCCATCTCTCTCTCTCTCAAAGACACACACACACACACACCCATTCTCCATCTCTCTCTCCCTCTCTCTCACACAGACACACATTCTCCATCTCTCTCTCACACACACACAGACAAACACATTCTCCATCTCTCTCTCACACACACACAGACAAACACATTCTCCATCTCTCTCTCCCTCTCTCACACATACACACATTCTCCATCTCTCTCTCTCTCACACACACACATTCTCCACCTCTCTTTCTCGCACACTCACATTCTCCATCTCTCTCTCTCACACACACATTCTCCTCTCTTTCTCTCACACTCACACATTCTCCATCTCTCTCTCACACAGACACACACACACACACACACGCAAACATTCTCCATCTCTCTCTCTCTCTCAAAGACACACACACACACCCATTCTCCATCTCTCTCTCCCTCTCTCTCACACAGACACACATTCTCCATCTCTCTCTCACACACACACAGACAAACACATTCTCCATCTCTCTCTCACACACACACAGACAAACACATTCTCCATCTCTCTCTCCCTCTCTCACACAGACACACATTCTCCATCTCTCTCTCTCTCACACACACACATTCTCCACCTCTCTTTCTCGCACACTCACATTCTCCATCTCTCTCTCTCACACACACATTCTCCTCTCTTTCTCTCACACTCACACATTCTCCATCTCTCTCTCACACAGACACACACACACACACACACGCAAACATTCTCCATCTCTCTCTCTCTCTCAAAGACACACACACACACACATTCTCCATCTCTCTCTCCCTCTCTCTCACACAGACACACATTCTACATCTCTCTCTCACACACACACAGACAAACACATTCTCCATCTCTCTCTCACACACACACAGACAAACACATTCTCCATCTCTCTCTCCCTCTCTCACACAGACACACATTCTCCATCTCTCTCTCTCTCTCACACACACATTCTCCACCTCTCTTTCTCGCACACTCACATTCTCCATCTCTCTCTCTCACACACACATTCTCCTCTCTTTCTCTCACACTCACACATTCTCCATCTCTCTCTCACACAGACACACACACACACACGCAAACATTCTCCATCTCTCTCTCTCTCAAAGACACACACACACACACACACCCATTCTCCATCTCTCTCTCCCTCTCTCTCACACAGACACACATTCTCCATCTCTCTCTCACACACACACAGACACACACATTCTCCATCTCTCTCTCACACACACGAGACAAACACATTCTCCATCTCTCTCTCCCTCTCTCACACATACACACATTCTCCATCTCTCTCTCTCTCACACACACATTCTCCACCTCTCTTTCTCGACACTCACATTCTCCATCTCTCTCTCTCACACACACATTCTCCTCTCTTTCTCTCACACTCACACATTCTCCATCTCTCTCTCACACAGACACACACACACACACACACGCAAACATTCTCCATCTCTCTCTCTCTCAAAGACACACACACACACACACCCATTCTCCATCTCTCTCCCCTCTCTCTCACACAGACACACATTCTCCATCTCTCTCTCACACACACACAGACAAACACATTCTCCATCTCTCTCTACACACACACAGACAAACACATTCTCCATCTCTCTCTCCCTCTCTCACACATACACACATTCTCCATCTCTCTCTCTCACACACACATTCTCCACCTCTCTTTCTCGCACACTCACATTCTCCATCTCTCTCTCTACACACACATTCTCCTCTCTTTCTCTCACACTCACACATTCTCCATCTCTCTCTCACACAGACACACACACACACACACGCAAACATTCTCCATCTCTCTCTCTCTAAAGACACACACACACACACCCATTCTCCATCTCTCTCTCCTCTCTCACACAGACACACATTCTACATCTCTCTCTCACACACACACAGACAAACACATTCTCCATCTCTCTCTCACACACACACAGACAAACACATTCTCCATCTCTCTCTCCCTCTCTCACACATACACACATTCTCCATCTCTCTCTCTCTCTCTCTCACACACACATTCTCCACCTCTCTTTCTCGCACACTCACATTCTCCATCTCTCTCTCCCTCTCTCACACATACACACATTCTCCATCTCTCTCTCTCTCTCACACACACATTCTCCACCTCTCTTTCTCGCACACTCACATTCTCCATCTCTCTCTCTCACACACACATTCTCCTCTCTTTCTCTCACACTCACACATTCTCCATCTCTCTCTCACACAGACACACACACACACACACGCAAACATTCTCCATCTCTCTCTCTCTCAAAGACACACACACACACACCCATTCTCCATCTCTCTCTCCCTCTCTCTCACACAGACACACATTCTCCATCTCTCTCTCACACACACACAGACAAACACATTCTCCATCTCTCTCTCACACACACACAGACAAACACATTCTCCATCTCTCTCTCCCTCTCTCACACATACACACATTCTCCATCTCTGTCTCTCTCTCACACACACATTCTCCACCTCTCTTTCTCGCACACTCACATTCTCCATCTCTCTCTCCCTCTCTCACACATACACACATTCTCCATCTCTCTCTCCCTCTCTCACACATACACACATTCTCGATCTCTCTCTCTCTCTCACACACACATTCTCCACCTCTCTTTCTCGCACACTCACATTCTCCATCTCTCTCTCACACACACATTCTCCTCTCTTTCTCTCACACTCACACATTCTCCATCTCTCTCTCACACAGACACACACACACACACACACGCAAACATTCTCCATCTCTCTCTCTCTCAAAGACACACACACACACACACCCATTCTCCATCTCTCTCTCCCTCTCTCTCACACAGACACACATTCTCCATCTCTCTCTCACACACACACAGACAAACACATTCTCCATCTCTCTCTCACACACACACAGACAAACACATTCTCCATCTCTCTCTCCCTCTCTCACACATACACACATTCTCCATCTCTCTCTCTCTCTCACACACACATTCTCCACCTCTCTTTCTCGCACACTCACATTCTCCATCTCTCTCTCTCACACACACATTCTCCTCTCTTTCTCTCACACTCACACATTCTCCATCTCTCTCTCACACAGACACACACACACACACACGCAAACATTCTCCATCTCTCTCTCTCTCTCAAAGACACACACACACACACCCATTCTCCATCTCTCTCTCCCTCTCTCTCACACAGACACACATTCTACATCTCTCTCTCACACACACACAGACAAACACATTCTCCATCTCTCTCTCACACACACACAGACAAACACATTCTCCATCTCTCTCTGCCTCTCTCACACATACACACATTCTCCATCTCTCTCTCTCTCTCACACACACATTCTCCACCTCTCTTTCTCGCACACTCACATTCTCCATCTCTCTCTCTCACACACACATTCTCCTCTCTTTCTCTCACACTCACACATTCTCCATCTCTCTCTCACACAGACACACACACACACACGCAAACATTCTCCATCTCTCTCTCTCTCAAAGACACACACACACACACACACACATTCTCCATCTCTCTCTCTCTCTCACACACACATTCTCCACCTCTCTTTCTCGCACACTCACATTCTCCATCTCTCTCTCTCACACACACATTCTCCTCTCTTTCTCTCACACTCACACATTCTCCATCTCTCTCTCACACAGACACACACACACACACACGCAAACATTCTCCATCTCTCTCTCTCTCTCACAGACACACACACTCAAACATTCTCCATCTCTCTCTCTCTCACACAGACACACACACACGCAAACATTCTCCTTCTCTCTCTCACACACACAGACACACACACGCAAACATTCTCCATCTCTCTTTCTCTCACACACATGCTTAATTAAAAGAGTAACGAAAAAGAGAATTGACCGGCAGGCGGCGTGCGAGGAGCTGAGGAGCAGCCGGCTGTTCAAGAAGCTGCTAGAAGCGGTGGTGAAGATAGGCAACCGCATGAACGATGGCACCTACCGCGGCGGCGCCCGGGCATTCAAGCTCGACACCCTCCTCAAGCTCGCCGACGTCAAGTCCTCCGACTCCTCCACCACGCTCCTCCACTTCCTCGTCAATCAGCTCGTTCTCTCCGAGGGCCGCCGCCATGCCCCCGTCACTCCCC
This sequence comes from Lemna minuta, assembly GCA_024174645.1. Lineage (NCBI taxonomy): Eukaryota > Viridiplantae > Streptophyta > Magnoliopsida > Alismatales > Araceae > Lemna > Lemna minuta. Next base: position 19,151,218 of record CM044109.1, on the reverse strand, counting down.
CGCCGTCTCCTTCCACCCTCCGCCGCCGCGGCCTCGCTGCCCTCTCCGCTCTCCCCTCCGAACTTCGCAACGTCAGCGCCGCGTCCCTCCTCGACGCCGCCGCCATCTCGGGAGCGGCCACCTCCCTCCGCCGCGCGCTCCGCGAGACTCGAAACTTCGTTGACGGGGAGGGTTCTGACCTCGGGGCGTTCTTCGCGAAGGTGAGGGGTTACGTGGAGGAAAAGGAGGAGCAGGTTGCGGCGCTGGGGGAGGAGGAGAGGAGGGTGGCGGAGATAGTGAAGGGGACGACAGACTTCTTCCACGGGGAGGCGGGGAAGGATGAGGGGCTCAGACTGTTTGTGGTGGTGAGGGAGTTCATGGGAATGCTGGAGAGGGCCTGCAGGGAGGTGGCGGCGGAGGGGAGGAGCGCGCCGCCGGCAAGGAGCGGCGGCGGAGGCGAGGAGTGGCGGCGGCGGCGCGGGGAGTGGTGTACGTCTGCCAGCGAGGACGACGAGGGCAGTCCATAGATGACGGGTAAGTGCTCGCCGTTTGGCTTGAAGATTTAGAGAGAATGAGCCGGCGTGAACTAGGTAAAGAACTTCGTGGAGAGGGAGAGAGAGATGAAGTGGCACGAAAGAGGAGAAAGAATCTTCAAGAGGAAGGGGGGAGAGAGAGATAGAAGAAAATATCATTAACAAAGGGAAAGAAATTCGTAAGGTTATGTTCTGGCATGAATCATGCGAATGAACTTCATGGGGAGAGAAAAAGAAAGGAAAGAGAGATGATCTGACATGAACCGAGTGAACTTGGTAGAGAGAGGGGGAGTTGGAAAGGAATAAAGATGAAGAGGGATGATCCGATGAAAGTCAAGTACGGGAACTTTGTAGGGGAAAAGGAGGGCGGGTGAGACAGGGAAATGACCCGAAGAACTCTGAAGTGAGAGAGAGAGAGAGACTGTGGGATTTAAGAATAACAGTGGACGATCTGATGCAGGGAAGGATTGGACTGATTAGAGGCGCCGGCGAGTTCCGTTCAGGCTCCATCCCATCAAAATTACAGAATGGAGCCGTCGACAGGAAACCAAGATGTTCTTTATCGGGTCGGCGATTTCATTCCGTCTAGGCCATCTGGAAGCGGATTCATAAGCTTCTCCGCCGGAAAGATTTATTATAAGTACTGTGAAGTATCATCGATACTATTTGTAGAGAGAGAAAGAGGGGTGAAATAGTGAATTTCTAATCTGAAATGACGATCGAAAACGGATTTCTTACAAAATGGAGTTTATATATTAAATGAAGATCAAGAACAAGCGTTAAAATTGAACATCAATCATTTGTCAGAAGTGGGATTTGAACCCACGCCCTCTCTCGAGGACCAGAACTTGAGTCTGGCGCCTTAGACCACTCGGCCATCCTGACCGTTTGTGTTAATAGAATTAAAACTTTATATTTCACATCTTTACATTTGTATAGGACAAATTTTAATCTATGATATTTCCATAATCTTCCTCTTTCTTATTCTCAACCTTTTTTTAATGAGGTCTCCATTAATTAATACTTAGATATTTAGCAATCAAACTCGACATTAGGGGGAACTCTTGAGTTGAAAATGAAAAAAATGATGCCATACACCCTTCTCGACAAGAATAATGACTTTGATTACAGACCATGCGATCTATATTTCTATCATAATGTTATCCATTTGTTCCCTCGAGATCCTTTTACATGAGGTCCAGCAAAGGCTAGAGTCTACTTGACTCCTCACACAAGGGTCAAATCATTTGAGATTTCACCTTTCAAACTGACCTTAACAGGTGTCATACCAAACCCTAATTGTAAGATGTTGGATGGATAAACTGGTTGGGTCGCACCGACTGCCAATTGAGATGTCATGCTCAATTGTAAGAGAGTGGACATGAGAGGCATACCCTCATGAGCCATCTAAAGAGATCCTCGTGGATCAAAAGAAGCCCTCCTTAGGAAAAGCTAGATAGAAGGAGATGGAAAGTATCAACAAGGTGGCCACCTATCTCAATGCCACCAAAAACAATGGATTGGTAGCAAATGGGAGCCAATAGACGACATGAGATGACAATTAAGAAGGCTTGCATTAGGAGTCTAGGTGGAAAATGATTACATAAGTTTATGTAGAGAGAAGGAAGACAAGGGAGAGCCATTATTTGCTCTAACATATGTTATTTTGAAATCCACTCATTTGATCAACTATCGTCCCTCGTAAGGAGAGATTCCTCAAACGTGTCTTCTTCTTGAGGCTGAGATATTTTACCTATACTCTATGTCATGATCAAGACGAGTCTCTTAATATCGAATTTTTTTTTCTTATGCTATCACGATTGTTTGTGGTTGTTATACTCCTAGACCTATAAGAGATTTACCTATACATGTATCTCTATGATGCTATAAAATATGGTGCTTTCCTCGACAAATTTTTTTAAGCCAATTATCTCTACTCGTTAACTTTAGATGACACCTTGTTCCCATTGGTCATCCATTAATCTTCATTTGACCCACTAGGCAAAGTTTTTCCCCTTGTAGATTTAAGGACAAAATTCAAATATATCGAGCCTCCCTCTCTATATTCTTCTATCTAGTGACATCCCAATTGTCACTTTTTACACTAAACGAATCGCCTATTTTAATTTCCTTATTGAAAAAGGTACCCATGTATGTAGTCAACACCCTATCTCTAATTGGTTATATTTAATCCCTATGAAATTTTGATTTGATTTTGGTAGGGATGCCTCAACAACACAATAAGTAGCCAAGGAATAACCAAGGCAGTATAACTTAAGGAGAACTACAAAGATTAGGAGCCATCCATATCAATTAGACGACATGTTGATCTTGACCAATAAATTCAACAATCTATCATTGAACGATGTATATATATCAAAAGACTTTAAAGACATGAAGAGGATCAAGCCCGTGAAGATGGGGGTACCATCTCTTAATCCTTTGAATCCTTTAAACACTTTTCATGACTTGACCTGAAACCTATAATTTTTAGCCTTTGACCAAGTTAGACATCTTTCCTAAATTCTAAGAACCCCTTTGATCAAGTTAGACCATCTCTCTAAATTATAAGAACCTTGCTTACATTCCCGAAATTTAACTTATGATAAAACCTTCTTTAATTATAAGAACCTTCTTTAACCCAGTCAACCTCAACCTATGATTTAAGGGTAGATTAGTATACCCAAATTACCCTTAACATTTCTACCTATGCGATAGGTACGGGAGAGAGAAAGGAGAAAAAACAAAATAAGGGCATAGATTGATTAGACGCCTACATGCACGTTATATAGAAATAGAGAGGAGAGAGGAGAGAGAAGAGTGGGCCTTCAGGCCCAATAGGCTTTAACACTCCCCCTCAAGCTGGAGCGTGGAGGTCAAACATGCCCAGCTTGGATCCGATGGTCTCATATGCCGGGCCTGGTAGGGCCTTAGTGAAGATGTCTGCCAACTGATGAGAGGAAGCGACGTGTGGGGTATAGATGGTACCATTAACAACGTACTGTCGTATGAAGTGGCAGTCGATCTCAATATGCTTCGTCCTCATATGGAACATCGCATTACTGGCGATGAAGGTAGCAGCCATATTATCGCAGTACATCTGCATAGGACCTTCAGGCGGGAAGCCAAGCTCGGTGAGAAGAGAGCGTAACCACAACATTTCTGCCGTGGTATCCGCCATGGCTCGATACTCGGCTTCGGCACTAGAACGGGACACAATAGATTGCTTCTGAGAGCGCCATGTGACCAGGTTACCTCCAACATAGGTGGCATAACCACCATGTGACTTCCGATCCTCCTTGTCACCAGCGAACCCAGAGTCAGAGTAGGCCTCAATGTGTAGATGACCCTGTCGCCGATACAAGAGGCCCTTCCCCGGAGCTCTCTTAAGGTACGCCAGAAGCCGATAGACACCCTCCAGATGGATAGTGCGAGGAGCCCGCATAAAGCGACTCAAGATACTAACCGCATAGGAGATGTCCAGGGCGAGTCACGGTGAGGAAGATCAATTTCCCCACAAGTCGGCGGTAGATGCCTGCATCCTCAAGAAGTGCGGTAGCATTGTCCCACCAGTCCACATTACTGCTCCATAGGTGAGGAGGCCGGCTTGCACCCCAGCATCCCTGTCTCCTCCGAGTATATCTAGCACGTACTTCCGCCGACAAATGGACATCTGCCCTCGACGGTAAGCAATCTCAAGTCCAAGAAAGTACACGGGGGAGACAGATCTCGTGTGATGAAGTGCTTGAGCCGAGATAAGCCTTGGTCGCAGCCACCTCGGCGTCGTCACTACCAGTGATGATGATGTCATCCACATACACAGCCAGGGATAACACATCCATGTGGGGTGCGTTTCCGCATAACGAGTCGGATCGAGACGGTAGAGACGAAGCCATACGAGAAAGAGCAGCTGCGAGAACTTGTGGAACCACGCACGCGGGCTTTGCTTCAGCCCATAGATAGCCTTCTTGAGGAGACACACCTCGAGCGACTCCCCCGAGCAACGTACCCGGGCGGTTGCTCCATAAATACCGTCTCATCGAGGTCTCCGTAAAGGAAGGCATTGGATACGTCCGGCTGATGAAGCGGCCGGGACTGATCCGGGGGCAATGGAGAAGAGAACCCGGATGGAGCGAGGCGCGCCACGGGCGAGAATGTCTCATGATAGTCAAGACCATAGGCTTGAGAAAAAGCCACGAGCCACGAGACGCGCCTTGTAGCGAGCGATGGAGCCATCAGGATTATACTTGAGGGAGTACACCCACTTGCAGGAGACAACATTGGCATCAAGGGGCCGAGGAACCAGCGTCCAGGTCTCCCGCTAGACGAAGGCCGTATACTCCACATCCATCGCCGCTTTCCACGCCGGTACCTGCAACGCCTCAATATACGACTTGGGAATTGACTCGGTTAGAACGTTAAGAGCAAGGGACTGATAGGAGGGAGAAAGACGGGCAGGAGAGACATGATGAGCGATAGGGTATTGCGTGCACTGTCGAGTGCCCTTGCGAAGAGCAATGGGAAGGTCAAGATCAGATACTGGAGGCGGGGGGGAAGGTGGTGGTGACAAGGGAGCCGGAATAGGAGATAGCGGCGAGGAGGGAGATTTCGACTCAGAGGATGGGTCAGATGGGAGGGATGCCGAGGGTGGTGACACCTCAGGCAAGGGAATCGGGACAGTCAGAGGGATGTCAGTGACAGGAGTAGTAGATACCGAAGGAGGAAGGAATGGTGAGGAGAGGTCGGCGCCAGACGGAGTAGAGGTAAAGTAGGGAACATCCTCATGGAAGGTCACATCGGCCGAAGTAACGTACTGTCGCCGATCGGGAAAGTACACACGGTAACCCTTCTGAGTCCGAGAGTAGCCGACAAACACACCCTTTTGTGCACGAGGAGCCAGCTTGGAGAGGCCAGGGGTGTGATCCTGGACAGAGGCATTGCATCCGAACACTCGAGGTGGTAGAGAGAAGAGGTCAGCGGCAGGGAGTCAATCGGCGGAGGGAATAGCTCCTCCAAGTGCAGCGAGATGGAAGACGGTTCACCGAGTATGTTGCAGTCGAAACGAGCCTCACACCGAGAGATGCTGAGGTACCCTCATTGCCGGGAGCGAGTGTGCGTACCATATCCGGGGATGTGTCGATGCTTCCGCTCGGCCACCCCATTACTGCTGCGAGGTATATGGACAGGGTAGTCGATGAATTATGCCATGAGCCAAACAAAGATCCTCAATCGCCTTCTGAGTGAACTCAAGTGCATTGTCGGTGCGGAGGATTTTGACCACCGTCTCGTACTGGGTAATAATCTCAAGGAGGAAGTGCTGAACACGAGAAAGTACCTCCTTGCGACTCTTCAGGATATATGTCCAACTCGCCGGGTGTAGTCATCAACGAACACCATGTAGTACTGGGCCTCTGTTGGAGAGGTATGAGGGGCCGGACCCCAAACATCGCGAGTGAACCAAGTCAAACGGGCGATGGGTAGGTGGACCGATGCGGGATGGGTACGACGATCTATGGTGTTTCCCGAGTTCACAAGACTCACAATGAAACTCGAGATAAGTGTAACCAAGGAAGAGTTTCTTTAAGTTTGACAAAAACTAGGGTGTCCCAAACGACAGTGCCACAAAAAAAGAGTCATGAAGGGAACTAGAAGAAGCGAGAGAGTGCAAAAAAAGGGCTTGAAGGCCCGTAGATGGAGAGTCGACCACTAGCTCGTAGATGCCTCGTCCGTTCTCACGGCCCCGAGTCCAATCCTCCGGCCCGTGTCGAGATCCTTGAAGACGCAGTGATGAGGAAAGAAAAAAACACCACGGTGAAGGGCTTTGGTGATCGCACCGATGTACGGTAGATTGGCGGGGAATCCCGGGGAATATACGGGACATGCTTTGTAGAGGAAGGGAAGAGGTGGCACGAGATTGGCTGAGCCAAGAACAGGGACATGAGCGACCAGTCGGCAATGCGGACATCGGGAATGGAGGTTTCGAGCCGATAAGAAGTGAGGACCGAGGGAAAAACCGAGTCATGTGGGAAGATGCCCCCGAGTCAATAACCCAAGAAGTCATCTGAGGAGTTGAGATAGATGGCGTGCACTGAGAAGATCCCGTCCTCCGAGCATAAGACACCAAGCTGCTCGTCAATGCCGCAAGATTGGCTGATGGTGCCGCGAGTAGGACAAAGTGAGGAGGCCCGTGATGCCCTGAATGTAGGCCAGCTCAGGGGGATAGTGCAAGGCTGGCTGTGCCCCCAGCCCGAGGGAGTAGTGGTCGAGGATGATCCCTCCGTCGGGGGACGTAGTCGAGGATGCCCCGCCTCCGGAGGCAGCCGGGGGCCCAAGCGAGCTTCCCGAACTCCTTCCGAGCACTTCTCGACGGGTGAGTCGGCTTCCCGCGATGCTTGCAGGGGTGGATAGGAAGTCCGGGTCTTCCCAGGACGATGTGCTCTTCCCAGACGCCGGGGAGCCCCGCCGGATGTGATGAGTGCCGAAGTCTCGGCGGGCTGCGAGGTGCAGGGAGGTAGGCGAGGCTGTCCCTGCACGCGAAGTGCGGCTGCAAAGATCTCCTCGGTGGGTAATGCACGGGAGCCCCCAAGCACTGTCCTCGGATCATGTCGGCCAACTCGGGGACGTAATCCGCTAAGAAAGGCTCCCGCACGGAGCTCATCGCGATGCTCGTCTAAGTATATCAAGATCCAAGACCAGTGGCTGATAGAGCTCGAGATTAGTGAAAATGGCATCGACCGATCCATAGTAGCTCTGGAGAGTCCTGGTGCCCTGGCGACATGCAAATAGCTCCTCATATAGGCGGACTGTCCGGCTTACGTTGCTCTTGTTGGCGTACATCGTCTCCAACTTGAGCCACAGGGCACGGGCAGGACGAGTCATGCTAAGTGGCTCCATGATCTGTGTCGTGACACTGGAGATAAGCCAGGAACATACCGCGGACTCCAGGCGACTCCACTCCAAGTATTCCGGGTCCGATTCATTCGGTGAGGGATCAGTCAAATGATGCCGAAGGCCATGGGCGTTGAGGAACTCCACGAAAGCGCCCCTCCAGGGCCCATAATTGGACCCGTCAAACACGTATGCCGGCTTGGCCAGGGCACTCACAATAGAGTGCTTCCCGGATTGCCGGGACAACCCCATCGGCTGAGAAGGCTGAGTGACCTCAGAAGATGACGACACGGGGGTAGGCTCAGCCATGTAAAGATCAGCAGTCGTGAAGATGAATCGACGACGATGGAATATGAGTCGACGCGGCAAGGTAAGTCAACAATAGCAGGGCAGAGCCGCAACGGCAAGGCAGCAGGGCGCGGCGGCACTTGATGAGCAAGACGATAACAGCCGGGCGATGGCAGCAGGGTGACCGCCAGGCAGATGGCAGCAAGACGATAGCAGGATGACGACTGGGCTGGGCCGATAGCGAGATGACGGCAGGGCGATGGCAGTGGGCAGGGCGACGACCAAGCAAGGCAGGGCAACACCAGAACGCTGCTTGTCTTGCAGCATGACTTCTGGCGCGACGGCAGGGCGAGGCGCGGCGCGATGACAGAGCACGATAGGGCGAGGCGCGGCAGAACCGGCGATAGGGCGATAGGGCGACGGCAGAACCGGCGACAGCAGCACGATAGCAACGCGATAGCAGCGGAAGGGCAGCGGCAGCACGATAGCAGGCGCGACGGCGAGACGCGGCGGTGCGGCGTCAGGTGCGACGGCAAGCGCGACGGCAGGCGCAATGGCAGGACGCGGCGGTGCGGCGTCAGGTGCGTCGACAAGACGAGACGCGACGGCCGGGCGCGGTAGGACGCGCGCGGTGGCCAGGTAGAGTGACGACAGGATGGCAGCGGCGTCGCAAAACGAGGCGGCGGCGCTGGAGGGCGGCGGCGTCACAAGGTAACCCTAGAAAATATTTCTCCTAACGATGCTCTGATACCATGTGCGATAGGTACGGGAGAGAGAAAGGAGAAAAAACAAAATAAGGGCATAGATTGATTAGACGCCTACATGCACGTTATATAGAAATAGAGAGGAGAGAGGAGAGAGGAGAGAGAAGAGTGGGCCTTCAAGCCCAATAGGCTTTAACACTGCCAATTCAAACCCTCTAAATGGCACCCGCACATCTTGACAAGTGGCTTTTTAAGACATCCTTTGAAGAGCGCCAAAATATTTCCTAAAAAGGTGGCACCCCATGAAGAGACACACTCCTTCAAGGATTAAAAATTATATATTTTCTCCTATTTATGTGGATCTTGTGAAACTCTTTGATATAATTTGATATTTGAAAAAAGTGTAAAGTTTGGTTGTTACCCCACTCTTTCTCTCTCATCCTCCATGAATTTCACTCTCTCTCTCATTTTCTCTCATCCACATACTAATCCACAACTTTCCCCTTTCCATCCCTCTTATAGTTCCTCTGCACCACACACATCCACCTACATTCCCTCTTTTTGTTCTCCCCCCTCTTCCCTACTTCCATCATTCTTTTTTATTCTTTTCTCTCTTTTCTCTGAAAGCAATGAGCAATCAAGAAAGAGATTTTGAGTTTTGCCCTAACAAGATCACATTAATCAAGAATCTCTATCAAGATACTTTCATTTCTCGCATTTTGTGTGGTAGATCCTCCTTTCCCAAAAATCTATTGCTCATAGGATTTGTGCAAATCCTAAGAGAGCCTCTAATAATATATTTGGGTATTTATGCACATTGGTCGTGAAAATTGATCAGATTCATTGAATAGAAAACTCCACTTTAGGGTGATTAAAAATGATATCTCTTTTCTCAAATTATAAGATTAAACCTAAAGAGTTCATGGTCACTAATCTTAAAAATTTAATATATCCCTCTATCAAAACATCATCCCTTATACCTCTCCTTGAGAAATTTTGATCATCCTATTTTGTCCCACACTAGATTTAGCCAAAAAATTAATGCTTAAAGTTATCGGGTACATCATAAAAGCCAATTTGTTTAGGAGAGAGTTGGAGGCACAAGATTTTGTAGAATTGATATAACTCCATTTCCTCTGGATCTTCAGCTTTTGCATTGGAACCCAGGAATGTATATATATATATATATATATATATATATATATATATATATATATATAGAGAGAGAGAGAGAGAGAGAGAGGGAATGAAGTACACACGAAAATTCAGATTATTTCCATTTTTTAATTATTTTTTTCCTCGGATGCATCTTTTACTTCTGCCAATAGGCTAGATATCACTTGGATGGGACATTTCTACGTTAGCCTACCGCATCCTACGGTCCACAAGCTCCACCCTCTCCCTCTCTCTCTCTCTCTCTCTATGAACCTATCCACCTGTTCATCTAGGGCCATGGAAAATCGTCAGGGTTAATATCATAAAAAAGTCTGAACTTTATCAAATGTACCAGATATGAGTCCGAACTTTTTTTTTGTCAGATATGAGTCCGAACTTTTCAAAGTGTCCAGATATGAGTCTGAACTTTTTTTTTTCCAGAAAAGAGTCCCGCTGCTGATGTGGACAATGCGGAGAGTCAGCAGCCACGGGAGAGAGAGAGAGGATAAGTTAGGATTTGAAGGGGAAAAGAGAGAAGGAAAGGAGAGAAGGAAAGGAGAGCGGCGGCGGATCTGGGTGGAGGGCGGCGAGAGGAGAGCGGCGGGCCAACCACCGCAGCGGGACTCTCTTCATGTGATACTTGAATTTGTGATGGAGAGAGCCAACCACCCACCCGCATCCGTGTCGGAATGATGAAACAGTGACTGCGCTGAAATCTCTCATCTCGGAGACGGAGAGAGAGAGATGACCTCGAATCTCTAAAACGGCTAATGTCCGTTCCTTCTCTTCAGCCAGTTTTAACTTTCACCCGAATATCTTAAGCTTCCAATGCCGGAAACTGCATTCAGCGATGACCTCCTCGCGTTGGATCTCTCTCTCTCTCTCTCTCTGTGTGTGCCACCTGGAATCCAATTCCAGAGTCCAGACATGAGTAGGTAGGACGGGAAAGATGCCGGCTAGTTAATGCCTACCGGATATGCTCTCGTCTGGTCGCCCGCAAGTTTGAAACCGTTCTTCGCACTTTTTAAACTCTGAGACGGAGAGAGAGAGAGAGGCAGTTAGTGGTGCTTGCAACTATCGTCTGCACGACGGAGGGTCAGCGCCGGCACGTTTGATAGACTCGACGTGCCCCGGAAGCCATGTTCTTCGGTTTTCCGGGCGGGCTCAATTGAAGCCAGACCACCTTTTGTCTGTCCCCTCCGTCGTCATTCCCGATCCACAGAGCGGCTGCATGTCTTTCGTTGAGCCCAAACAAAATTGGATTTATAAGATCCAATTTCGGCTGCATGTCTACAAGATCGGAGCGGCTGCATGTCTACAAGATCCACCGAGTACGTTCTCACTTACGAGGACAAGGACGGGTGAATCTGCCCGGCGCTGTAACATGTCTTTATATTCATCCTTGCTGTTTTTTGTTCGATATGGGTTTTTAATCTGATATCAGCGTGACCCCGTGCGGCCAGTCCGCACGCATGCGTGTTGGAGGCTGCGCCGGTGGGCCTCGTTCGTCCCTGACTCCCGGAATGGCTTCTCTCTATTCCCGATCTTTTATCGATGCAGCAACGACAGCAAGAGAGCGAGAGAGAGGAAACTGATGGAGGAAAGGAGGAAGCAAGTTGCATCGTGGAAGGAGAATTTTATATGAGGGAGGCTTTACAGCGGAAAGATTCCAGGGTGAGATTTTGTATTATAACAGAAAGCGCTAAGGAGCTTTGGGTGTTTGTGGTGGGCTCCATTTCACGGGTTTAGATCGAGCAGTGGCCTCGGGGCCTTGCACGAAAGTCGGCAGGGATAACACTCCGTTATCTCTAGTCTTCGTGGCGCTCGTGCAAGGATCACTGCTCTATGGAAGACAGATCACATTTCCTCTGTTCTTTCGGTCGTTTGGGCTCAACGAAAGACATGCAGCCGCTCTGTGGATCGGGAATGACGACGGAGGGGACAGACAAAAGGTGGTCTGGCTTCAATTGAGCCCGCCCGGAAAACCGAAGAACATGGCTTCCGGGGCACGTCGAGTCTATCAAACGTGCCGGCGCTGACCCTCCGTCGTGCAGACGATAGTTGCAAGCACCACTAACTGCCTCTCTCTCTCTCTGTCTCAGAGTTTAAAAAGCGCGAAGAACGGTTTCAAACTTGCGGGCGACCAGACGAGAGCATATCTGGTAGGCATTAACTAGCCGGCGTCTTTCCCATCCTACCTACTCATGTCTGGACTCTGGAATTGGATTCCAGGTGGCACACACAGAGAGAGAGAGAGAGAGAGATCCAACGCGAGGAGGTCATCGCTGAATGCAGTTTCCGGCATTGGAAGCGTAAGATATTCGGGTGAAAGTTAAAACTGGCTGAAGAGAAGGAACGGACATTAGCCGTTTTAGAGATTCGAGGTCATCTCTCTCTCTCCGTCTCCGAGATGAGAGATTTCACGCTAGCCATCTGCTTTCATCATTCCGACACGGATGCGGGCGGGTGGTTGGCTCTCTCCATCACAAATTCAAGTATCACATGAAGAGAGTCCCGCTGCGGTGGTTGGCCCGCCGCTCTCCTCTCGCCGCCCTCCACCCAGATCCGCCGCCGCTCTCCTTTCCTTCTCTCTTTTCCCCTTCAAATCCTAACTTATCCTCTCTCTCTCTCCCGTGGCTGCTGACGAGGATGGAACGACGTGGCTGCCACGTCGTTCTACTCTTAGCCGGCTGCCCACGTGGACTCTCCGCATTGTCCACGTCAGCAGCGGGACTCTTTTCTGGAAAAAAAAAAGTTGAGACTCATATCTGGACACTTTGAAAAGTTCGGACTCATATCTAACCAAAAAAAAAGTTCGGACTCATATCTGGTACATTTGATAAAGTTCAGACTTTTTTATGATATTAACCCAAATCGTTACGGCTTGCCATGACAAGACCCGTTTGCGGGGCCTTTCCTAGCCGACGTTTCCATGGATTTATGTGCAGCTCTTTCCCCGTTGATGGCCCACCACGGCGTGGGCCGTGTAACCACCAGCAAAGGGAGGGGGGAGGGGGGATGCCCCGTCCCGACCCCTGTGGTCCATGGTCTTGTTGGCGAGAAACTCCAAACTATTTTGGATAGATCACAAAATAATTTCAGAAGATCAAGTCCAAGCTCCGTCGCCGCCTTTGGCTCCTGCCCCTCCACCCACATCGGCAGTGGGTGCGCCACCTCCGCTGCCCCTCCCGCCACCTCCAGCCACAATCGCCGCCAGCTCCCGCCACATCTGCCGCGACCCCAGCAAGTCCACCGCCGGTTCCCAGCCACCTCCACTGGCGTATCCCCCTCCCCCGCCGTCCTCCCGACCCCCTGCCCACTCCGCCGTCGTATCCCCCTCCTTCGCCGCCGGTTTCGCCACCTCCAGCAACCTCTGCTGCCGGCTCTTCCACCTCCCGCCTCCACGGCCGCCGGCTTCCGCCACCTCCTGGAAGCTTCGCCGATGGCTGCCTTTTGCACAATTCACAGATCGACAATTTCGATGCGGAATTCGATATGTCGATATCAACATCCATATTGAATTTTCAATGTTGAGATCGTCGATATTTTGTGTAGAAATCGTGGACGATACAGATCGTCCAACCCTAGCTGCTGGCTCATGCCACCTCCACCACGCGGCTGCCGCCACCACGAGCTACCTCCACCATGCTGGAGTGACCTCCAGCCACCCCTGCCGCCGCCACCCCAAGCGGCCTCTGACGCCGACTCCAGCGACCTCCGCCGCCACCTCCATCCACGTCTACCGCCGGCTCCAGCTAACTCATCCGCCCCTTCCAGCAACCTTCGCCCGCCGGTTCCCGCCACCTCTGCCAAACACCTCTCTCTCTCTCTCTCTCGCTCGTATCTGGTTAAACAGCTTCCTTCCTTCGTAATCTCGGAAACGACTACCAGTGGGATGCGCGGTGGATTACCCCTCTCCTCAGATTACACCGAGAATTATCCCCAGTTCTCGCGGCAGCGGCGACTACGGCGTCCCGCGAATCCTAAGAGAAACAACTGCCGGAGGAGAGAGGGGAACAAGGTATTTTTAGTCCCACACTGAGGAACTTCATAGACAAGGATCGGGACAGCTTATAAATAATGTACAAGGACGTACGTAGAAGATATCTTTGCGCTTGGGGCAATGACGCAGGCAGTGAGGTTATAACCGAGTCGCGTCTATTGCTGGTTGAAAACTATTTCCAAACCCCCTCCTCGGCCCCTCACCGGGCCGTCGAGAATTTCTGGAAGGGGCTCCCTCTCACGGGGAAGAGTCTCTACAATTCGCAACCCAAATGCTCCTATGTCATCACAGGCCTTCAATTACTCAGTACCCAATTCTCTCACGCGACCTCCAATTGCAGATCACTTGCTGATTAATCTTTCTCGTGAGGTAAAGTCTACTTCGGTAATTTCCATTTCATGCGGAAAAAATTACAGATACGTTGGCTAATAATAACAAGAAAAATTTAACTGATTCCTGCGAGGATAGACGAGGTGACGTGGGTGTACAAAATGATGTTAGCGGGGTCAGGCGGAGGCCGCACAAATCAGCCGAAGCTCTGCCGGGAGTCCAAGCTCCGGGTTTGAGCCTGCCTACGTGGCACCCCTATCTCGCAGGAGTTGACTCTCGATGCAAACCTGAGGGAACAGATTGACTCCCCAGTTGACGACGATTCTGGTGAGATGTTGACGAACATTAACGTCTTCGAGTCTCCACCGAGACATGGCTGCCCATTATCAAGATCTTTAAGTCAGATTTGTAGATGGAGAGAGAAAGGCGAAGAGATAAATCAGAGGTGGGCTGGTTTAGGTCAAAATTGCGGAGAAGGCGGGGGAGGGAGAGATCGCTGGTTATTTGGTCAACAGTCGAGTAGAGAGTTTGAGAGAGATAAAAGTGGTTGACTCCGGGTAAACTTTTGCAAAGAGCGTCGGTTGATTTTGGGTCAATTTTGTAGAAAGGGTTGACTTCATAGATAAATAGTGTGAAAATGGGTTGAGTTTGGGACAACTTCTGTTTAGCGGTGGGCTTGAGTTTTTCGAGAGATGTAGGCACAGAGAGAGAAAGAGAGGACCTGGAGGAGATAGGTCAACTTTGAGTTCCTGAAGGGGACGTGATCTTCCTTCTTTGCGATGGAGAAGATGACATCGCCGAGGGCTGACAAGCTCCGATTTATGGACTGAAATTTTAAGAAAATGGAATAACTACAATGGGAATTTAACAAGTAGGATTTTCGGCAGAGAGAGAGAGAGGGAGAGAGAGAGAGAGATCATACCTGGGTCTCCCTGAGACGTTCACCCGTTGAACCGCTCCTACCGAGCCGCTCGCTACCCGCCAGGTCAATGAGATTGAGAACTCCTTGGACCCTTTGACCAGTACCCTGCCTCATCATTCCCCAAGATTATAGATGATATAAACATCGTTAATATTGTGGTTAAGAGAGTTGACCTCATTGACTCCAGATATTCTCAGAGTGAACACGAAGTGGCTTCTTGATGACTGCTCGTTCATCTGCGTCCAACCCACTGACCTGAAAACGAACCATTTCAGTAAACTATATACTCTCTCTCTACCCATGTTCATATATCTCTCTCTCTTTGTCTCCATTTCAATACCATTCTCAACCCTCTGTCTCCCTCTAACCTGCTCTGTGCAGCTCGACGCAGGAGGTATGAAACCTCCTCCATACTGCAGACATCCACAACTGCCAGATCAGAGACCGTAGTGTTCCCACTCTGATCATGCTTTATCTGGTACTGCTTTCCAGACGTCAATCCTCCATCCACACCATTCGATTTTCCCATCAACAGCAAATCCCTGATGGTTTCATTATATATCTCCAACATCGATGCCTGCACAATTATACATAAAAACATGCCTCACCAAAAATCGGGTTACATTTAATTTAAAGATAGTGAGAGAGTAGGGACCTGAGTCTTATACTTCCAGCCCTGGCTGGAGAGAGATAGACTGCCCTCAAATATCTGCTCTAGAGTGCGAGGAATAAGACCCTCCTGATCCGGATCTTCAGGCCGCCCCATCATTGTGTATGTCTTCCCAGAGCCCGTTTGACCATATGCAAATATGCACACCTACAAATACCTCGTTACTTGTTTACACACTCTACAAGTTGACATTTTAGAAAATGGAAGAAATGACGTCAATGTTTGACCTTGTAACCATCAAGGGCACTTTGGACAAGTTGCGAGATCTCTTCAAAGACATCAGCTTGGGAAGACTTTGGACTGAAGACCCGATCAAATGCAAAGGAATAGGTTTGACCTGGTTATCCAAGCAGGTGAAAGTTCAGTTACATGTCCAACAGATTTTTTCAGTCAACTCTAACAGAGAATGAAACGAACCATTGTGCATTAAGTCAATGCCTCGGTCAGCAAACTCCATGGAAGTGGGAAAGTTGACCACAGAAACTTCTGCTTCGGGTTCCTGGTCTTCAGAGTCAAATTGCAATGGTCTGACCCGGCAAAACACCCGGATGTTTCCTTTCAACTCCTGTTTTCAGAGGGAAAAGTCAACTTCTTGAGAAAATTAACCCGAAGTTAATTTACAAAACTTTGAGTACCAGGATTGTGTTGTGCATCTTCTTCCGCAGTCTCTCAGCCTCAAGAATCTTCTGCTCTGCATCCAGAACCCGATCCTTCAGTCCGTTGACCAACCTTCGTTGACTTTCACATTCAAGTTTCGACTCTAAGGCTGATGAATCTGCCATCTGGAGTCCAAACCATATAAATCAAGTTAATTATTTAATTTCTGAAAATCCAGATATTAAATATTAAAAGTCAACGCTTAGCACATAAACCTGAAGTTTATCAGTTGCTACTTGAAGCTGGGTCTGCAGCAGCTGGATCTGATCTTTCTGAGACGAGCACATGGCCTGCAAGTATTCATTCCCAATTTAGTAATGTATAATTTAGAGAGAGAAGAAAGGTGCTCACTTCTAGGGTTTCATTCCGGCTGACTAGGCTTGCAAGCTCAGCAGATGATTTTCCCGTCGATTCCTTGAAGACTGCCAACTCAGCAGCCATCGACTGGGCATTGATCAGCTGCAAGTCCCGGTCTTGTCTCACTAGTTTCAGCTCTCCCCGGGTTGACACCAGGTCAACCCTCAGCTCTTCTTTCTCTCTCATCGCCCCCTGTTTAGAAAATTTGGATGCATGCTCTATGAGAGACAGATCCAATTTCCATATTTACATAAAACAGCAGTCACAATTCAAAAGCTTCAATTTTCGAATTTTCTTACTTGAAAGAGGCAACCATTTGAGAAAAGATAGTTTTTAGAAGATCAAGCATAAGCTCTATCATCGAATGGATACAACTGATTCTTTCTCTCGATCACTAACACAGACTTTCACCCGTCCCTCTCTCTATCTCGCCCACGCTAATTCTCTCTCTCTTTCTCCCTTGCGCACTTGAACCACCTCAAAGAGGAAATTAAACACCCGACATCATCAAACTCAAAAACTACTCACCTTGAGAGAGACCAACTGATCCTGAAGAACCGAGAACTGAGCCTTCAAAGAGCTCAACTCCTCGATCATCAAAGTTTTTTCCTTATGAAGCCGTCCTATATTTTCCACATTATTTGCCGAATCTGCCTGAAGTTTGCAATTATACGCCTGAAGGCTTGAATTGTATTCTTGTAATCTTTTGTTGATATCTTGCAGACTGATCACCTGTTTTTATCCAAAATACGAAATTACAGATTCTTTCATCCATAAGTAAATCCCGATAATTAAAGACTTTCGCTTGCCTGTTCTTCGGCGGTCAATGCTGACTGCTGACTTTTTCTCAGGTCTAGATGGAGAGAATCTCTTTCTTTTTCTATCCTACTTCTCTCCTCAGACTCAACCCTGAATTTCTCGATTGCATCCTGAATAATTTCACAGAAATCATAATCTGTACCTTGGTCTCACTTAAATATTATTTTGCTTCTCTCTCTCGCTATCTCACCAGCTTCTCTCTCTTCTCCTTCTCCAAGCTCTCCTCCAGGGAAGAACATTTGTCCTCCAATCCCCGACATGCAACCTGCAACTCCTCTATCTTCTCCTTTGACCGCGACTCTGCGAAGAGTACAAAACGGTTCAAAAAACAAAAAGAAACAGACATTTTCCAAATATTCAAATTTTATACCAAGGTTGGATATTTCTCTCTCAAGAGATGAAAAATTTCTCTGGAGTTCGTCCCGGAGAGAAACAAGTTCATCTTCTCGACCTTCAAACCACTTAATGCAGATTCTGAGCCGCTTAATGTACTCCATCATCTGCTCGGCTTTCCCCTGATTGGAAGATATCAGTAAAAACCAAAAAAGAAACTCAAAGAACCCTAAATTTCACTAAGGCTTAAAAAGTCTACCTTGTAATCGGTCTTGTTCTTCCCTTTCATCTTCTCATTGAGGAGTCTATCGACTTCTTCTCTGCAGCTGAAATCGACGCAGTCTGATGCGGCAGATGAGGGATCGATAGACGGCGGTGATGCGGCGGCGGCCGCGCCGTTAACTCGAGAACCTCCGGTAGCCGTTCCCACCATTTTCTGTCTCTAGGATCTACCTTCTAAAGTTGGGTTATCCGTCGAAGATGAAATCTTGGCGTGGAAAAGTTACTAGCGCTAGATGGGTTTCCAGTGAGAGAAGCTAGGAGACCATTTCGCTTCCTGTAATGGCGTCGAAAATTTTTTGAGGGTACTGGGAAAAAACGCGGATCCCATTTCAAAGCTAAAGCTTCTTCCCACTGGGAAGGCAGCCGGATCTAGCACCAGAGCAGATTTCCGCCGGTCGCCATTGTCATTTGTCACACTACTCCGTGAAGAGAGAGAAAGAGAGAGAGGCGCGAAAATGGAGGTGTTGTGCGTCGGAACAACATTTATTACGAACGTTTAATTTTTTGAGGTGTCTAATTGCGTCAATCGTAAACCTTCGTCACCTTCAACCTGAAGTTTTCATCGGATTCTTTAGAGAGAGAGGTCGGAACGGTGACACACGAGGTTCGCTACTGCACTCTTTTCTTTTTTTCTGGGTTTTTCCCGGGGGTACGCCCCTTGGAACCCAGACCACCATGACCCTTCTCTGAGCCTTTATCGGGTAACTGTCTCTTTCTCTCTCACTGACACACGCATAGAGATGCCGAAACGGAAGAAGTGATCAGGGTTGGAAAATAAACACAGAAGTGCCATTTTTCAGCCGTCAAATACTCAAATTGCGTCATCACGAACCATGATCACCGAGACCATTCTTTCGTGATAAGGCTTTGTGGAGAGGAGAGAGAATGGAATCCGAGGGGACAAGAAAAAGGGTGGGAATCTCGGCCGCTGCTCAGCTAGGGAAAAGTAGAGACGACCCAAAGCCCTGGTCAACTAGGAGTTTACCCAATCCGCAACCTCTGTCGACGTAGATTTGATCGTTTGCTGTAGTAGATTTGTTGGGTAACAGGAACATAGGAAAAGATGGGACCCACTCGTTCATCGATTTCTTGAAAAATATCGTGAGATTGAGAAAATACTAGAAGAAACTTTTTGGGGTTTCTTGATGGCCATCCACTGTGTTGGTAAGTCACTTTACTTACTCAATTAAATAACATGATTTCTACATATTTCCCTGCTTCTTTTGAGGATCATGAAATCATCAGCTCGCATGTGTGCAAAAGTCATAAAATCTCAAAAAAGTAAAAAAAAACAATATATATATATATATATATATATATTCAAGAAGGTTTCAAAGTGGGTATGAAAAATTCCATCACATACTATGATGATGTGTATAATTCGCATGGATTTATTTTCTCATATATCCTATTCTAGCCTATATTTGCCCATTTTGTATAAATTCTAGAATGGTAGAATTTTCATGTGTGACCTTTGTCAAAGTTAAATAATTCTCTGCTAATCATATTTTCTTAAGTTTTTATTGTTTCATAAGGAAATTCTAAAGAACAAAGAAATGATGGTTGATTAAAAAATTTAGAAACCAAAGAGCTATCACTAGAATGATTTTTAATTTGTTTTCTTTTATATTTTTACTTGTAGGATAAATGAAAAGAAAGAAGGTAGAAGATTGAATAATATGTGCACATTTCATCCAAATCAAATTTACAGATCGCAAGCAATGGTGTTTTGAATTCTAGGAAAAATTCAGAAACACTTCTGAATTTCTCTCAATTTTCCTGAATTAATTTCCTTTTTTTCGGGGAGGGGGGCTTTTTTCAAAACATTACCTACCTTGTTGATGTGGTAGTGCCGCCACATGGGGGCACCTCAACAAGCATGCAACCAAAGGGAAAGGCCACAAGGCAGGCATGAAGCCTATGAGTTGCATATGCAATGTGCATTGTGGAGGCCAAATGGTACATTGATGAACTCGATTTCGGGATATTTTTAATCGTTGTTTTGAATCTATCTAATGCAATTTTTTTTCAAATTCTTTACTTTATATAATAGTATAGTAATGGTTGAATCCTCAGAGATCCTTGGTAATGAGATTAGTGCTATTAGGGAGTAGAGATACTATTATTAGGAAAAACCACAGTAGATGGGATTTTGGAGAAATATGAAAGGGTAGAGAAATGAAATATGGTATGAACCGAATAGTATATATATATATATATATATATATATTTGTATTCTATGATAAATAATGATAAAAATATTGAAGTGATGGAATGGAGAGATGAGAATGATGAAATGAAAGATGATGAAAGAATGGTGAAAAATCGAGAAATCAAGTAACCATGAGATCGGGTAATGATGAGAGATTTTTTGAAAAAAAGAAGATAAAAATAGAAATAGAAATAGGGTTTACAATATCTATGGAGGAGATTAAAAGAAAAAAATTAGATACAAATCGTCACATAAACCCCATTTTTTATGCTAGTCCTAGGCCACGTGATGCTAGACTTATTGCGATCTTGATCATATGCTTGATCTTGCCTCCACAATAAACTTGAACACCAAACAATGCCAAGCTTGGGCCTAAGCCTCTCATTTTCCTTTTAGTAGCCTAATGCTAAGATGAAGAAAAAACAACAAAAAAAGGGAAGAAGAAGATTCTTTTATATGTTAGGTTTAGAGGCTCCCTTGGATTAATGGTGCAGATTGTCTTTTTGAATGCCACCATAAGAATGGTGGCGATTGAATCCATACGCCATAATCATAACCACATCCTAAGGAGGGAGAGAGTCTCTCCCTAAGGAGGTGGGCCCCACAACCACCTCCTAAGGGAGTGGGTTGACCACTCTCTTAGAGGTGGTATTACCTTACAACTTTGCTAAGCAAGTAAGCTTACCTCTCTCTTTTCCTATAAATATAGATTATTGTTTTAAAAAATAAGAAATATCTAAATTGATTAATAATAAATAAAAGAGAGAAAATTTGACCTCTTCAACCCTTCAAGAATGACTTTGACCACCTTTGACTTGACAAGAATCACTTTGACTATCATTGACTTACAAGAGTAATGGAGTGACTAGTCTTCTAAAAAGGTGGAATGGGTTAACCCCCCCCCATGAAAGTCGTTGACTAATCTCCTAAAAAGGTGAAAAAGCTTGACCAACCTTCTAAAGATATGACACGGTTTGACCAACCTCCTAAAAAGGCTTGACCATCCTCCTAAAAAGGTGGAAAGGTTTGACTAACCTTCTAAAAAGGTGGAAAAGGCTGACAAACCTCCTAAAAAGGTGGAGTACCCGTTTTCTCCTTCTCCTTCTGGATAGTTTATATCCATGCTCTATTAAACTTCATCTAAGTCCTTGCATCCACATAACTCATTAAAATGTGAGAATTTAAACATTTGACTTCTAAGAAGTCAAATGGGGTTAATCTCATAATATATTCAAAATATAAGAAATGATACATGGTATAAATTAGTTATATTTTCATCACATTTAGCCATATAGAAGTAGAGATTCACATTCTTACAATCTTTATCAACACTTAAACATGATAACTGATACATGAATGTGTCTTATATTTTAGAGTTGTCATACACATTTGGCACCCAATGCCTAGGTGGTACATGGGTGGTGCATGATTGGTATGTGCAGGGCCTTTGGACATAAAGTAAATTGTTTTCCTTTCCAAAAGGAATTTTTAAAATTATCTAGTTATTTGTTTTTAACATTTCTAATATCAAACTAAAAGTCTTCCATTTAGTTGTGACATGTGGTGCACATCGAAGTGCGGTTCGATGGGATTTAATTTTTTTGTTGACTTTCACAAAAGCCAGTGAGAGGTGTGTGTCATGTTGCACATGGTTGAGGATTTTAAAGATCAAAGGCACGACATGCGACATCTAGAGAATTGACTAGAGATTTAAATCATGGCAATGAACT
Organism: Lemna minuta; assembly: GCA_024174645.1. NCBI lineage: Eukaryota > Viridiplantae > Streptophyta > Magnoliopsida > Alismatales > Araceae > Lemna > Lemna minuta. The sequence continues at coordinate 19,129,356 of CM044109.1, read as the reverse complement.
TTCACTTAAACCAACATGGGATAGTGGCAACTGACGTAGCGTGATCATGCAATTGTTGAAAACACATGTCCACATTTCAAAGTAAATATTGAACTCACTCCAATTAAGATTTAATCATGAATTAATTAGAATAATGGTATGGGTTGAATGCACGGAGAATTAGGATAATTTTTTGAGATATTTGAAAATTCGATCAAGTTAGACCAATGAATCGAGATGAGAAATTAAGGAAATTGATATTTTTGGAAAAAAAAATATCAAAGAAGAATCTATAGAATTAAAATAACTCGATTCGGACTTGTATCCGCGGAGAAATTAAAGATCAAAGTAAGGAGAGCAAATTTGATCACGAAGAGAGGGAAAATAATGAAATTATGTAAAATTAACCTAATCTACTAGTCAAAATTGAAATGTAATGTTATAGGAAAAATGATCCAATGACACTATAATGATCCAATTAATTACCGAATCAAGGCTTTTCATTTAGCATTTCGAAAAACAGATACTTAGAGTTCAAGCAATGAATTCTACCTCCTTGTTTCACAAAATCTTAATTTAAAGCACTCCCTAGAGCAGGAGAGAAATCCAAGAGAACCGCCGAAGCTAGGAGGGCATTGCATGCCCTTCTTCAAGCGGACAGCGGGAGAGAGACGAGGTATGCAACGTCGCTCTCTCCTCCTTCCCTTTCTCTCCTTCCTACCTCTTCTACTCGTGCACGCGGGTGACGAGCGGGGAAGTCTCCTCCTTCACGTCTCGCCATTCTCCCACCTCTCCCTTCCCACTCTTCTAACAAGACTAAAAAAAACTATAGTACTTCTTAATTCTCAGACTCTCAAAACGGCGCTTACAAATTCTTCTCTAGGTTTTGGGGGGGTTCTCACTCCCTTAAATAGGACCCGTAATGGGCCTAAGGGAGTGGAAGCCCACTTGAGGCCCAAACCAAAAGAAAGCTCTAAAAGACCAACGCACACACACAAATGGACTTAGGGGTCATTTGGGCCCAAAGAAAAGGCCCAATGAACCCTAAGAGGGGAAATCAAAGGAAAAGATAGAGAGAGAAGATAATTGGGCCCGCTAAACACAAAAGGGCCCGAAATTTCAGAAAGGAAATACGAAAATAAAATAACGGTAAGATATGTTGAACTCGTGTCGTCGATGTCTCCCGCGATGGTGGCGATGGGTCCCGCTCGCCATCACTGTCGATGATAGAGGCGATGGCTCGACGCGGGAAATATCACAAGTGATTTATACTTTCGCAACTTACTCCTTCGGATTCAGTCGCAATTGATGATGCAAAAGTTTTTTAACAAGGAGGCGGCAGAGAGCTATGATGGCTCGTGATGGGACGGGGATAACTCCGTAGAACTGTCTTCCGTAGAATGTCATCCTCAGTGGCAGCCCACTGTCATCTAGTATATAATTTTAGCTTCACGTGGAAGGTATGAAGATTTCACATGTCATTAAGGCTTTTGTGGTGGCCGACGGATTAAAGGAGAGAACTCATCATCCTTCTTTTCTTTTGGGTTCACAATTAACCATGATTTTGTCAAATTTTCTTTAGCTATCAGTTTAGTCTTCACATTATTCAGCAGCCGTGAAGTTAGGTATTGATGTAGCTCAAATCGTGGAAGATGTTTCTCATGGAGAGATGTGGAGGATCTATCCTTGTGGTGGTATCTTGTGATGGTAAACCATTGTCTACTGTTATGACTTTTAGCTTCACATGAAAGTTCATGATAATAATTCTGTTGAGGTCTTCATGTTTCCTTGATGAATTTTTCCTTCAATTCTTCTTGGTTGGCTTTGATATCTTCTTTGCTTTCATAATGATCGGAGGATAATATGCATAAACTCGCTGATCTTCCCTTCATATTTCAGCTTGGGTCTTCCTTTTCATATATGAGGCTTCTCTTAGGCTCTTGTGAGGATTGTGGTAGTTAAGAGAATAGTCTTCGGGATCTAGTAGTAGCTTTCCTCTTGCTGTTTATCTTCATAAAGTCTTTGTCTTGAGATAGAATTCAAGGATAATATCAATTAGATCTCCCCTATAATTCTAACTATAGGTGGTATTCAAAGAGAGAAGGATAATCACAAAGATGTTCCTATTAATTTTGAGATCATTAATTATAACTATACAAGGTACCTATGATATAGTGGATATGGTTTGGAAATTAGGAACCTATATCAAGGTAGAAGGTGGTTGACTTGGTCCACTCAAGGAATTCTAATTATCTAAGGCTAAGGCTAATTTCTTCTGACCAAGTCAATCTTTAGATTAGTGTAAAATAGAGTAAGGGGGGAAAATAATTCCCTTAAGATCTACACTCTCTTTAATTATTTAGAGAGGTCTTCTTCATCCATTTAATGAATGGATAGTTTTTTTCTTTTCAAATTCATGAGTAAGGAGGAGAATAGGTTCACTTGGAACCCTTGTGTTAATGTTTTGAAATAATTCTCCATCATCAACCATACTCATCATATAAGTCAGATCAGATAGTGCTATTCTTTCTGGATAATTCGATGTCCTTCTCGAATATCCCACGAATAGGAATATTTATAACATATGTTTAAAGACCAACGATCACTGTATTATGATCTCATCATAATTCACTTGATCATTGTATATGTTCATGGACTTCATTGCATACATCACACAAGAATGCCAATGAATAAAAGTTCAATTCAATGAATATAAACGAAAGATGAAAGTGTGATTGGCTTGCAAATCACATCATATCCATCAAAGATGTCACTACGTACTTGTAAAAAAATAACTTAGTCCCACATTAAAATAATAAAGAATGAAATAATTATTTAAAAGATAGGCCCATTAAGGCCTAATAAAGTTCAAAAAAGAACATTTAAGAATAAATACTTTATTTATTGGCGTCATGTTGGCACTAATTAGCACCACTTCAACATGCAAAAATAAAATCAAAATTTCAATTTAAAAATTCCAAAAAAATCATTAAAAATTCCTAATAGATAGAAATTTTTTTGAAAAATTAGGAAATTTATTAAAAATCTATAAAAAACAGAAAAAGGGAAAAATTATAGAAAACCTCTTAAACGTGAAACAATCATATTTTTAATAGAAAAACTCCTTTTTGAATGAAATTTTTGTCGTTTTGATCTTAGTTTTGTTTTCTTTTTCATTATATCATATGTAATAAAATATAAAATTGATATAGAGAGTAAATTTTCATGAGTAATCACTTGCCTTCTTCTTCTATCTTTGTCCTTGTCATTCTTCTTTCAAGCATATGGTAATGAAACTCCTACAAACACTATTAATTTATTATTGTTTGACCTTGCAAAGGTCAATTTTAAATAACACATAAAATTAATTATAAGTTAACAAAAATTCTACTTATGAACTATATGATAAGATGAATGAAAAAATTTCATCAAAACATGATAATATGCATAATAATGATGTGGATTATGCCTTGAAATCATTAAGGAATAATTGATTAAATGCCGACGTCATATCCACCAAATGATTGAGTACATAAAGCACTTTCACCAAAGGTTTTGAAGTCACCAAGAAAGGTTCCAAAGGTTTTGATTTCTCAAAAGAGTTCTTTGGCGCCCCACCTATTTTAAGGATGATCTAACGATCCAAATTTGTCATAATTACTCAACAAAATTATTCATCATTTTTGCTGACTACCATCAATTTGAGCAAAACTATGAATTGTTTTTGGATATTGTTCCACCTATGGTGATCCTTGGCATTCCATGATGTATTATTGAGCAAAAAAACCCTTTGGATTGTGTCAAATAAACCTGGTGTATCCTATATATTCAAGAATAATTGTCATTTGATTGTACTGAGTTATATGAGCAATTCTGAACAAAATCCTTGTTTCTGGTGTGCATGGGAGCAATCCCTTGGGTCCCATTGAGGTATGCAACAAGAAAAATCTTGAATCTATGCAAAATTAGCTTCAATTTTGTTAATTAGAAGCATAACAAGGTCATGATCTTGATTTCTCTCTCCTTGCACCCAAGTTTTCCCTCTAAACTTTGACCCTCTATTACTTTGCCATTCTTAAGCTGCTTTGCGCATTCTTAGAGTTGTTGAAATCGTAAAAAACTCTTCTTTATTGGACTTATCTGTTGGAGGTTGGAATGGGATTGAAGCTCAAATTTTCATCCTCTTTTCAATTCTCCATTAATGTCCTTGAAAATTTGACCTTGAAAAGAGAACACAAATATTTGCGTCAATGAGGATGAAAAAGATAATGAAAAATAATATTAGCATGATAGTCATTCTCTAGGATTTTGAAAAGATGTTTAAGATGATAATCAGTTTTCATTTTGATAATCTAATACTGATAATACCTTATTCTTGGCACATAGAACTTTGATGAATAATATGTTTGTGAATGACAGTGAGATAGATTTACAAGGATCATCCACCTTAGCAGTATGATTCATAACAGAAAATTTAATAGACTTTGAATGTTAAATTATGGTGTTTAGTTGGAAACTTAAAATAAATGGAGTAGAGTTTGTCAGTAGGTGGCATGCATGATCATAGAACATAATCTTCATCATACAGCCTGAAGATATCCTTTACTACAAGATAAGTGTTTTTTTTATAGTCCTTTATGTTAATATTCAATACAGCAATAAATGAAGAAGATTACAGATAACAGTGGTTGGTGTTTTCACTCATCAACGAGACAAATGCCTTGGGTGATTCTCTCTCTTCTCTCTCTCTCTCTCTCTCTCCCGTTTCAGGAGTGCTGCTTTTTTGTCTTTCAGTGAGATGGGCCTTGAAAAAGCCCTATCTACTAGTGTCTCTTCATCTCCTTCTCTCTCACAGAACTTTGGTATTCTCAGCAGGCTGTCACAATTTTAGCCCTATAAATATGTAACTCTTTCCCCTGGAAGGATTAATATTCTGACAGACGCAAACCATAATTAAAAAGTTTTTAGGTTTTGGCCTGTTACCTGAAAGTGAATGAGAACATTGCTCCCTGAAATGAACTCTGGAAAGTTAAATATTTAAGAGGAAGAACTTTGGCACTCTTGATCTTAAACAAAGAGAACAGAGCATCGAGTAAAGGGTAAAAAGAACTAGGAAGAGGGAAGAGAGGGGCGATGAGATAGATTCAGTTTCCTCCAGAATGCACTTCTGGCAGGGGAAAGTGGGCATATGCTATTGGAGTAATCCTTAGAGAACCCCGCATTTTTTCCCAATGTCAGAAAACATCAAACGCAAACACTTTCAAATAAAGCATGTTACTTATTGGAGTGATCATAAGGGTCATGATCTGGATCACAACATTCGACAGCACAAAGGTCAGTCCAAATAAAGTCACTCATGTTTACATGACCTACCAAGTCAACATATATAACATATTGAGAACCAGAAAGAAAGAGCGAGAAAGTGACACACATGCAGAAGACAGAAAGACATAAAGAGAGGGATCATTACCAGGGGAAAAGCCAGGACTGTCCACCTGACCATTCCAAATCTCTGAGCTTGTTGCATGCAACCAAAAATGATGCCCCTGAAGAATCCGCCTACGTCCCCACCACCATATCTGCCACCCTAGTCACCCATTGCTTAGGCGACAGGTGGGCAGGTCTCTGCATCCTGGGAAGTGTCGATGTCTGCTGGAGGCATGTACTGCCACATGGGGAAACCGGAGAAGCCAATCAGGGGCATCATCAGCTTGCCTGCAGGGCCGCCAGCTGGGGCAGCTGAGGGCAGGGGCATGGGGAAGGGCGCAGCTGGCATCATTGGTGGATGGGGAAGGAAGCTTGGCGGAGGCGGCACTGCCATGGTTTTCACTTGCTGCTCCAGGCTCTCTTTCTCGGCCTTCAGCCGCTGCTTCTCATCCCGCAGCTCATTCTTCTCTGCCTGTATATAGTTTTTGAGGGACGAATAGGCTCAAGTGTGCATACACTTAATCTGCGTGTTTCAAACTTTAATAAACATTCTCAAGGGACTAGATGAATCTTCTTCTGTACAAGTGCATAGGTGGTTTATTTATGAAGTTCATGTGAATGTATTTCCAGATATTAAGAAAAAGCACAGGACAGAGAACAAAACAGACCTTCAGCTCCTTGATGGTCTCCTGGAGGCTATCATTGGCCTCCTTCAGCTTGTCGGCCTCGCCCCGTAGCTGGTTCAGCATTCGGACAGCATCACAGAGGATAGCTGCCTTGTCTATTTTAGGTGGCTTACCGGGCTCCAGTATTGCCCCCAACTCCAAGAACCTTTTCTCAGATGAGATAGATGACCATACATTTAAGAAGCAATCATGGTCATGGAGATGATGATGAAGATGATAGTGATGACAATGCAAGAAAGAGGAGTATCATCCACCTGTCATTCAGTTTATCTCTCCTCATTTTCTCCCTGCAAGCTTTGGAACTGGGTGCAGTAGAGGACTCTGGCCTTGCCCTGTCAAGATCGTTATTTCCAACTCAGTTACACGAGAGAGAGAGAGAGGAACCACAAGAAGAAGCCAAATCCCACAACCGCTTTTTATCAAACAGAAAATGAAAAGAAGTACAGAGAGGAATTCTACCTCTTCCGAGAGGGTAATTCTTTCGAGCCATCGGATTCGAGGGAGCCATCAAATCCACTGCTGCAAGACAGAAATACAGAGAGGAAGGAGAGATAACTACATCAGAGAAAAAGCCATCGGCTGCCTATTTCAGCACAGATAAAAGTAAAAATTGAACAATTTTAACGATATCTACGCCACATCTCCTCAAAATTTTTGAAGATGTAGCAGATACTATCTCGTAAAAGGATAGATACAACAAAGATGGGAAACAACAAGCATATATGCATATTTTCCAGTATCAAAATTTCTCAAAATCTGGCACGGTCTCAAATGACTGGTCACTTAAGACCACTACTGTTTTGGATGCCTTGCATAAAACGAAGCGAGAGAAGGTATTATAAGGGACAACTGATGTGTAGTCGAAACCACGAAATTGAAAAGAGAGAAATCGGACTGCAAGAGGGCTCGAATGATTGATGCATTCGATCAAACTGGTCAACGCAAAACCTTTAATAGACATATTAGACATAAACAATTCATTTAAATACCATAATTTCGGAACAAAAGAAAGCAAACCTACGTCCGAACTATAGAACCCCAATTAGAAAACGAGAAATAACAAAGAAAGCAAACCCACGTTCGACTTTTAGAATCCCTATCAGAAGACGAGAAATAACCAGAAAAAAGAGAAAGAAAACGAAGACAGGTTCGATGTCACAAACCCAGCATTCGACGTTCCGTTGAATCCCTGAGTGGGCCAGAAGAAACCCCCGCCGGAGCCGACAAAATCTTCCCCTTCGGGATGCATCTCCTCGATCAGCTGGCAGTCGAAAAGCCAGCCTGGATTGTCCGCCGTGCCCATCAATCCGGAATCGCCACAGTCTTCCTCCCTAGGTTTTCCGCCACTTTCTGCTTCTTCGAGATCAAGAAAGAAGAAAGAGGAATACGCCGAAAGGGTAGCGTGTGGTTCAAAGTAAATATATATCTGAATGATATCGTAATATCACTATCGGTGATTACATCGCACTTTTTAGATGCGATTCAGGTCGGAGAAGATCACGCTAACCTGATTTCCGTTTCTCTTCTTACCGCCGGAAAGTTTTATTTATGGATATGCTTCTGTCAATTCCAGGCGAGAGCTTGGGGAATCTCTGGCGGCCGTTGACCACCACATGTCCAGATGACGTGGCCCTGAAATCGCTGGCGGCGCCTGTGGCTGAAACGCCGTCACCTCGCCACGTCTCTCTCTCTCCTCCACGGATCGGGGTCCAGCGTTGGACTCGGGAGTTGGGGTCGGGGTCTGCGTCCGGTCCGGCGCAGGTCCAGAGTAGTAAATCACCGCCGGGCCCCACAGCGGTACGGTAATAGCCAGACGTCAGGGTTCATCCGGCTTAATTAAAAAATATAAAAAATCATTTACAATAGATATATTTACCAAGTTGAATTAAAAAATTGAGGGATATATTGTTTAAGAGAGAATTAAGAAATGGAGAGGCTCCTCTATCTCTATCTCAGCTGTGGACCCCAAAGTGACAGCTGGCCATCCTAAGTCAATGCTAGAGCTCAACCCCGATCAGCAATTGTTTTCCCCAATTTTTCCATCGACCTTTTAGGCTATCATTTCAGTCCTCTCGGAGATTCCGTTAAGTTTAGTGAAGGGATTAAGACAGTTTAATTTCAAGTGAGGTAAGTTAATATGCGTGGAGGTAGTTAGTTACCCATAATTGGCTCATGAATGCGCTATCCCATTCAGGCTTTACAGAGGCTTCGATGGATGGAATCGAAAAGGCCCCCAAACCCAATCATTTTAGAGAAAATGATCAAAGGTCTTTTTCTCTAGAAATGGAGTCAAGGGTCAGAGGAGTGAAAGTATTTCCTTGGTTGACTTGACTCACACTCAAAAGGAGAAATATAGATCCATGGAAGTCCTTAATAAAGTTTGGAATTGCTAGGGTGCCTGATAACATACAATCTTAACATGTAATTACATGATTATTAATAAAAATTGAGACATAGAACATTCTATTTTTATACATTTTATCATACTTTGAGTGCATATCTATCATTTCAAGCAATTTTAAGTGATAATCTCAAAATACACTATTTTAGGGATAATTATGGAGTTTTAAGAATATATTTTAGATTAAGATTATTCCCATCTAAATTTGAGATTATAATTAGTTTTTAATACTAAATAATAGGGGAAAATAATTTTTGTATAGTCATTTATTTTTCTAAGTTATAATTTTTTATGAAAAATGAAGGTATTTTTGAAATAGAAATTTATCCTCTTGTTATGTATTAAATTTAACTTTTAAGAATGATAGATAATTTAATTTCTGATCCAATGAAAAAAATTTAGATTAATTTGGAGTTGTATTTTGAAAGTTATAAAATTTCTAATTTTTAGTGATTTTAAAGATTTTTTTAGAATTTAAAATCAATTTATTTAATTGAAAATTGATTTTATAAATTGCGCATGTTACATGGAAAAATCTAGAGTATTAAATTAAATTACGATCGTCGATCTAGGCAGGGTGACGTGGTAACACGTGGAGCGTCTGATCGCGTAATTAAATCGCGATCGTCAATCGTCACTTAAAGGCGAGGGTACATGACACATTATTACTCATTGCCGAATCATTTTAAAAAATGATATAATCTTAGCCAGTCATCAAGAGAGTTATAACGGCTGAGATTAAAACCGATGAAAATGCATCCGGAGCGTTAGATCAAGATCGGATGGATGACGTTTTAAGCATTACTTCTAAAGCGCGTGACATGACTTTATCTCGGCGGTCCATCTCCAATCTAACGGCCATGACTTAACTGTAATGATTCCCATTGATGCGTTTCATTAGAGCCGTTGATTGAAGATCAAATGCATCATCAAACAGTTACACCCAAATTTACTATAAATTGAGATGTTCTTAGACATTGTAATGCATTCTTGGATGAATTTGAGAAATTGAAATGTTTAGACACCACCATCCTTGAATATCTTACTTTCAATCACTTCTAGACACATTTCCGAGTCCATGGAGTGATTGAAAGTGAGATTTTGTCGATCGAATAGGGAGAATTCGCCTTGAATCTGATGATTAATTGGATCATTTCGATCACTATCTCAGGTTAGATTATGTGTTTTCCTCCTAATCTTTCGTCTTGTATCATTAGATTTTAATTTAGAATCGTAAATTTAGATAATTTTAGATTTTATTTCAGATTTCTCTCTCTTCGAGTTCAGAAATTTCTCTCTAATTCGCTCATCGATTTCTCCGCGAATCTTGATCCAAATCAAATGATTTTTGATTATGTGGATTCGTCTTTGAGTTCTTTCCAAATCTATCATTTTCTCTAATTTCTCACCTGAATTCATCATCCTATTTGATTGAATTTCAAAAGATATCTCGAAAATCCCTTATTTCTCTGTGGATTCGACCCTTATTCACCACTATGTTATTCAATTCGTGATTATTTCATTATATTGGTGAGTTTGGTATTATTTTTGACACGAATCAGTGTGCAATTAACGACCGCATTGATTCGTTTCATCAGTGTCCCAATTGTTGATGGCACTGAAGTGTAGAATTTGACTAAGAGAGAGGATAAGAAAGGCCAATCATAAGGTGATCATGAACAAGCTCATAGAGGTGACATCCAAAATAATCCTCTTCCTTGTATGCAAATCCTAAAAGGTGCAATACTAAGGAAAGAAAGTGAAGGAACAAAAATAAGGCTTGGGTGATGTCATTAATGGGTAAAACATTAATAGGAAAATTGAGACCATAGAGGACATTCGACAAGATAAGAGATGACATTGGGATGGCCATGCCTTTTTCCACCAAAGAATAGGAGTGACCGTCTGCAATGGAAACAAAAGTGGGGCGAGGTAAACAATAATAAGTGATAAAGAAGGAATGGGGTACATGACAGGTCGGTGGATGCCGCATCAATGATCCACGAGGCAAACATAAAAGGCATGTAGAGTTGTACTTGAGGTGATAGCAAAGGCAAGATTAGAGGAATGAGAACCCCCATAAGTATCCAACTTTATCTAGAGATCAAAATCTTCATAGATAATAGTCATGGTATGAGAAGAGGATGCTGCATGTATCAAGGCAAAGTGGGCAACGACATTGAGTTTGCCAACATTCTACCAACAATAGTTGGAATCATGGCCTTACTAATGACAATGCCTTAAGGAGGGTGATGAACTCAATTTTGTAGTACTTTTAGTTAATGGTATGAATTAAATTCATGAAAAAATTCATATTTTCTTGAAAATAGGTTCAAGTAAGGATCAAACCCTCATGTAGTCAAGGTAATGAGATTAGTGCTTTATGGGAGAAGAGATACTATTATTGGGAAAAAAACTGATGAGGGGATTTTAGAAAAATTTGGAAGGACAAAAAATAGAATATGACACGAAAAAATTATAATTAGATACTTAGATATTTATATTTTTTGAGAAATGATGAGAATAAAATTGAGAAGAGAATGCAAAGAAGAAAGAGACATAATGTAGAGATGAATGAGATGGTATGGAAGATGATGGAAGAATGGTGAAAAATTAAGAAATTGAGTAATCAAGAAGTTGAGTAGTGGTGAGAGATTGTTTAAAGAAAAGAGAAGAAAAATATAAAATATGATAGAATTAGGATTTATACTATCTATTGAGGGGATTGATGAAATGAATTTGTCAGTTGTTGAAAACACATGAATTAGTCTCAAAATAAATATCAAACTCACCAATTTTAAGATTAAATCATGAATTGATTAGTATAATGATGAATTAGGGTCGAATCGACAAAGACTTAGGAGAATTTTTGCGGTATTCTTGAAATTTGATCAAATTGGACAAGGAAATGAGCTGAGAAATTAGGGTTTCTAATATATTTAGAAAGAAGACTCCAATATGAATTCATAAAATTAAAAATTGCTCGATTTTGATCAGTATTCACAAAGAAATCAAGGAGGAAATCAAGGTAGAAAAATTGATCATAAAGAGAGAGAGAAAACAATAAAAATTCATAAAATTTGACTAATCTATCGTTCGAAATTGAAATCTAATTTTATATGAAGAAATATTAGAAAGAAAATTAAGTAATCTAACCCAGAATCGCACTCAAAATGGTCCAATTCTTTTTCTAGATTAAGGCTTTTCATTCCGTGTTTCGAAAAAAAAATTCTAGAGTTCAAGCAATGAATTCTCTTTATTTTCTCAACCAAATCTTGATTACAAACACTCTTTGGACACGGAAATGAGACTATTAGAGGAAGAAAATAAGAGATTTAAGGATTGAAATGTCCAAAATGGATCAATTAATCCAAACACCCAAGAATACATTTTCTATTGAAGAGAGAGAGAGAGAAAGTATATAGAGTTGAAATTGGGCGTACCCCTATGATCGTCTCTTTATCTTCGATCAATGGTTGTGATTAAAAGAGGAGGGGGGGGGCAGCGAATCGATATCCTTAAATTGTAGTAGTCAGATCTCCATCAGAGCACCCACATTTTGTCGTGTAATCATGTGTATGTGAATCGTTGTGAAATGCTTATTGTTTGGTCTTCAACGGATGCCCACGATGATGTCACATGTCAATCGAAGGAGTCCATCAAGCGCTTGAAATATGAGCCATTATAATGCTTTTAATGGATGGTTGAGATTTTCATTTTGTAAAACAAATCATCGCCGAGTCAAAGTGCGCTGCATACCCCTTCTGAGTAAGTGAAGATTGATGCCTCTTATTAAATCTTGAAATCTGACGCCTCTAGTTGTGCCACATCATTTGCATAAAAAACAGAAAGATAATCCCAAACAGGAAAAATGAAGGAAAATATCACGTATAAATGTATACGTGATATTAACGGTTCACATATACCCTTAATAGGGTGCTTAACCACTAACAATATTTTCTCCCATTATGGATGTATGATTATCCCTAAAATAATGCATTTTGAGATTATAACTTTAAATTGCACAAAATGATAGATATGCATAACATCCATAAGAATAAAATGTTTTACGCTTTACTTTATATTAATAATCATATAATTACCAGTATAAATTTCATGTTATCAGGTATTGAAAACAAGAAATAGATACGAATCCTCACACAAGCCCATTTTTTATACTAGTCCTACACTGGGTGATTTTGAACTTGTTATGATCTCGATATTTTTTTGATCTTGTCTCCATGAAAAACTTGAACACTAAAAAATGTCAAGATTGAACCTAAGCCTCTCCTTTTCCTTTCTGGTATCTTGAAGCGAAGAGAGAGCCAAAGAGGTACAAAAAAGAATAATATTTTAGATGATATGATTAGAGGTTTGCTGAGATCATGTGTGGAGATTTAATCTCTTTGGGTGACACCTTATGAACGATGGATGTTAAATCTACACATGATGACCATAACCACCTCCTAAGGATGTGGAAGGGTCCTTCCTAATGAGGTGGGCCACACAACCACCTCCAAAGGAAGTGGAGTGACCACTCTCTTGGAGGTAGTAACCTCACCACTTCCTATGAATAGGTGACACCCCTCCTCCTCCTATAAACATTGATTCTTAGTTAAAAAAATGCAAAGATATTAATTGGATAATAATAAATAAAGAGAATAAAGTTGACCTCTTTGGCGTTCAAGAATGCCTTTGACCACTATTGATTTGTTAAGAATCATTATGACCATTGTTGATTTTTGAAAAAAGACTAACTAGTCTCTTAAATAGGTAGAATGGGTTGACCATCTTCCAAAAAATATGGAAAGGTTTGACCAACCAACTAATAAGGTGTAAAGGGTTGAAAAACTTCCTAAGGAGTTGGTGGACCGATTTTCTTCCTCTCCTTAATATTTCCATCGATGATCTCATTAAACTTTACCAAACTTGTGTATCTATATAACTCACAAAATTTGAGAATTTAGGAAATAATACATGATAGGATGCCCTTGGCCATTGATAATATGCAATCGATACATATGATTATATGATTATTAATGCAAATTAAGGCATAAATCATTCAATTCTTATCCATGTTATAATATTTTGAGTGAATATCTATCATTCTATGAGAATTTAAGTTATAATATCAAAACACACTATTTAAGGTATAATTAAAGAGATATATTTGAGATTAGATTATTCCCATTATATATTTAAGATTATAATTGGGTTTTAATGTTAAATAATAAGAGAAATTAGTTTTATATACACTTTTTAATTTTTCTAGATTTATTTTCTAAAAGAAATGAGTATATTTTTGAAATAAAATTTATTCTCTTGTTTTTATTGAATATGAATTTTTGGAATGATAGATTATTTAATTTCTGATCAAACAACATAAATTGGGATTAATTTGGAGTTCTACTATGAAATTTCTAATTTTTAAGGATTTTTCTAGAATTTTTATGAACTTTTTTGGATATAGTTGGATTTATTTTTGATTTTTTAAAATTAAAAATGGTTTTTATATTACGCATTGATGTGGCAATTGACGCAATGGAAAAACAACGTGTCACCATGTGGCGACGTGGGCATGTTCCGCGTGGCCCACACATGTGCATGGGAGTGCTTGTGTGGGCACGAGTGTGTGCGCACATATGATTAGTAGGTTAAGCATCCTTTTAAGGATATAAGCTAAACCCACTAAACACACACTACTAATATACTCGTCATTTAACCTTGATTTTTTCCATGTGGGACTATATGTGCAATTGACGTGGCACATTCTGGAGCATGCGATTGCGTGAATCAATAGCAATCATCGATTTTCATTTAAAGAGGGGGTACGTGGCTCATAACGGTTCGTCATCGAATTATTTTAAAATGAATTAATCTCAACCGTTCATCTGAGAAGTTATAACGTCTGAGATTAAAAGTGCTTGATGGACTCCCATGGACATGTCTACAGATCTAGAATGTTTGATGAAGATCAAACCATAGATGTTATGTGACATTTCTGTTAGTTTAACCTAAGTTTGATAATTTACTTAGGCGTAATTTTAATGTTTATGAAATATTATATTGAGTAGTGTTTAAATTTTGATTAATATCTGTTTGCCAAAATGATTTGAGAAGGGTATGTTTGTGTTAGTGCAGGTACTGATGGATTGAGAGATTGACCTTCATCGACTTCGGAACGCAGACATCGCTACGAATCAAAACTATATTACCTATTCTATAATCTGCAATTAAAACATTTAAATAAGAAATTTTGAAGATAGGATTTAAATCTTTGTAGAATCATGAATTATCCTTATCAATTCATATTATTTTAATTTATTTGCTTAGTTTTTATACCAACATTTTTTTTAACATTAATGTTAGAAGTATTCATTGATAAACACATACCATTATTTCTTTTCTTTTAATATAAATAATATGTCTTCTTTTGTATATATATATATATATATATATATAGATTGTCATTAGTGAATTTTTATTACCGTTGTATCTAACTTTTTAATGTTATTTTATTTTCATGTAGTTCCTTTAAATTGTGTATATATCCAGAAAACCCAATAAAAAACCGAAAAAAACAAGAAGGCCACACACTCTCTCTCGCGTGAAAAAATAAAAAAATTAGGTTTACGCTCCAGCGAATACGAAAAGGAGAAGCGATCCAAATCCTCATACCTTGTGCGTACGATTGAAAGGCGATTCTTGGAACAACGTTTTCTTCAACAACCTTGAAGAAAAACGCATCAAAATCTTCATTGAGCTCTCTCTCTCTCTCTCTCTTTTCTCTGTTTGTGTTCTTTTTGACGAACGATTTTCTCGATTTCGTTTTTTTAGTTCACAGTTTTCCGATTTATTTCTGATTTCAATTTTTCGCTTTCAGTTTTTGATTTCCGATTTTTGGTTTCCTCTTATTTTCAATTTTTCGGTTTTCACAAATTTCGGTGGGTTTCGGATTTTTATTTTTCTTACCTTTCATATCTGATTTCATTTCTGATTTAGGTTTTGTTTTTCAATTTCTGTTTTCAAAATTTACTTTGTTCAACATTTCGGTTTTACAACTTCTGTTTTTCTATTATTCTGTTCAATTGTCTTAGCGTGTTTAAATTGATCAATCAACCTGCCATTTGTTTCTTTTTCGATTTCGAAATTACACAATTATTTTTTATTCTATTTGATTTACGATCAATCTATTAACATTGTTGTTAATTTATGTTTTAATTTCTTATTAAATCTGTTTTATCCATTGTATACTTTTGTTTTATTGGTGTATCAAGTCTGTTCTGTCTTATTGGTTAGGAAATCTGTGCATGAGAAGAAAATTCAGACAGAACTCTGTCGAACTTTTATTTAATTTTCTGATATTTAAGGTTGATTTGTTAGTCTCATTTCCATCCTATTAAGGGTATATTAATCTAGTTTGATCTTTATAAATATCCTGATAATCTTTGTTTTCTGGTTCATTACTCGGTTGAGTAGATTTTGTTTGAATTATAAAGAGAATTAAGGCGAGTATCGTCAAGGTAAAATACCAAGTAAAAGCTTCCTTATTCTCACTTTTATTTAAAGACATACATGCTCGCACTTAGGTAGGAATAAGCATTGTTAATCTTGAGATAGGCATTGTTATTGTTGTACGTGTATCAGTGTTACTTTTCAGGTGAAAGTCAACTATCAAAGTCAACAGAAAGTCAGATTCACAGGCAGAAACTCAAAGTCAGCAGAAAGTCAAAGTGATCAGAAAGTCAAAGTCAACAGCAGCAGTCAAAGTACACAACAGCAGTCAAAGTCAATAGCAATCAAAGTGATCAGAAAGTCAAAGTCAAGTAGAAGTAGTCAAAGTCAACAACAATAGTCAAAGTCAACAGAAATAGTCAAAGTCAACCATAGAAACTCAAAGTCAACATTAGCAGTCAAAGTCAAATCAGTAAATCAGGGGGTTATATTAATTTGTTTTATTTTTAATAAGTTTTAAAATATTTCTCTTGTCACATCATTTGTTATAGTTTGTTATAATTAGTTTAGTTTGTTTAAATAATTTCTTTACAGCTTTTTATTTTATAAGCGTAATTAAAGTAATAGGATAATTACACATATCATCACACTTTAGGTGGACTCTTGGTGAGTCGTATGATGCAGGACGCGGTGGTGAAAACCCTCGTGCCTGATCAATGGGACTGAGGTTGACCGGAGGTAGTAGGTCAAACCTAACCTATGGATAAGCGAATCCTAGACTCTAAGTATGAGACCTAACCTAAGCCTAAGTACAAGCAGACGTGCCGACCAGCGGAGTGGACTCCGAGTGACCCGGGGACACTCGTGATGATGGGTAGGGTGAGACCCTCTCGATCCACGTCCGGAGGCGTGGAAGTCGCTCGTCGTGGAATAGCCAGGAGGCTGCAGCTCACGCTCGGTGTCAGACTTGACGTACGCGTCAGAAGTCTCGAACCTATAGTCGTACTACCCTGCCTACGTCGTCCGACGGCGGAGGAGACGAGCAAGGAAATGCTTCGAAAGGTAATCAACTTAAGAATGAGGGGATGAAGCTAACTCGCGGGGGCGGGGTGCCGGTGGGTCGTGGCGTAGTGGAGAGTCGTCGTGTACGTGCATGCACGGATGGCGGAAGCGATCCGGGGACAGCAATATCCGGGAGTGGAATCGATGTGGCGTGAGAGGATCCCTCGGCGTGACTTGAGGCAAGAGGTCGATGGCACCCGGAAACGGGCGTAAAGAGTGGTCGGAGGGGAAGAGAATCACCCGTACGCAGCCCAATGAGGCACGAGCTTGGTGGGACTCGAAGGCGCGTGGGCTCGGATGATTGGACACGCGTTGGTACAGTGTGGAGTGGCGCGAGGGCGGCACCGGGACAACCAGCTGGGCGATTGGGTTGACCCAGCTGACTCACGTCTGTGGGCTTACCCGTCGACTCGACCCTGCAGGTCGCAGTCACGCGTCCGGTGGGTTGATCCAGCAGTAGGCGCTGAAGCGATTGGGAAGAGGCACGGGAGGGAGAGTTGATGCGGTCGGGAAGGCGATCCCTGGTGGCGGACCACTTGCAGAACAGGGCGGTCGGGCGAGGTAATTCACGCGCGCGGAAGGGGGGGGGGGAATTAGGAGAGGGGATTGAGAGGGCAGAACCCAAAGAGGGAGCCGGCGATGGAGCGGGAAGGACGGATGGACGCCGGCTTGAGGAAGACAACGCAATGAGTGGATTTCGCCGTTGGACAGGAGTGAGGTCAGAGGGCTGTGCAGTGAATTCGGTGATGGAACGGGAGGTAATCGGCAGAGGCAGGTGAGTGGAATTGGGACTGGGAGTTGCTGATTGACTCCCACACAAAATTCGGGTGGAATTCGGGTTTGAGGAGGGGAGGGATCGCCGGTTTTGACGACGGCTGAGCGAGGGAGGTGGATCAATGTCGCGATGGAGAGGAAGGGATAGGGAGAGGGAGAGTTGACGGTGTTGGGGAGGCTAGGCGTTGAGCGCGGAAATGGGAGGGGTAGGGAGAATGAATTCGGGGGAGTGAGGGAGAGTCCTGGCAGGATAGTGGAGAATTCCGATTGGGGACAGGAATTCAGCGGACGGGACGGCCGGGTGTGGAGAGAGAGTGGACGGCCGCGGAATTGATTCGGGAGAAGAAAGTGTGAATCAGCGGGAAGGAGGTGGGCGCGATCGCGGAAGATGGGGAATTTCGGGGTAGAGGAACTTGCAGGGAAACGCGGGATTTCGGGAAGTGGGTTCTTGCAGGAGCGACGGAATTCGAAAGGATTGCTGGCGATGAAATTCGGGATTGAATCCCAGCACGGTGAATGTAGGTCGGGTGTCGGGGTGAAGGTTGGCTGGAATCAGAAATTGGAAGGAATTTCGGGATGACGGGGTGTCGCGGGGAAGGAGAGATGGGGGAAGAGGGATGTTAGGTCGGCAGTCGGAATCACGAACCGTTTGGTGTGGGAGTTTTGGAAAGGTGGGGCGGGTGAAGGAATAGGGGGAATCGATAGGGGAGGACGGGAAGATGGTTGGGGTTGCAAGAAGGTTTTCCGGGGAAACGGGAAGATGGCCGGAAGGTGGAGGGAGATGCTGGCGGAAGGTGGAGCGGGAGGAGGGGCTGGAGGAGAGGCTTGCCAGAGGCTTGCCGGAGATGGAGGTGGAGATGGTGGCGGAGATGATGGCAGTGCAGCGATCCGGAGGCGGTGGCGGCGGCAGCGGCGGCGGCTTGAGGACAGCGGCGTCGCGATGACGGTGGAGAAGAACCAGTGGCCGGGGAAAGGAGTGGCGGCGGCCGTTGCGGCGGCGGCGGCGACGACGGCGGTTGGACTCCTTCCCCGGCCTTCCTTGAGCAGCCACTTGAGAGGGAGAACACTCCTTTCTTTCTTCAAATGACGGCTAGGGTTTGTGGGGGGGGGGGTCCCTTCCCCTCTTATAGAGCCCATAATGGGCCGAGAGGGGAAAGGACCCACTTGAGGCCCACAACCCACACCTAACATACTCATAGAAAGAAATAAGGTTCACAAAGAAGGATGGGCTTCACAAATGGGATCCCGAAAAGGGAAGAACCCACCCGGAAGCCTAAAGGGAGAGAAGAAATGAACGAGAACCCGCTTAAACACGTGCGGGTCAAAAGTTCATAATAAAGAAATAAAGAAATAAAGATAAGCGGATAGATCCGCGCGCGCAAAAAGGGCTCCTCCGGCGCCGTGGTATCGTGTCTTGGTGGCGACGGGGGTCGTACGCCACCATCGTAGTTACCCGTGAGGGTAAGGGGGAGATTCCTTAGGAATCGTAGTGAGTCAGGACGACTCTAGGGAGTTGACTAGATAGTCAACTCTAGGGATATTTATTCTTCACCTTGCAGGATCACTTGGACTCGAGGAGGAGCGACTTACTTGGTGCGTGCGTGGATTGGTGCCGAGACTCGGTGACTACAGAAGGGGCAGTGATAACATGCATTTATAACATGAATTCTTATCCTAATTAACTCATATTCATGCTTATTTTACGCGAATATGATGCATGTTATCATACTTTTTAGGAATTTTCTCCATTGGCATGTTATTTCACTAAAGTTGATATTTATGCATAAATTTGGGATAATTTCATGCTTAATAGATGATTAATCTTTTTTTTAAATGAATAGAAGTTAATCTCTGTTATGGAATGATTTTTGACTTTAATAAACATTTGGAAAGATAATTTCAAGATGAATTTATGATTTAAAGTGTTTAATGAAAAATGATTTAAGTAAATTTTAATTCATCTTGATTTCTTCATTCTAAATATATTTTAATTGACATGATATTAAAAAGAAGAGAATTTGTGATCCAATGGAGAAAATTTGGATTAAAAAGGAGTTGTACATTTTAATTTATGAATTTCTGAAGTTTTATACTCTTTTTCTGAATTTTATTTGATTTTTAAATGAATTTTAATGCCTTTTTCTATTTAAAAAAAATCGGAAAAAGGGGGTAGGCTTACCGCGATGATGACGTGGCGAGCGGGCCCAGGCGACCGGCTAACGTGGCGACGAGCTGACGTGGCAAGGCGGTGATGTGGCGCGCGGGATCACCGCGCCGTTACGACGTGGCATTGAGGCCACGTGGCAGGACGCGTGTGGCCCACGCATGACGCAAGCGTGACACGTGCGCGATATATACTTATAATATAGGTTATAGATATAAGCCTATTCTTAGAACTGGCTAATATCTATAACCGCTTCCCTATTTAAGCGCATCCTTCTCCTCTATTTTCTCCGTGTGGGACTATGTTCCCACACGGTTTCTGTTTTGCAGGTGACGTGGCGGCTTGGCGGGCGTCGGATCGGATCAGAGCGGCGGAGATCACGTGGACCCGAGTCCACGCGATCGTCAAATCAAGCACCTGCGTAAATTAAGGGATAAGTGGATCAGATTGGAGCGCGTACCTGACGCCACGTGGCGACGCAAGGAGTGTCAGATCGTCATAAAAAAGATTAGCTGTTTGAGCGCGATTTAGCCGTTCATTCTCCTGACGATTCATCGGACGGCTGATCTACATCGCGATCGCGGCGCATAGGATCAGTTAATAGCGATCGTCCATTCATTAGAGCACAATCGGACGGCGATGGAACTTCGTGGAAGAACTCCACGATCGCGGCGCGATCGAGCCGCGATCGAGGAGATGATGGCGCGAGATCGGCGCGGATTCGTCTCCCGTCGATCGTCGAGCGATCGACGAAGCTCGAGCATCATGATTGACGCCCGATCGCGGCCCAATCGTGGCGCGATCGTGGCGAAAATCGCGGCGGAAATCGGGATCTCCTTGAGACCAAATTGAAGGTAAATCCAAGTAGATTTTTCGTAGAATTGAAGCCACGATGCCACATCCAAAGACTCGTTCCCACAACGCCTTCAAACGACGCCCACGACCGCTTCCAATGGCCACGATTTCGGGCCTAATTCCCTCTTTAAAAGCATACATTTCCCCTCTCTTGTTCTTGAACTTTTGATCGATTCGTGAAGGAATTAAGCGAATTTCGAGGAAGATCCTTAGTTCATCATGATCCCCCCGCGTTAAGACTCGATTCCGAAGGGATTGGAGCTGGATTGATCACGAATTCCTCCTTGATTTCATCGAATTTTCCCCTTGAATTCCGAAAGTCCGTGAGAAAGGATCCGAGCAAATTCACTCCAATTTGTGCAAATTGGAGCTTAATTCTCGTGGCAATCGGGTTATTAGTGAGATTCAATCCATTATCAAGAGGTAATATGAGTTTTTATTAGATTTAGAAGTTTAATTTTGCAAATTAGTTCATAGTGTTCTTCATTTTCCCCAAATTTCGGTCTGAAATTTTGCTGATTTTGAAAATAGGATATCTCTCTGATTATAATTCCAAATTACTTGATTTTGGTTTCATTGGATTCCTCTTTTCATCATCTTTCGTTGGATAGCAAATTCATCAAATTCTGAGTTCATTTGGCTCTTCAATTTAACGTTTGACCACAGACTGTTCATCTTTCATCAGAAGTCAAACGTTGACTTTCGGGGTCAATTACTTTTTATTGACAAATCAGAATTTGATAATTTTAGTCTTGTTGGATTCCTCTGGTTCTTAGCTTTCCATTGACATATAAATTGCAATATTTGGATTTTATTTGGGCATTCAATTTGAAGATTTCCTCTGAGGTGTTAATTTCGAGGATTTTCTGATCATTGATTTTCAATAATTCATAATAAATCTATTTCTTATCCAAAAATTACGAAACATATATCAATAAATTCAATTTTCTCTCTACTTTCTAAATATCTACTTTTCGTAATCTTCTGACTCTATTTGATTCTCTGATTTTGCAGAACACCTGTTGTTGGTCAAAGTCAACACTTTGACTTTTGACTTTTCTGTGTCAAATCCGAGATTTCAATTCTTAAAACGTCTTATTTACCTTATTTATATTATTTCCATATCTTATATCTTATTTTCTCTTATTTAGAACTCCTTTTTAGCCTAAGTTTGTCCAAGTCAACTCTGCGATTAAAGTCAACCTTGGTCTCTATGGATCGACCCGATACTTACCCAATACTTGATAATTATATCTTGTCTTAGTGAGTTTGGTTTTATAAATTTGGTTTGACCATCGTCTTTGTGTTTAACGACGCACGAAAACGATACGTCAGTAGGCTAACCTGAAAGAGAGTAGGGAGCGGCGCGCGGAGCTCTGGGAGTCGGCCCGGGGGACGAGACGAGTGGACGGGTACTGGAGGACGACGACAAAGTTAGGTCACTAGGCGAGAGTGTGAGGGAGTCAGATTGAAAGATCGTGTAGAACTTTTGATCTTTTAATCTTGTCCAGCTAGTAGTTACTACTAGGGGATTAAAAAAGGCGAGGAGAGACTCTAGGGGGACTGTCTCTTCGTGGGACTGGCGAGGGGGTCTAGAACCCTGTCCAGTATAAAAAAATCTGGCCTACGAGTGACGTAAGAAAGTTGAGAGATAATCAATGAATTGAAAAAGGAATTAAAATAACATAAAGACTAAAAAGAAACTAATTCACCCCCCTCTTAGTAATTTCACCATCTCATTAGGGAATTTCAATTGGTATCAAAGCTAGACTTGCATTTTCGATTTAATCAATCGGCAAGTCGATCTAGAATGGGTGGTGATTCGAGACTCTTTCCTCCGACCCTTGATGGCACTAACTAAGCCATTTGGAAATCAAGAGTTGAAGCCTATATGATGGAAATTTTTGATATATAATTCGTGATTTTTAGAGAAGAATTAGATTTATTATGATTTATTGAAAATCAAAGATCAGAAAAATCCCGAAATGAACACTTTGGTGTAAATCTTCAAATTGACTAACGAAATGATATCCAAATCTTGAAATTTGCATATGAATAGAAATTTAATAACTAGAGGATTATAACGAGACACAAATTATGAAATTTCAGCTTGTATTTTAAGAGTAATTGCTCATGCAAGTCAATGCCCAAATTCAGATTCAAAATGAACAACTGAAGATCAAACATCAAATTGAAGGGTCAAATGATGATGAAATTTTACGATTTTGTTATCCACGGAAAGCTGAAGAAACAAGGAATCTAATGAAACAAAATCAAACAATTTTGACTTAAGATTAGGGAGAAATCCTTGTTTCAAAATCAGCAAAAATCCGCACCTAATTTAGGCGAAAATGCAGAAAAATTCGATTTCTAAAATGAAGTTGAAAATCTAAAACTAATTTAAATTATAATTTTTGCAAGAGGAATGATCGATTCACACTACTAACCCAATTGACGTGAAGATTAGGCTCCAAATTGTGTTGATTGAAGTGTATTTGATCAGTTTCTTCTTCGGCGTACGTTTGGCGTTCAAGGGAAGAATTCGATCAAATCTTGCATTTATTTTGTGATCAATCCCACCTCAGTTGGATGGCAATCGAGTCTAGAATGAAGAACTCATGATTTTTCTAAAAAACTGCCTAATCTCTTCACGATTCAATCAAGAGTTATTTATAAAAGAGTAAGAACACCGTTTTATAGGAAAAGTCACGTGAAAATCGGGGACCATCCAATTCGATGAAGACGAATGGACGGCCACGATCGCACGATTAACCTGGGCCACGATCCCACGATCCCAAAAATATCGCTCGTCTGATCATCCTCGGAAGATCTTGATGCGTCCACATGTGGCCCATGATCACTGAAGCGCGATTTCATCTACATCGTCCGATGTCACTTAAATCGCGATTTAAAACACGTGTTCAAATGAAGAGCTGATGGGCCAAAATTCATTCGATTAACGTGCGATCTTCGGTGTGCTTTTGATCCAATACGTATTGCTCCACCACGTGTCCTGGGAAAGAAGAGATATAATCCCACATGGGGAAATTTAAAGGACATGGACGGGTATAAAATGGGAACCCCCCTTAAGGGGTGCGTCGCCCATATGGGCCTAGAACTCTCCAAACTTCTTACAACGGCCCACTAACCCGTGGGCCCATCACCTGCCAGCTCGAAGACTATTCACACCATGTAGGCGCCACGCAGGCATCCACGTGGGCTCGCGTGGCCCCGCCACGTGTCTGCGCCGCGCCACGTCAGCTCCGCAGGTCGTGCGTGAAAATATAACCCTTTATTGAAATTTTTAATAAATAAATAGCGCCGAAAAGTTCCTTAAAATCGAAATAAAATCCAGAAAATTCCAAAAAATTCAGAAATTTATATCTTCATTTATATAACTCCTTTTTGACTCAAACTTTCTCCATTAAATCACAAATTGATTCATTTTTAATATCATGCCATCTAAACATAAATTAAAAGAAGAATATAAGATGACTTCAAAATAAAATTAAATAATATCTTAAGAATTCTTATTTTGTATCATCCCAACATTCTTTTCTTGAAATTAGTTCTTCTAATCATCTACTAAAGTCAAAGTAAATCAAGGAAAGTAATTAATGTCTATTTATTTATCCTTGAAAAAGATTAAACATCCATAAAGCACATAATTAACCCTAAATAATATATAAATATGGACTTTAGTAAAATGACATACTGATAACATGCAGTTATAACTTGAATTCTTATCATAATTAACTCATATTCATGCTTATTTTATGTGAATATGATGCATGTTATCATACTTTTTAGGACTTTTCTCTATTGGCATGTCATTTCACTAAAGTTGATATTTATGCATAAATTAGGGATAATTTCATGCTTAATAGACGATTAATCTTTTGTTTAAATTAATAGAAGTTAATCTCTGTTATTGAATTATTTTTGACTTTCGTAAATACTTGGAAGGATAATTTCAAGATGAATTTATGATTTAAAATGTTTAATGAGAAATGATTTAAGTAAATTTTAATTCATCTTGATTTCATCTTTAAAAATATATTTTAAATGACATGATATTAAAAAGAAAAGAATTTGTGATCCAATGGAGAAAATTTGGATTAAAAAGGAGTTGTATATTTTAAGATATGATTTTTTGAAGTTTTAGCCTTTTTCCAATTTTTATTTGATTTTTTTAATTGAATTTTTATTTAAAAATCCCAAAAAGGGGGGGTGTATTTACCTGCAGGTGCTGACGTGGCGAGCGGGGAAGCTGGCGAGCTGACACGTGGCGCGCAGGACCACCGCGCGGATGCGACGCGTCTCTAAGGCCACGTGGCAGGGCTGCGGGGCAGGGCCGCGGGTGGCCCATGCGGGGCGCAGGAGGCGCAAGGCACGGCCACGTGGCGAAGGGCCACGCGACAACGCGGGTCCACGTGGGCGCCCGTGTGGGGAGCCATGTGGCAGGTGGGTTGGCAGATGGAGGGGCCACGGGTTCGTGGGCCCTGGTTAGTTATTTGGGGCGGTAACGCAAAGGCGTTACCGCGCCCTCCTATTTAATCGAAAAATCTCCCGATATTTCTTCCGTGTGGGACTATGTTCCCACACGTTTTCACTTTTTCAGGTGACGTGGCCGTATCGCACGCGTCGGATCCAAGCTCAAACCATTGATTGCGTGGACCCGAGTCCACGCAATCATCCATCAAAGCACGTGCTGAAAAAGGAGAGTAAGTGGATTAGATCGATGGTTTACCTTGTGACACGTGGAAGATGCTGGAGCGCTGGATCCTCATCGAACGGATTGCATCGCGATCACGATCACCATCACGATCTTCCTCCATCGAATAACTGACACTCCTCACAATCAGGGTCTACGTGATTGTGCGATCGTGACCATCCAGTCACCTGAAGCGCAATCGGACGACGTGGAGGGTTCGTGGAAGAACTCCATGATCGCGGTCCGATTGAGCCGCGATCGTGGAAATTTCATCGTGGAATCGCTTCCACGGGATCGGACGACAGCCGATTGAGATCTGGGATCATAATTGATTCACGATCATGGCCCGATCTTGGCGCGATCGTGGTCCGATCGTGGTTCGATTGTGGTCTGTTTTGAAGCGATTTTGAGACTAATTCACCTCCAAATCGGGGCAGATTCAGCGCGGATTTGATGGCACGATGCAGCCCAACGGAAACCACTCCCACGACGCCTCAAATCCGCCCCCATGAACGCGTCAACTGCCCACGATTTTTGGGCTAATTTCCCCTTTAAAAACCCATATATTTCTTCTATGTTCTTTAATTTTTGATCGATTCTTGAAGGGAATTAAGCAAATTTCAAGGAAGATCTCTAGTTCATCGTGATCCCCCTGCATTTAGACTCGATTGCGATGCAATTGGAGCGGGATTGATCGTGAATTCCTCTTTGATTTCATCGAATTTTCCCCATGAGTTCCGAACGTCTCCGAGGAAGAATCTGAGCCAATTCGCTTCAACCCACGAGAATTAAAGCCCCATTCTTGCGGAAATCGGGTTAGTAGTGAGATTCGATCGATTATCAAGAGGAAATTTGAGTTTTTATTAGATTTAAAAGTTTAATTTTGCAAATTAGTTCATAGTGTTCTTCATTTTCCCCAATTTTAGGTCCGAAAAGTCGATGATTTTGAAAATAGGATATCTGTTTGATTATAATTCCAAATCACTTGATTTTGATTGGATTCCTCTTTTCATCAGCTCTCCGTGAATAGAAAATTCAATCAAATTCGAGTTCATTTGACCCTTCAATTTGACGTTTGACCAAGGACTGTTCATCTTTCATCAGAAGTGAAATGTTGACATTCGGGGTCAATTACTTTTGATTTACAAATCAGAATTTGATAATTTCCATCTTTTTAGATTCCTCTAGTTCTTAGCTTTCCATTTATATAGAAATTGCAAGATTTGGATTTCATTTGGCCATTTAATTTGAAGATCTCGTTTGAGGTGTTAATTTCGGGGATTTTCTGATAGTTGATTTTCAATAATTCATAATAAATCCAAAAATTACGAAATATATATTAATAAATTTCATTTTCTCTCTAGTTTCCAAATATTAATTTTCGTAATTTTCTGACTCTGTTTGATTCTATGATTTTGCAGAACACCTACTGTTAGTCAAAGTCAACACTTTGACTTTTGACTTTTCTCTGTCAAATCCGAGATTTCAATTCTTAAGACTTTTTATTTAGTGTATTTATATCATTTCCATTCCTTACATCTTATTTTCTCTTATTTAAAACTCCTTTTAAACCTAAGTTTGACCAAGTCAACTCTGCGATTGAAGTCAACGCTGCTCTCTGTGGATCGACCCGATACTTACACAATACTTGATTATTCTATCTTATCTTTGTGACTTCGGTTTTATAAATTTTTTTTGACCATCGTCTTTGTGATTTAATGACGCACGAAAACGACAGGTCACATACCAATAGAGAAAATTTATAAAAACTATGATAACATGCATCATAATCACATAAAATAAGCATGAATATTAGTTAAATAAGATAAGAATTTAAGTTAAACATGCATGTTATCAATGACATGGCGAAATTGTGCTTCATCTTTGATCGAATAGACATAGCTTAACAGTAGCAATTCATATCCTAGAATTTCATCTGAGTCGTTGATATAAGACGAAGATACACATTGAATGGTCACACCCAATTTTTTCTATATATAAGCACGTTCTTCGATGATGTAAAACATTCTCAGAGGTTTTGAACAATCAAGCTATCTAGACATCACAATCCTTGAATCTCTTGCTTTCCTCCTCTTCTAGACTGATTTCTGTGTCCAAGGAGTGTTTGAAAGTGAGATTTCGTTGAGAGAATTAGGATAATTTTTCTCTTGAACATCTGATTTTTGTTTTCCAATATGTGGAATGAAAAACCTTGATCTGGCAATGAATTGAATCATTTCGAGCACGATTTTAAGTTAGATTATGGGTTTTCTTCCTAATCTCTCTTCCTATATCAATAGATTTCAATTTTGAATTGTAGATTAGTCAAATTTTACATAATTTCTCTATTTTATCTATTTTTGTGATAGAATTTTCTTTCTAAATGTTACATCTTGATTTCTCCAAGAATACTGATCCAAATGGAGTGATTTTTGATTCATTGGATTCTTCTTAGAGTCTTCCAAATCTTCTAAAATCTCTAATTTTTCACCTCAATTACTCATCCAATTAGATCAAATTTGAAGAATACATCAAAATTTTCTTATTTCTCCAAGGGTTCAACCCTTATTCACTTTTATACTATTGAATTCTTGATTAAAACTTAAAATTGGTGTGCTTGGAAATTTTTTTAACATACTTTCATGCATTTTTAAAGACATTGTGAATTCGTATCGTCAGTCATCATGATGATGGTCATGTTGATGGATATTATGTGGCTTATACGCCAATCACACGTTCATGTATCTTATTTATGTTCATTGAAATGATATTTATTCATTGTCATTCTTGTGTGATGTTTGCAATGAAGTCCATGAGCATGTGCAATGACTATGTGAATTCTAATGAGATCATAATATAGTGATCACTAGTCTTTAAACATATGTTCTAAACATTCCTATTCGTAGGATATTCGAGAAGAACATCGAATTATCCAGAAAGAATAATACTATCTAATCCAACTTATATGATGTGTATGGCTGATCCTACACTAAGGATAGATAATGGGTGATCTTTGGAGAAAGAGTTCACTAAATTTATCTGTATGAATCCCTGAATGGTATTATACCTAACTGTCAATCAGGTTGATTCATGTCATGGCTGCGCATGTGGTCCTTTGACTTGAGACACCAAAGATATCTTGTGAATGGATGATCGTGTTTTGATTATGACTTACGAATCCCTAGCCACGTGATATTTAAAATGTCATATATTAGATACAACATGAAGTCCATGAAGATGATTGTGTGATCAAGATGGGATCATCCACCCTCGGTATTTGAGGAGATTGACTCAAGGAATGAGATGCGATGAAATCCTTAGCAAAGGTAGTGAAAATATTCAAGGATTTCTTGATGATTTCTACACGCATCCGTACTAACTTAAGTGACCGATTAGGGTTTGACAGTTGACTATACCCTAAGTCATTCATGAGTCTAATGTCGATGAAGGATTATACATACATGGTAATAGATGACGGGAAGGTTCCATAAGTGAGTTCTTACATACTCCATATCTTCTAGTGTACGTGGTGTAGCTTGACACCCAACGGGCTGGCAACTCAACCTATCGATTGGGTTAAATCGATCCTTGATTAATTAATCTATACATGGATGTAAATAATTAATTAAGGTTGACCAATAAGGTGTTATTTGGTCTATAGAGTTATTAACTAGTGAGATATATGAACCTAGAGGGTCACATACATAAGGTCTATAGATGTTGCTGGATATAGACATAATTATGAGGGTTTTTATCTCATATGAAATGTCTATAAATAGACAACCACAACTGAAGGTGCCTGACAGAACGAATCGATGCGGTTGTTAATTGCACATCGATTTGTGTCAACAATATTTCTAAACTTACCAATTTAATGATTTAATTACGAATTGAGGGGTATAATGGTAAATAAGGGTCGAATCCACAGGGAAATAAGATACTTTTGAAAGATCTTTTGGAATTTGATCAAATCGGGTGATGAATTGGTGATAAAAATTAGGAAAAATGGTAGATTTAGAAAGATAACTCAAAGACGAATCCACGGAATCAAAAATCACTCGATTTGGATTAGTATTCGCGGAGAAATCAAAGAGCGAAGTAGAGAGAAATTTCTGAAAATCGGAAGATTGAAAATCAAAATTAAAAAGGAAATTAAACAAAATTATGATCCTAAATTACAAATTGATGATACAAAATGAGAGATTAGAGGGAAAACACGTATTTTAACCCAAGATAGCGATCGAAATGATCCAATTAATCTCAGGATCGAGGCTTTTCATTTCGCGATTTTGAAAACGAGCATCGGTGTTCAAGAGACAAATTCTCCTTAATCAATTGACAAAATCTGACTTTTAATCACTCCGTGGACGCGGAGATAAGTCTAAAAGAGATTACAAGCGAGAGATTCAAGGATGGAAGGGTGTAGATAGATCAATTTGGTGAAATCATCTAAGAATGGATTACAAATTCAAAGAATATCTTAATTTATAGGCGATTTGGGCGTAACCATTGGATGGAGGCGTTTAATCTTCATCAACGGTCCATATTAAACGCGTGAAGGCAAACCGTTACAGTTAAATCTCAGCCTTTGGATCACAAATGGATGCTCCTCGTGAAGCCTCGTGTGTATGCGTTATAAAACGCATGAAACAGCCTTCGTTGGATCTTCATCGAACGGTCTTGATGATCCGATGAGTTCACCGATCGGAATTAATGTTGACCGTTATAGCTCGGTTGATGGATGATCGAGATTAATCGTAAGAGTTCAGTTAAGTTGATATTAAAGCAAGTGCTTTGATCGGTGATCCGGTGGACTTTGAGTCCATGCGATCCACACGCGACATTCAATGTGCCTCTAATCTGACGCCTCGCGTTAATCCACGTTGCCTGCATTTAAGAAGAAAAGTGGACCATACTCCCACAGGGTAAAAATAAAAGGGAAGCGATGGGTTTATAAGATGTGACGAAATATGGGGTTAGCGTATATCCGATTACGGATGCTTATATGTACTATAACCCTATATTACGAGTAAATATAAATATGCACACGTGTCACATCCACGCCACGCAAGCGCTCGCGTGGGTCTGCGTGGCTCTGCCACGTGGCCTTGTGTGCCACGTCGCATCCACGTGGGTCCCGCGCGATAATTACCCCCTTTTTTTGATTATTTTAAATAATTTAAATAGTTTTAAAATAAAAAATATAGTTAAATAAATTCAGAAAAATTATAGAAAAATCCCTAAAAATTAGAAAATTCATAACTTTCAAAATACAACTCCAAATTAATCTAGATTTTTTTCATTGGCTCTGAAATTCAATTATCTATCATTATAAAAAGTCAAAATATTTAAATAACAAGAGATTTAATTTCTATTTCAAAAATACATTCATTTCTTTAAGATTTTAAGTTTAGAAAATTAAATGAATGTTTATAAAAATGATTTCTCTCATTATTTAACTTTAAAAACCACTTATAACCTCAAGTAAATATAGGTTATAAAATCATTTATCTTGAATTCATTTTAATTAATCCTAGATTAAAGCATTTTGAGATTATAACTTAAAATTGCATGAAATGATAGAAATGTACTCAATGTATGATAACATGCATAAAAATGTAATGTTTTATGCCTTATTTTGTATTAATAATTAAGTATTATCATGTTAAGATTGCATGTTATCAGTGCCCATGCAAGCCTTGTGGGAATTCTCTCTTTTCTTCTCTTTCTCTCTTGTTGAAGAGCTTTGACGAGGAGATCCAACCATCTGAAGATAGTGTGGATACCGCTAGAGGCTAGACACTTGAATAGATTCAAGAAATCCTTCAAGGAAACTTGTACGAATGTTTTCTCATACATATTAGATGATAGGATCATTTGTTCTTGGTGGGTTGGTATTTTGAATATCCAATTCAATGAATTATGCTACATTTGATGTTTTGATCAAAATTTCAGAAAGTTATCGACCTTAGATCCCATCACATGTTGCTTGTCGCACGCACACCCTTGCACAGAGGGCTAAAGGACGAGAGAGCTGCATACTCGAAGGAAGGTGGAGTAGTTGTTGGGATAACCCTTGTAGAGACTTGTAGAGCAATAGAAAAAGTTTCCCCAAGCTTCAATAAATTCATCCCATTAAGAATGGGGTCCCTAATATAAGGCTCAAGGAAAGAAATGAGGTTCCAATGGAAAAATGTGATGGCGAGCCCCTCTTGATAACAACATTGCATTGTAATATTCATTATTTAATGGTTGATAAATCTCCATAGAAGCATAGAAGTATGAAAGACTACGCCTTGCTTGCTTCTTCTTGATACTTGCTTGTCAACATCAACCATGTAGAAGATGTTGTGATCTGAGGTCAATAAATCTTCCAAAATTTTGATCAAACATTGAGTACAATTGAATACATTGAATCAGATATTCAAAACACTGAGGCAATAAGAAGAAATAATGATATCATCTAATATGTATATGAAAACATACTTATAAGGTTCACTTGAAAGAGTTGTTGAAGCTATTTAAGTATTTAGGTTCTAGCGATATGTACACGACCTTTGAATGGTTAGATATCCTCTTCAAAGCTCTTTACAAAAAGAGCAAGAGAAGAAATAAGAGAATTCCCACAATGCTTTCATGGGAACCTTGAGTTGTGGTTATTTTCCCCCTATTTATAGAAATTTAGTATGTGAATTTTTTATAAAAACCCTCATAATCATATAGATATATATTAATATCTAATAGACTTTATGTGCGTGACCCTCTAAGCCCATATATCTCATTAGTTTATAACTCTATAGACCTAATAACGCCTTATTGGTCAACCTTTATTAATTATCTACATCGACATATAGATTAATAAATTAAAGATCGATTTAACGCAATTGATAGGTTGAGTTGCCACCCTGTTAGGTGCCAAGCTATACCACGTATTCTATGAGATATAAAGTATATAAGAACTCGTATATGAAACCTTGCCATTATTGGTTACCATTTATATATAATCCTTTGTCCACACGAGACTCATGAATGACTTAGGGTCTGGTCAATTGTTAAACCCTAATTGGAACTCAAGTTAGTACTAATGCATGGAGGAAATCATCAATGACTTCTCTAAAATTTCCACTACCTTGGTGAGAAAATGCACCTTATAATTGTAATTACATGATTATTAATGCAAATTAAGGTGTAAAACATTCCACTCTTCGGTATGTTATCATACTTTCTGTGCATATTTATCATTCGATGCAATATAAAGATATAATATCAAAAAATATTATTTTAAGGGATAATCATGCATAATTTAAAGTTGATATTTTGGAGTAGATAAATTTCATTTTAAATTTGAGATTATTATTGAGTTCTAAATGTAAAATAATTGAGAGAAATTTTTAGATACACATTTAGCTTTCCAAGTTTTATGTTTCAAAGAAAATTAGTGTATTTTTGAGTTAAAAATTTATTCTCTTTTTATTTATTTAATTAAAAAATTAAAAATGATAGATTATTCAATTTCTAATGAAACTAAAAAATGTATTAAAAAGGAGTTATATTTTGAAATTTATGAATTTTCTAATTTTCATTGTTTTTTATGAAATTTTTCTCAATTTTTTGAATTTTATTTTTAATTGATATTAATTCAAAAGATTTTAGAAATAGGTTTTATATGGGCATTGATGTGGCGAGCATGCTTGCATGTGCGCGTCATTAGCGTGTACAGTTTGTGGTTAAACACCTTGTTTAAGGCATGAGCTATGTGCATAGAAATAATTGCCCTTATATACCCATCACATCTCCTGAATTTTTTCAAATTGCGACTATTTTTGCTCTTATTTCTTCACAAGTGGGATCATTGATTTATGGAGTTAATCACGATTGTTGATCTTCACTTATTTGGAGGGGTATATGCCACACCACAATTTGATGTCGATTTGTTTTATTTGAATTGTGTGATCTCACCCGTTCATCTAAGGAGTTAGAATGACTGAGATTTATCACCCTTGATGGACTATTGTGGACACGTGTATGCTTCTAAAGCATTCAATGAAGATCAAACGACGGAAATTACATGAAAATTTGTGTACACACGATAATTTGGAGAAATATGGGTTCTCTGATGATGATGTGACAACCACAACTTAAAGTTGACGATTCAACTCTGACCGTTACATCTGGGTTGTTGATTGAAGATGAAGAGGCAAATTGAACATCCATGCCAATTTTCATTTATTTATATTATCCTTTTTTGATGGTGTTAGACATTCTTAGATGTTTTGATCAATTAAACCTCTTAGAAAAATCAATCCTTGAATCTCTTGATTTCTTCCTCTTCTAGACTCATTTTCGCATCGAGGGAGTGTTTGAAATCAATATTTTTTTAATGGAGAAAGAAGAATTTGCCGCTTGAACTTTAATTTTTTCTTTTCAAAACGTGGAATGAAAAGCCTTGATCGCGCGATAAATTAGATCATTTAGAGCGCAATTTTGGGTTAGACCACATGTTTTCTTCTTAATATTTTGTCCTCTAATATTAGATTTTAATTTTGATAGATAAATTAGTTTAATTTTATGAAATTTAGTCATTTTCTCTCTCTTTGAGATCAAATTCTCTCTCATTATTTCGGTATTTGATTTCTCTATGGGAAATAATCCACATTGAGTGATTTTTGATTCCGTGAATGTCCTGGAGTCTTCTTTCTTAAAATACTACTTTCATTAATTTTTCACATCAATTCATCGCCTGATTTGATTGAATTTTGAACAGATATTAAAAAATTCTCTTATTCTTGGTGGATTCAACCCTTACTCACCATTATCCTAAGCATTTCGTAATTAAGTCCTTAAATTAGTAGGTTTATAAATTTTTTTTGACATGAGGAAGTTTGTTTTCAATGACCACACACATTCATATCATCACTTAGCTAAGGATTTTATCGCATCTCATTCCTTGAATCAATCTCCCCAAATACCAAGGGTGGATGATCCTATCTTGACCACAAAATCATCTTTGAGGACTTCATGGTTTATATAATATATGACATTTGGAAATCTTGTGGTTAGTGATTCATAAGTCATAATCAAAACGTGGTCATCCATAAATAAGATGTCCTTGTTGTCTCAAGTCAAAGAACCTCATACACAACCATGATATTAATCAACTTCATTAACAGTTAGGTATAATACCATTGAAGGATTCATATAGATCAATTCAATGAACTCTGTCTCTAAAGAGCACCCACTATATATTCTTAGTGTCTCCACATTGATGGCTAGAAGATCATCTATACTCATCATATGAGTTGGATCAAATTGTGCTATTCTTTTTGGATAATTCGATGTCTTTATTGAATATCATACAAATAGGAATGCTTAGAACATATGCTTAAATTCTAGTGATCAATGTAGTGTGATCTCATCATAATTCACTTAGGTATTGCATATGCTCATGGACTTAATTGTAAACATCACACACCAATGATAATGAATAAATTCCATTTCAAAAAACATAAATGAGATACATAGAAGTGTGATTGGCTTAGATGCTACATAATATCCATCATAAGATACTGGAATAGTATCCTTACAGATGAGCCTAGTCATCTAAAATATCCTTGGAAGGAGACATTACTATATTGGGCTCACCAATAGAGGAATTGTCATTTGGAGCACCCACGAGGTGACAACTTTGTCTTGAATAAGCCACTTGATTTCATGCTATTGATGTTCATTTTATAATTAATAGATTTTAATGCACAATTATTTCTAATGTTTTTGTATAACTTCGCATTGATTATGTCATTATACTCATATTCTTAATTTACATCTATTTAGTGTTAGTTTGGTAAAAACATGACCATGTCCTATCATACATTATTTCCTTCACTTTGCTTTTCCTATGAGACTTACCCCATTTGACCCCCTTGAAGTCAAGTGGTTGAATTCTCACTTTCTCTATGAGTTTTCTGAATACAATGATATTGGTATAGGAGTAGAAAATTATTGATACAATTTACACACACGTACACACAAACACATAAGTACACACACACAAATTTGGTTTGCAATAAAAAAAAAAGGAAGAAAGAAGGAAAAAGGAAGGAGAAAAAGAAAGAAAAAGAGAGAAGAAGAAGTGAAAAGAAGGAGAATAAGTTAGGGGAATATCTTCTCTTCTTCCACCACCATCTTTACCATTTCATCCATCATCATCCACATCATTTGGGAGCTAAATTATCATAAGTGGTACCAATTTTGCTTTTAAAAATCCATTTTGTTTATATAAATATTTCCTTTTAACCACGACATTCATTTAGATATAGTGTCTTTTAATTTTCTTTCAGCCACCTCACACATTTCATCCCAAAGATAGGAATACCTTAGGAATTGCCCTCTTTTTATGAGGAAGACGAGTTGAGGGGAATTATAATGCACTAAGTAGCCTCCATTTTGAGGGAATGAGTGATATGTCTATGGATAGGGTAAGGAATTACATCTACTCATGAGAGTGTGAGGATCTTTTAATCCCCATATCATTAAAACCTAGATATGCTCACCTCGATAACAATTGAGAATTAGACTCGGGCAATAGCCGATGAGTACTAAAGAAGTCAACCTAGAAATAGAATCTAGATCACTATGGTCCATGCTATGAGGAAGAGTAATCATACTTTTATAAATTTCACCTCTAGTAGTAGGATCATACTTTTAGTAGTAGGATTGAGAAGTGGAAAGGACCTTCTAGGGAGATTATATAATAAATTTCTAAGAGACTAGAAATTATTCAAGTTGGGGGGAGGGGTGTGATGACATGCAATATTAACATGCAATTACGTGATTATTAATGCAAATTAAGGCATAAAAATTTTATTTTTATGCATGTTATCATACTTTGAGTGCATTTATATCATTTCATGCAAATTTAAGTTATAATATCAAAATGCACTATTTTGAGGCAACGATGCCAACTTCGATTGCATAATCTTAACATTTTTAGTGACATAGCATCTATTAATATGCAATCTTAACATACAATTATATGATTATTAATGCAAATAAAGGTATAAAACATTCTATTTCTATGCATGTTGTCATACTTTGAGTGCATATCTATCATTTCATGCAAATTTAAGTTATAATATCAAAATGCACTATTTTAGAGATAATTATGCATTTTTAAGAATATATTTTAAAGTAGATTATTCCCATCTAGATTTATGATTAGAATTGAGTTTTAATGTTAAATAATAAGAGAAAATACTTTTTATATACTCATTTATTCGTTTAAGTTCTAAATTCTAAGAGAAATGAGTGTATTTTTCAAATAAAATTTATTCTCTTGTTATTTAAATAATTTAACTTTTTATAATGATAGATAATTTAATTTATGATCTAATGAAACCAATTCGGATTAATTTAAAGTTATATTTTGATTTCTATGCATTTTCTAATTTTTAGGGATTTTTTTGAATTTTTTTGAATTTAAAATCAATTTATTTGATTTAAATTCATTAAAATAATATTTTTATTTTTGCGTGCTGACATGGCAGATGACGTGGCATGAGTGGAAAAAAGCACGCCACGTGGCGACATGTGAGACCGCCACGTGTCACACACATGTGCATGTGCGCACGTGTGCGAGCGCGTGTGCCCACGTGTGTGTATGATTAAGGGGAAAGCACCCTCGTAAGGATTTTTTCTAACTCCTTAATTACGCACACCTTTTATACATACAATTTCAATTTTATTTTTTCCATGTGGGACTTTGTTTTGTTTTTAATTTGTGTAGGTGACGTGGCAGCGTGTAGAGCGTTCGATCGTGCAATTAAAATGCGAGCGTTGATCGTCACTTAAGGAGGGGGGGGGGGTACATGGCGCATTCTTACTCGTCAGCGAATCATTTTACAATGATTTAATCTCAACTGTTGATTTGAGGAGTTATAATGCCTAAGATTAAAATTGAAAAAAATGTATCCGGAGCGTTAGATCAAGATCAAATAGATGGCAATTCAAGGGTTATTTCTTCATGTGCGACGTGACGAAATCTCGGTGGTCCATCTCTGATCGAAAGGCCACGACTTCACTATAACAATTTGCACTCCTGCGTTTCATTAGAGCCATTTATCGAAGATTAAACGCTCCATCGGACGGTTACGCCCAAATTTGCTATAAATTGAGATATTCTTCGACATTATAAATCATTTTTGGATGTTTTCAAATAATCAAACTGTCTAGACACCACCATCCTGGAATCTCTCGCTTCCAATCACTTCTAGACTCATTTCCGCGTTGATGGAGTGGTTGGAAGTGAGATTTCATTTATAGAATATGGAGAATTCGCCTCTTGAACGTCGATGATCGTCTTTGAAATTGCGGAATGAAAAGCCTTGAATCTGGCGATTAATTGGATCATTTTGATCGCTATCTTTGGTTAGATTATGCGTTTTCTTGCTAATTTTTTGTCATGTATCATTAGATTATAATTTATATTCGTAGATTTAGTTAATTTCATTTTTAATTTTGGATTTCTCTCTTTTCTCATTCGGAAATTTCTATCTAATTTGCGCTTTGATTTCTCCACGAATCTTGATCCAAATCGAGTAATTTTTAATTTCTTGGATTCATCTTTGAGTTCTCTTTTTAAATCTATCAAAATCTTTAATTTCTCAACTCAATTCATCGTCTAATTTGATTGAATTTCAAAAGATCTCTCAAAATTCTCATATTTCTCCTTGGATTCGACCCTTATTCACCACTATACTATTCAATTCGTAATGTAAAAATAACATGTTATCAATATGTCATCCAAATCTCATCGCCTTCCTTACTCAAAATCTTCACATCAAACAAATAAACCATTAGAGATCATTCACTCTGACCTCTGGGGGCCTTCACTAGTGATATCACACACTGAAAATAGATACTATGTTATGTTCATTGATAATTTCACCAGATATACTTGGCTATATCCTCTAAAGCTAAAAAGTGATGTATTTCAAGCCTTCATCGATTTCCAGCATCGTCTAGAGCGACAGTTCAATTAGAAGATTGTGCACTTTCAATCTGACTGGGGAGGTGAGTTCCAAGCTTTAAGTAAACATCTTAAAGGGCATGGAATAAATCACCGGATTTCTTGTCCACACACTCCAGCCCAAAATTGAACAGTTGAGAGGAAGCATCGTCACATAATTGAAACTGCTCTCTCTCTACTACACCAATCATCAGTACCAAATACTTTTTGGGATGAAGCTGTGTGCACTGCAGTGTACTTAATCAACAGACTTCCAACCCAAATTTTGAAAAATAGATCCCCGTATCAACTTGTCTACAATCAAGAATCAGAATATAGCTCACTCAAGAATTTCGGGTGCACATGTTATCTTTGTCTTCATCCATATACTACATCTAAGCTAGACTCCCGATCAGAGAGGTGTGTCTTTCTCGGTTATAGTGCATTTCACTTAGGCTATCGATGCCTATCTATCACAAGTGGAAAACTATATATCAGTCGTGATGTTATTTTTATTGAAAATATATATCCATACAAAGAACAATTACAACAAGCACAATAAACTCCAATCAACAATTCAAATAGTCAGCTGTCACTTGGTCTTATAGGATCCTCACCGACTACCATTAATCCAACCTGTACAACTCAGGTTATCTCATCACCCAAAAAGATTTCTCCAATGACATCCAAGCAATCCCAGACCTTCCTCATAATGCATGAAGCACAATCACCTCTTCAACAAACTCCTACTCACAATTCGGCTAATTCCACTCACAATTCTACTGATCCAAGTCACAATTCTACTGATCCAAGTCACAATTCTACTGATCCTAATCACAATGTCTCCACTACAAGACATATTCCTTCTACAGATCCACTCTCTCCATCTAATATGGTTCTTCCAACACCAAGTCTCATGTCAAAACTCAACGATTATCTGATATCATCAGAACACTTGACTCTGGTGATAGCACTCAGACGACCAAATTTCCCTTACCTACATGTCTTCACACAACCACATCTGCTAGTCTTGATCCAATTAATTTCTCGACTGCTATTGTAAAGTCAGAATGGGCAACAACCATGAAAGATGAATTCCAAGGTTTAATGCATAATAAGACCTAGAAACTAGTTCCACAACCTCACAAATGCCCAGTTATCAGATGTAAGTGGATCTATAAAACTAAACTTTCAACTGATGGCCTTCCTCCCAAATACAAAGTGAAAATCCCTTTAGGGTGGCTGTTTAACCTAAGAAGGGGGGTTGAATTAGGTTAAGTGGAATTTTTTAAAGTTATCTAAATTTTCTTTCTCTATTTAGATTCATTGACTTAGTCACTCACTAACTATCCTCTCAATTGCACCGAGTATTATTATACTGGTTGGGGGACCTACTGTCCCTTAATCCAGTCCCGAGTTCTTTAGACTCGGAGCCTCCTCCTCACCAAATAAAACCTAATCCTCTCACCACTCAAAGGGTGAAGGACGATGTTCAGATACAAGGTTTAAGGTTTTCCCCCTACGGCAAACCTTACACTCACCTTTACCTTTCCCTACGGCACTACCCACTAGGCTTCGACCTCCTCGGCTCTTGGACTTCCTGACTCCCTCAGGCCGATCTCCACGCGATCGCTCGTCCCTTCACGCCCTGTTGTGCCTCTTCTGCTAATGCCGCCGACCACTGGTAAACCGT